>CM035156.1:152036279-152360534 GCA_020205615.1 Panax quinquefolius | reverse complement strand
CCTCTAAGACCATGTTTGGCTAGTTAGAATAGGTTTTAAAAATCATTTAATTTAATAAAGCTTTATTATATAGTTTAAGTAATGTCACATCTATTATAAAATAAATCAATATCTTATTTAATTTATTTAAATAAAATATAATAATTTCTCAATAATTCACATAGTCACATAATTAAATTCTCTTTGATTAATAATGTCAAATTATTAAATCTCTAATTAATAATTAAATTAATTAAAATAACATAGGCTTATTAAATATTTCTTTTAATTCAATAAGCTCACATAATCACATACTTGAATAATAAAAAATTCTCCACATTAAATTAATAAATGTAACACATATAATTAAATTAATCTATCACAACTTCATCAATTAATTATTTAATCTAATAATTAATTTATCGAAAAATATTTATTTAATCAAATAAATATTAAAATTAAATTACAAAATTACGGCTGTCACAATTTCTCATTTCCTCAACAACTCTACGATTATTAGAGCATTTTCGTTTTTCTTTTTTTCTCCTTATTTCTTCCATAGAGTCTTTGGGCCCAAGATTTGGAAATTTGAACTACTCTTTCCCTTGTATTCAAACCTCTTGTAGATTTCGATTCAGAACGTTTGGGTCATTTCTTGGAAGCCTTGAGCCAGTTTGAATTACTCCACTCGATGATCCTGGAGCACTCGATGATCCTGGTGCTTAAGATCTCAAAGGCAAAGGGATAGCATGAGGAGTTCTGGAAGGAGGAAGATGATGTGATGATTGAACTTTCTGTGGTTATCTCTTCTTCTTCTATTTTTGTTAGCATCTTTTTGACGAGCTCCTACTTCCTCCGTGAGATGTCTTATGGTCTCAACCATGGATACAACCTAGGATGTAGAGAGTGACTTGCTCGTTAAGCTCGTCATGCTTCTTGTCCTGATCTTGACAGAGTTAATGAACTAGAGCCATTAAATTATCTTTTATAGTGATGAGATCACTTATGATTCCCTTAAATTTTTGAATATTGGTGCTTTGATCAAAGACTTTGTCTAAAAGAATTTTCATTGAGCTTGAATAAGTGTCTTGTATACTCTTCACAGCTACAACATGCCCATCAATCTGCTTGAAGTAGATTTATGAATGACAGATACCAGGTTATCCACGCGCTTGCTAAAATTTTTGGTCATTGTATCAGGAACTTTAGAAGCTTGTTTGGCAACTAATGAGAGGCTTTTTTATACTCTTTAAGTTGTAGAGTCTATGACGAATTTGCATTCGTTGACTACTTCTTACAGCATGATGACAAGTTCAGTTTTAAATGGCATAATGAAAAGTCTTTCATAGAGCTTTTTAAGAGTTGGTGCTATAGTTTCTTGGTTATCGAAGTCAAGGTCTTCAAAGACCGTATCATCAGCTCAAAACTATTGTGGAATTGTAAATTCTAATTCATTTATATGAGAGGAAAAAGGTTTTGTTGCAGGATAAGTGTTAGAGGTAGATGACATATTTGTATAGTCATGAGAAGTTGGAGGTACATCTGTATGGGTTTGGGTATAGGAGAGTCTATCATAATGTACAAGGTGGAAAAAAACAAAGTTTGGGTGCTCCACGATCAGAGAGCTTGGGGTTCTATGATTAGAGAGTTGATGGGTGATGGATTAGGTAAGTCTGATAAATAGTAAGTTGGTGATAGAGATCGAGAATATACAAGTTCTGGGATTATATTTGGTCTACGATCACATGGTTTGAGACTCTACGATTGTGGAATGAGAGGTATTTGAATAAACCAAAAAGAACAAGTCAATGAAGAAAAATTTCATGGTACCTTTAGTAGAGGATCACTCGACGTTCATAGTATTGTGTCCTACGAATGCTTCATTGCGTGAGTGTAGAAACTCAAAATTTCATTTTACATTACTAACTAACTATGAGGATGACAAAAGCGTCTTTTTATACTCCGGAGATAATCCTAGAGGACTACAACATCAAATCAAACCATATAGACATCCCCAGTGGAACATCAAATTAACCTTAGAGATTAACTTAGAAGAAGAATAGAATAAATTTACAATCAAAACCCGGAGACAACCCAGAGAGGCGACGAAAAGCCTCATCAACCTTGAAGACAACCCCGAGAGGATAAAAATGTCATTTTAACAAGACAAAATCAACAACCACAGTACAACTACAGATAGGGTCACAAAGAGCCATTGTAGCACTTCAGAGAGTAAACTATGCAAAAGGCGACTCAGCGGACTTCTGTGAAGGAAGAAGATGCCAGTTTGGTTATGGACCCATCTTCCTGGTTTCGAAAAAGGGAAAGCCCTATTTCATTGTGTAGCTCTCGGAAAGAGCTTTCCAGAATGGTATGGCACATCTCTATAGGATTCCCGAATTGTAAGTTACGGACGTTTCAGCAAATTTCGCAGCGATCGAGGTGCATGAACTTCGAGGCGGCGGGACCCACCAAGGAATTTACACAGGTCTATGTGCGGAAGCCCATGCCTTTATATATCAGACCCCCATTGGCCATTTGATAAGAGAGAAGAGAAAGAGAAGGGTTTGGGAGAGAGAAAATTCGAGATTTAGAGTGTCAAACAGCTCAAATCTTGTAAATCTTCTCTGTAAACACTTTTATACATATACACTACACCATATCAAGTTTTAACCAGTGGAAATCGAGTTTAGAGGCGCCTAAAGCCGTTCGACAACAATTCTCATGCCAGACTATAAGATCTCTTTAGATGTGCTTTCTTTACTTGCTCTACTATATATATAAGTGCTATGTATATAGTTAGTAGTTAATATTGGTTAGATCTAACTTTTTAACTATTCATTTCATGTAAATAGTCAATATTTGCGTTTTATTGACTATATCTATACTAGATCTAGCCAGATCTATACTAGATCTAGCTTTTAACCGGTTCAAAAGTTGTAAAACTTGAACCTGAAAGCTAGAATGGCTAAGATCTGTATAGATCTAGTTTTCTTTCTAATTTTATAAATATTAAGCGACTAAGAGACCCTAGATTTGTATCTAGAGGAAACAGGAAGCTTGATTACGCGCATGTAAGGATTTAACTGATGAATCATTTATTTTGCGACGTATAGAAGTAAATATGCATTTTATTTCAATATATTCATTGTGCAAGCTGCGAAATAATGTTATGTGAGCCTAGGAGCCACAGGATTAACGATTCAATCAATGGATCTAGATCCGGTTCCAATGATGGACTTGTTTAAGTTATACAGTTAGCTTGCAATCCAGTGTATATGTAACTGTGGGGCCTTAAAACGGTTATTCGGATTTAAGGTATCAAAATAGTGAAAATCATGCATGTGGTGTTCAGGCTTACTTCGATAGCTTACATGCCCATTAAAAGTTTGACCCTTGTAAATAGTTCATATTTAGCCTCGTAGATGCTTCACATCTCGAGAAATAAAATTAAATCAAGTCGAATAAGGAATAAAATGGAAATATCAAAGGGCCTCGATCGATTCTTATTTTGAAGCAAAAGGTTTGAAAACAAGATTTCAAAACCTTACTTTCATATCTTATTTAAAATTAAACTTTTATGTAAATCAAACCCTTTTCACATAGGTTCAAAGAGGCACAACACTACTTTCAAAACAAAGCACAAAACATATTTTCAAATCAAAAGCTTTCAACACACACACACACACACACACACATATAATGCATAGGGACTGAAAAATTAGCGATGCTTAGTGTTTCCACGAAGTGGAAGTGCCTAACACCTTTCCTCACTTAAGAAAGCACCGAACTCCATGAATCTCGAGTTCGAGCCAATTAAATAGAGTCACATATTGGGCCATATTGTGAAACCTTTCAATACTCGGATGATTTGATACATCTATTTAAAATCATATCAATTGGCGGCTCTTTCTAATTCGGCCCAATCATTAAAATCAAACTTTTCAAATCGTCGACATTGTATGTCGGTCTTTTCAAAATCTCACCCTTTAAAGAAAGATAAAATCAACATAGCGAAATATAAAGGGTAGAAAACGCGATAGTAAAATTTCTCGGCGTCGACAGGTGGCGACTTTGTTGGGGACAGTAGATGGCTTAAGCCGCATTTCACTCTTTTCAATTCCTTTTTTTTTTGCATGTATGTGAATGCTGTTTTTACATTGAATGGATATGAATGAATGTCTCTTTACAAATCTTTATATTAGTGCTTCGCACAATGTCATTATATTGCATGCGGTGAAATGCGATAAATGTATGTTATGTGATTCCTCCACTAGGAGGCGAACCCGTCGGTGACTGATTACTGGACTCAAGAGGAGTTTAATCCCATGAGGCTCAGAAAAGGCACCACTTAGATCTGCTGTAACGATCGAGAAATTTATAATTTAATTTAAATATTTATTAAATTAAATAAATATTTTAAATAATTTATTTATTGAGAAAAATAAATAATTGATGAATTGTGGTGAATTAATTTAGTAACTAAATTGATTAATGTTAATTAAATTGGATATTGATAATTTTATTTGAAGAATTTAATTTAAGGAAATAATTAAATTAAATCAATTGCTTAATATTTAAGAAAATAATTAAGCTAAATAAATTGTTTAATTTAATGGAAATAAATAAATTAAATAAAATGATGTATCTAATTTATTAATTAAATTAGATATATAATTATTTATTAATTATAAGGTATAATGATTTTATTACTATTATAAGTTATTTAAATTAACTAAACTAAAGGTATTTAAATTAACTAAAGTAATGTGTGACACATGAAACTATATAATATAAATAATATAATAATAATCTAGTGTTGGGAATATGTGCTTAGTAAAACAAGGCCTTATGGCCTTTGGCATTATTCAACTAACGCCTTTTGTTATTTTCTAACGGAAGAGTACGTGGGTTTATTATACGCATTCTATTTCTTTTCTAAAGGCTTAGCTAGATATCTGAGTGTTGAGAGAGCTTGAAAGAAGGGAACATAGTGATATTGGAGGTTAGAAGAAGGGCTTTGGGGAAAGGATTTCTCTTAATTTGGTTTTCATACCATCAAAGAATCAAGGTATAAACTAGCCCCATTCTAACTTTTAGTTCGGTATATATGTATATATATTCAATGTGATTGGGAATCACGTGAATGGTGATGTATATATGTTCATATAGATTTGCAAAACTCATTAATCATCATGTATACTTGTTATTTGTTATCAAATTAAGTAAAAATTGGTGTGTAGGAAAGAAATTGAAATATCGGTGTTATTCTTCTTATAATAGGGCTTAGAAAGTACAAAAATCTATATTCTATATGTGTAGTAATATGTAATTTGTTGTTGGATTGTGTTGTTATGGTAAGAAACAAAAAAAACAACGCAGATTTAAATTATGTCAATTGATTAAGAAACGAGTTCGTGGCGATCGAATTCATTAAAAGTGTAAAAATGAAGAAATTTGGAAAAAATATAGTTTTGATTCTTCAAAATGATGTTTATGTAATGTTTTTGTATCTACGGAATGGTGTATAGCATGCTTAATCAGGATATTCCAAAGTTTTAGATGTTGAATTTGGGAGAAATTACGTAGAATTGGGATTTTGGCCTATAAATGAGTATTAGTTGGCGTCTATAAAAAGCTGAATCGGCTGAGCAGCCATGCATGTGGGCCATGATCGCCATGTGATGTTCTCGGCGTGGTAGCCGCAATATATATGGTATGGTCTTATTTGCATTCTTGTGGTGTCTGATTACCGATGTATTCTTGGCCTTGTGCTTGAAGCCCGATCATGGCATGAAGTCTACTTAATTGCAGGTTATGCGTAATGGACTTGGGTTAGTTTAACATGCATGCTAAGGATATTAAAACATAAAGTGGACTACAATAACAGGTTGTAAGGTGTTGTAATACAAAGTAAAAGAGTTTTAGGTGATTGTTAATTGAGTTATATAATGAAACTAAAAGTGATGTTATCAAAAGTTAGAAATGAGCGAGTAAGTTATGTTGGCTCATAATGTGATTTCAAATTCGTTAAGTATGTTAACCTAAATGGTTAGGTTCTAGGTTAGGATTATGACCTAAATGATGGTTTAATATCCATAGTGTTAATATTCATACAATTAATTGTTGTTGCGATTGTAATGATATGTATAGGGTAATTGGAGATTATTTTACACTTGTGTAGCTTACAAAACAAAGGCAAGTTCCTAAACCTTAACTCTTTATATTGAGCAAGCTTTCTAACTTCATTCTTTTCATATTGAATGCATGTTCCCATTCCTAAATCGTTATTGTACAAGTTCCTAAAATTCTTGTAAGGTTGAACAAGCCTAGTTTACCTTGAGTTTGTTTGTGCAAGCTCTTGTAACCTAATTCGTTACATCGAAATGAGCTTTACTTTCCTTATTATCATTGAAGCATATATTGTTCTAATACATTGATTCATAGAAGATTGTTCTAAACTCCTTTGAATATATCACTTTACATGTATATCATGTTATTCGAGTTATATATATTGTTAATATCTAATCTTTGACTTTAATGACCTTGTTCAGGTTATACATTCTCATATTAAACCTTTATTGATGGATGTTGATTAGTGTTCTAAAATTCTAGAGACAACGATAAGCTAGTTCCAAACTAAACTTTCTTTTTAGTGCGGAAATTCTAAATTCAAACTTAGGCGAACAACCCTAATATAGGGATTTTTGTACATGTAACGTTTAGATGTTTGTGCACAATACATGGTACAAAAGATTGATCCTAAAAAGCACGCTAAGAAGGGTGCATGCAGATCTAATGATTATTAAGGTTAAGGTAATAATACTTATATACCGGAGACATAGTTCGTGGTCTTAAGACCCTCAGACATTGATTTCGAACTTGTGTTCTATTCTTAATTTATAGAACAAGTTCATTATTGCTAGCATTCGTTTTTCATTCTCATGTTGTTCTTATTACTACTTCCTATATCAGTGAGCAATTGTTTGCTCACTCTTGCATTTAACACTGCAGCTAAAGTTGAGAAAGTCGATGAGCCGTCTACTAGCAAAGGAAAGGGCAAGATGTCTAGATGTTGAAGACATATGAGAATTTTATTTTAATGAATTATGTTAAAGACTTGTTTTAATATGTGATGTATTCCGCAAACTTATGTAATAATTTTAAGGTTAGATTACCTGGGATTTATTTTGAGATTATGATGTAACCCTTTAATGGGAAAGATGATTGTTTAAGTTATTTAAATTACGACTTTATCCTTTGATTATAGGTAGTTAGATGTAATGTTTTGGATAGTGAACACCAAATCCTATGGGAATGGAGTTCCTGGATTTGGGGGTGTCACAGGTTGGTATCAAAGCATTAGGTTATGAACCTTAGGTGGGAAAACCTTAGGAAGTAACCTTTAAAGAAACAGAAAATATAGAGGTGTTTAACTCTTATCGAGTTTTAAGGGATGGATTAAGGTATCCATTGAAGCTAAATAATAAAAGACATTATGTGCTATGTGTTAATAACTTATGTGCTCGCGAGTATCAAAAATGTTAAGTAAAACTTAAAATATTTTGTTGTCAGGATGCCTAACGAAGGAGGATCCAGTCCAGCTAGGGAAGTGATACCTCAGGTACCTAGAGACGATGAACCCGGGATATTAACGTAAAGGAGCGATTGATCAGGAGGATGTATACGTGATCGATCCAGGAAGATAGTTCGAAGAGAGAGAGGAGGAGGATGAGGAAGAGGACCACGAGGAGTTTCCACCAAACTCATATCAATTTGAGATGTATGCGCTTCTGTATGACCGTAACATAGAATTAAAGGATGAGGTTGAGGAGCTAAAGGAGATGGTTGAGATGCATTATGCTTTGATAGAGTAGAAGGACGCGGAGATTCAGGAACTTGACTCAAAACTTGGAAACATGGAGTGGGATCTAGTTCATACCAAGGGTCAGCATGAAGACTTGTTAGCGGTAAACGAGAAGATGAAGACTGACATGGAGAAATTAAAAGATGACTTCAAAGAGGAATCAGCTAAACGTGTATGAGCAGAGGATGCTTGGATGAAGGCGACTCAACATGCAGACCGTGCTGAGGCTAAGGTCCAAGTGAAGAAAGCCAAGATGAAGGAGATGGATTATGCTTTTAATTCGGCGATTGATAGGGCCCAGGATCAAGTCTATTATTACCCACCTCAATTTGAGAATTCGCCGTGGTTCGTGATGGATCGTAGAACGGCGTATCGTATCATGGAGGAAGAGCGTCGGGAAGCCTTACGATGTCTTAATATGCCTAGATAGAATAAGATAGATAATAATGTGTGGTTAATTATGTGAATAAATAAACTGTGAATCACTTATTTTGAGATAAATAAGGGGATAGTATGAGTATGTAATCCTGGAACTTGTTTAGTTCAGGAAAGTGTATGTTAATAGCGGATATGCTATCTTTAACATGTTTTAAAACGTTATGGATGAATAAAATATCAAAGTTTATTTGAAATGTTATGTGTTAAAGCTTTAATCTTGGAATGTTTAAGTTAAACTTCAAATACCCAAGAAGTTGAGTAATGAACTAATAAAGCGTATATTTTAACAGAAAATGCCTCCTAGAAGAAGACAACCACGCCAGCAAGCACCTCTTGAGGGGTCTACTAATAATAACAACGAGACCAACGCTAATCCGGTTCGTGATTTGGTAGCTACATTGACGGGTGCACTTGCGAGTCAACCGCAAGCTCAAGTCACGACTTTCAAGGAATTTAAAATGGTTGGACCGCCAGAGTTTCAAGGGTCTATGAATCCAGTGGAAGCCCAAACCTAGATCATGGAAATGGAGAAGGTGTTCGATGTTGCTAGAGTTAACGAGGATCAGAAGACTGCGTTCGCAACGTTTATGCTGAAGTCTGAAGCTAGCTACTGGTGGCAAGCAAATAAGGTTTGTGGGGAACAAGGAGTAATAGCATGGGATAGATTTAAGGAGATGTTTTTCGAAATGTACTTTCCAGCGAGTTCTCGAAATCAGCTGGAAGTGCAATTTCTGGAGTTGAAGCAAGGAACTATGACGGTGCTGGAATATGCTGCGAAATTTAACGAGTTGACAAGGTTTGCCACTTACCAAGTCAATACCGACGAGCGTAAAGAGAGAATGTTCAAACAAGGATTGAAGCCTTGGCTTTACAGCAAGGTTTCAATGTTCCAGCTGAACACATTTGCGGCTGTGCTGGAAAAGGAAATTATCGCGGAAGGTGGAAGCGATGCCTTGACCAGGTATAACCAAGAACAGAAGAAGAGGAAGAATGAAAATAAGAATAAGGCTGGTGGAAGTAATGTTCGAAGTAACAATCAAAAGAGGAAATGGAGCGAGAATTCGACTCACGGAGGACAACAAGGGAATCGTGAAGAAAAAAGTTTGAAGCTTGTGCGACGTGCGGGAAGAACCATATTGGGGTATGTTTGAAGGGAAAGAGGGTGTGTTTCAACTGTGGTCAAGAGGGACACATTGCACTGAACTTCTTTAATCCAAAGAAAGGAGCATGCTTTACCTGCAGTTCGAAGGATCACATGGCTCGTGATTGCCCTAAGAAGCCAACGGGAAGTGCAAGTGGTGGAAAAGAAAACAACAACGGTGGTGGTTCATTGACTATCACTGGACTAGCTCAGTCAAGCCGACCTACTGCGAGGACTTTCAATATGACCGTGCAGGATGCTGTACAGTCTAAGGATGTGGTGTTAGGTATCATTCCGATTAATGGTATTAATGCTTATGTACTATTTGATTTGGGTGCTACTTGTTCATTTATATCCGATGAATTTGCTCAGAACTTAGATTTGCCTCATGAAGAATTAGAATTTCCCTTAAGTATAGAGATTGCGAATAAAGAAGTGATTCCTGTTAGATTTGTATATAGGAAATGTAGAGTGGTTATAAAGGGTCACGAGATGATGGTAGATTTGATACCAATTAGACTTGGTGAATTTGATGTTATACTAGGAATGGATTGGTTATTCAATTATTGAGCAGTAATTGATTGCCAAAGGAAGTGTGTTAACCTTATGACTCCGTCAAAGGTTGTGTTCTTTGGCAACAAGTCACCTTGACAAGCAAGCTGTCTAACGGTGATGCAAGCCAAGAAGTTGTTGAGACAAGGATGTATAGGATACTTAGCCTACATCATTGATACACAGAAGAAGAGTGCGAAGTTGGAAGAGATACCAATCATAAGAGATTTTGTAGACGTATTTCCAGACTATTTGTCGGGTCTTCCGCTGGATCAACAAATCGAGTTCATGATTGACTTACTACCAGGAATGACCCCGATATCTAAGGCACCATACAGGATGGCCCCGACAGAGATGAAGGAGTTGATGGTGCAATTGCAAGAATTGCTCGATAAGAACTATATTCAGCCGAGTGTTTCGCCGAGCACCTGTGTTGTTTGTTAAGAAGAAAGACGGATCGATGCGGCTCTGCATTGATTACAGAGAATTGAATAAGGTCACGATTAAAAATAAGTATCCATTGCCTAGGATCGATGACCTGTTCGATCAGTTGAAGGGAGCAAGGTATTTCTCTAAGATAGACTTAAGAAGTGGTTATCATCAATTGAAGGTGAGGCCAGAGGATGTACCAAAAATAACGTTCAGAACTCGGTATGGTCACTACGAGTTTCTGGTTATGTCTTTTGGTTTAACTAATGCGCCTGCAGCGTTCATGGATTTGATGAATATGGTGTTTAAACCATTCTTGGACAACTTTATGGTGGTGTTTATTGATGATATATTGGTATATTCTAAGACCAAGGAGGAGCATGTGGAACATTTAAGAGTGACGTTGGAGACGTTAAGAAAAGAAAAGTTGTACGCTAAGTTTTCAAAATGTGAATTTTGGTTGGAACGTGTACAATTTCTCGGACACGTTATTGATAAGGACGGAATTTCGGTAGATCCATCAAAGGTTTAAGCTGTAATAAGCTGGGAATAGCCGAAGACACCATCAGAGGTAAGGAGTTTCTTAGGATTGGCGGGTTATTACAGGCGTTTTATTCAAGGCTTTTCCAAGATCGCGACTCCATTGACGAATTTAACTAGAAAAGAGGTTAAGTTTGTTTGGACAGAGAAGTGTGAGGAAAGTTTTCGAGAGTTGAAAAAGAGGTTGAGTTCAGCACCTGTGTTGTCATTACCTGATGATACAGGAAATTTTGTGGTATATAGTGACGCATCGCATAAAGGACTAGGTTGTGTGCTTATGTAGAATGACGAAGTTATTGCGTATGCATCATGTCAGTTGAAAGATTATGAGAAAGGGTACTCGACTCATGACTTAGAGTTGGCAACAGTGGTGTTTGCCCTGAAAATTTAGAGACATTATCTTTATGGAGAGAGGTGTGAGATATATACCAACCATAAAAAGTCTCAAGTATATCTTTACACAAAAGATTTGAATATGAGACAAAGAAGGTGGTTGGGCCGATCAAAGATTATGATTGCGAGATTTTCTATCATCCCAGAAAGGCGAATGTTGTTCTTTGATGCCTTAAGTAAGAAGGGACAGGAGAAGTTAATGATGTTAACTACTCAGGAGAAACTAGTGTTGGAAATGACTAAGATGGAGTTGGAAATTAAATATCTGATAGAATCCGATGAAAAGTTATTCCAGAAAGGTAACAGTACAACGTTGGTAGATAAGATGAAAAATGCACAACTTCAGGATGAAGACTGCGACAAGATAAAATAGAGGATGTCTGAAGGTGAGGAAAACAAATTCAAAATCGATTTGGAAGGATTACTTTGATTCGAAGGGAGAATTGGAGTTCCATCGATTGCAGAGGAGGTTAAAGAAGAAATTCTGAGTGAAGCTCACATTTCAAGATATTCGATTCACCTTGGGAGTATAAAGATGTAACAGGATCTTAGACACCATTTTTGGTGGCCGAATATGAAGAGGGATGTGGCTGAGTGTGTGGAGAAATGCTTAACGTGTCAGAAAGTCAAAGAGAAACATCAAAAGCCAAGCGGATTATTACAACCGTTGGAGATACCAAAATGGAAATGGGAGCATATCACAATGGATTTTATGGTAGGTCTTCCAACGACCCAACAAGGATACGATGCCATCTGGGTGATTGTCGATCGACTGACGAAGTCGGCACACTTTTTGCTAATCAAGCTTTGATTTACCCTAGATCGGTTAGCAAAACTGTACGTGAAGGAAATTGTTTCAAGACACGGTGTAACTGTGTCCATTGTATCAGACAAAGATCCACGTTTCACATCTAATTTCTGGAAGCGGTTACACAAATGTTTGGGAACACAGCTGAGAATGAGCATAGCGTACCATCCTCAAACCGACGGACAGAGCGAGAGAACCATCCAAACACTAGAAGATATGCTCAGAGCATGTATCATGGATTTCAAGGGAAATTGGGATGATCATTTGCCATTGGTGGAATTTACTTATAATAATAGTTATCACGCAAGTATTGGCATATCGCGCCTACGAAGAGTTATATGGCGGGAAAGTGCAGAACTCGATTATGTTGGGACGAGGTAAGTGAGCGTCGACTATTGGGTCAAGAATTGGTACAACAGACTGTCGAGATCATCAAGGTTATTCGAACTAGATTGATCGCAACACAAGATAGACAAAAGAAATGTCTGCGATCGGCGATCGACAAAATCGGGAATTCGATGTCGGTAGTTATGTTTTCTTGAAAGTATCTCCACGAAGGGAAAATTGGTTTGACAAGAAGGGGAAAATTGAGCCCTACATTTATAGGGCCTTTTGAAGTGCTTCGCCGAGTTGGTGAAATGGCATACGAGATAGCTTTACCTCAGGAGTTGGAGCATATTCATAATGTTTTCCATGTATCAGTATTGAGGCCATATAAGCACGATTATAAACATGTTATAGAATATGAGCCCTTACAGTTTGAGAAAGATTAAATCATATGAAGAAGTTCTTGTTCAAATTGTTTGTGAGAAAAAAGCAATCTTGAGGAATAAGGTGATACCTTCTGTTAAGGTAATCTGGAGGAACCACAGTTGTGACGCCCCCAAAATAGGTCCACCCGACCCATTCTGAGTCGCCAGATATCATACTATAAAAATCAAATACAAACTTCATTTATCAATCTGTTGAAGCGTCGTGCAAATACGACAACACATAAATATGTGAGTTTTAATATAATATTATCTCGTAGCGAGTATCCAAACTCAAATTGTTACAATGCCATATAAAAATATAGCAGCAAATATTTTAAGACCCCAAAGAAGAATGAGAAGATTACTATCATATTCATTCTAATGAGGTGCACTTTTGACGCTTTCAAAGTCGGGTTCTCATCACCCTATTGTTGTTCGCCAAAATCAATTATTAAGTGACGTATAAAATATGACACACATATCTTAGGTCCTCAATACAAGTATCTCATTGCATGTAAATGCCGTTTTATAATGTATTGAGAAACTTGACGATCTCGAGACCATCACACTATTTCCACTGTTATCCCTTTCGACCCCGGACTACACTCTTATTACGAAAGGAATTGTGAAGCGAAAGGGTGAGCACAAATAGCCGATAAAGAATATCATGACTAAAGATAATTAAATTATCAATAGCCTTCATCAATAATAAATCAAAGATTTAGAACATATGGTAGATGATAAAACTTTTCAACCATAGTTGCGGCGGAATGAACAATCCATTAGAAGAGTCAAATAGACCATCGTGTCTATTATCTTCTCCATGTTAAAAGAATCCACCAATAATGTTTTATCCCTATAATATCAATCAAAAATTCTGTCCACAATTATATGAATAACTCATAATCATAATTGTGATTCTAAATTCTCTCTTCGCATTTGAGGACGAAGATAATTTTCATCACCTATCTTCACGAAACATCAAAATCATGGTTATACCAAATCACAATTCACGCTTCATAATCATATTAATAAATTCATCTTTGCACTATGGCCAAAGATATTCATTAACAATTCATCTTTGGACTACGGTGCCAAAGACATACATTGTATTTTAGAAGAGTCGAGTAGAGCATGATATCTACTATCTTTACGAATTAAAAGTGTATAATAAATATTTTATTCTTTGAGACTCGACAATAAATAATCCACATCATCGAATCATCCGCACTATAGCCAAAGATATTCATGTAATCATTAATGGTCATGATTATATACCGAATAATCCCACTGGTTATAATCATACCAATAAGCGTCCATCAATGCACTACTGTGCCGATGAGGACTTTTACCACATCATTTATAACATTACGAATGTCATGATTATACCGAATGATCCTCGGTCATAATCATACAAACAAAACAAGCTCATCTATGCATATAAGCAAAGATACTCATCAATCAATAGTTCATCTTTGCACGTAAGCCAAAGATATCAATTTGTAAAACCAATAATCAACGGTCCATCCTTGCGTGCGTAAGCTCAAAGATATACAATCTGTAAAATCAATAATCAATGATCCATCTTTGCACATAAGCCAAAGATATACAATTGTAAAATCAATAATCAGCGAATCCATCTTTGCACGTAAGCAAAGATGACTTTCATCACAATATAAGCATGAGGATGATGTGATGATATAAGCATTAATCAAGCGAAAACAAGGATAAATATTAAAGACTTTAAATTTATCCAAATATTATCAATCACTTAATAAACTCATAATCTAATATTATTAATATTATAACAATATTTTAATCACTTCTTAAACTTATAAACAATTTATTTCAATTATTTATACTTTACCAAATAATGCATTTAATCATTCAAAAAATGCCATACTCATAAGATTTCATCACTAATGATCAAATCCCTCATAAAAAATCTGTATATACCCTATATAGGATTCCCAAGCCATAAAATCCTATTTTCCAATTTTGTTACTTCACATAACATATTTAATTCATTTACTCATAACTAGTTCATTTTCATGAAAAATACCAAATTAGTTCCAAAAATATTTCTTTTCTGGGATTTAGCAGAATATAGTCCCATATTAAACATATATTTTTTCTCGAAAATTTTAAAATTCATTTACTATTTTTCATATGGCTAAAAGCATAGAATATTTAGACATTTATCATAAATTGTACTTTTATCCAAAATTCGAAATTTACAGGGAATACTCCTGTTATATACATGTACTCCCAATAAAAATTTCATCAATTTTGGAGTTAACCACAAGGAGTTATAAGGGTTTACTTTTAAAATAGTCTTTTCCCATAAAATTCATAACTCCTAATTTATACATCCAAAAATCGCTATTTTTGGACACAATTTAGAAAACTCAACAAATTATCATTTCAAATTTTTCCAAAATTTTTGAGGGTCAGAAAAATTACGAAGCGCAAATGGATTTTTGCATTATACAGTAATCCACGTAAACAGATCATTTCCATAATTTAATAAAGAATGAATACAAAGGATCATTTACCATGCATGCGGTAATCCACATAGACAAGTTATTCCAACATAATAATAAAGAATGGAATAATGAAGAATTCACCATGCATGCGATGAGCCATGCATGACGAGTTATTCCCAATGAATAATAATAAAGAATGGAACCAAGTCATGCGTAATCCGCATGAGATAGGATATTCCAACATAATAATAAAGAATGGAACCGGGACATGCATAATCCGCATGCAGACGAGGATATTCCAGCGAGAATAATAAAGAATGGAATAACAATGAAATTCACGGGCATGCGATAAGCCGCATGTAGAGCGAGTTATTCCAATAGAATAATAAAGAATGGAACCGGTCATGCGTAATCCATACATATGATATTCCAATAGAATAATAAAGAATGGAATAACAATGAGAATTCACTAGGCATGCGATAGACCACATGCAGACGGAGTTATTCCAATAAAATAATAAATAATGGAATATGTCGGCGTCGGGATTTTTGAGTGTCCCTTTTTCGTTACTTGTTCTTTGGTGTTCTCATATTAATGTGAGATTTGTTTGAAAAAACAAGTGAAAAAGGTCCCACATGTATAATGTCGATGATTTGACTTTTAAGAGTCGCGGTTGGTGTATTTAACTTGTTGCACCAATGCAATAGAAAAGGTTTGCACATTGACCCGATGATTTGACTTTCGCTAAATGGATGCGTGAAATCGGGATTCATTTTTGGGTCTGGGGGCTTGATTATGCGGAGGGAAGGTGTTAGGCACCCCCCGACACTCGTGTTACCACGGTGACCGCCACTTTTTAAAGAAACTATTATATGAATGTGTGTGTGTGTGTGGATCAATGTGAAATTATTTGGAAGTAGTCTTTGTACCTCGTTAGCACCTATATACATAGGGTTTGAATTTATAGAAAATTCAGTTTTAAACAAGATATAACAATGAAGTTTTATAAAAGAGGTTTTCCAAACCACATGCTCAATAGCAATTGAGGCCTTTGATACTTCAATTTTATTATTATATGTTGACTTGTTTGCTTTTATTTTGAGATGCGAGACATTCTCGAGAAAATAATATCTGTTGATGCCAAACTCCTCACAGGCATGACAACCATCCAAGGAAATTTAGACCTTTGAAAAGTAATGTACAAGTCGCTTACAATTTGAAAAATGTCCATCATAGGAACCAAATCTAGATTGAAGAGATGAATGTAATCACATGATTCTAGGCTCACATGATAATCTGCAGTTTGTATGGAAAGCGATAGCGAGTTATATATATATAAAAAAGTGTATATATATATATATATATATATATATATATATATATATATATATATATATATATATATATATACTGACTTGATCAACCACCAGAAAGCAACTCCATGGGGATCGGAAATGTAAATATATAAAAGAGGTATATATATATATATATATATATATATATATATATATATATATATATATATATATATATATGGACATAATCAACCACCACGTAAGTAAACTCGGTGGGGACGAAATGTAAATAAAGTCAGTAAAAGCAATGATATTTGCCAAGAAGTAAACTCAGACGGAATGAAATGTAAATAAAGTTGTAAAAGCGATCAACTGGCATGAAGTAAACTCAGGAAAGGCGAAATGTAAATAAAAGTTGTAAAAAGGCCACGGAGGAAACTCCGGAGCCTAATGAAATGTAAATATATATATATATATACTCCAGATATATATATATATATATATATATATATATATATATATATATATATATATAAAGCGATAAATACTTTGGATGTGAATCCAGGCTCATCGGATATGTCCGACAATAATTATATATATATATATATATATATATATATATAAAAGCGAGTAAATGCACCGGATGTAAAATCCAGGCTCATCAGATATGTCTGACAACAATTATATATATATATATACAAAAGCAGATAAACGCTCTAGACCGAAGTCTAGGCTCAATCGAGGCATAACTCGATAATGTTAGTCCATATATGAAATATATACATATATAAGTATATATATACAGATAGAAATGAAAACCACGGACCGAAGTCTGGACAAACACACATAACACGACTCTTAATGTGTATAACAGCGTGTGCTAGTATGAGAAGAAGACTTTATAGAATATGAGAAAGCTTACAGTGGGCTGCCAGAGTAGACTTCTATGACTTTATATGGATAAACACTCAGCTCCCGCTGGATAAAAAGATAGCTATATGTGAGCTAACAGATGTTTATAGAAGAGGAAACACTCAATAGGGGTGTATACAGAGTAAAATGGAAAGGGCTTCCTCGCCTTTTTCTCTCCTTCTCTTCTTCAAATGGCTGACCCCAAGGCTCATATTTATAGATCGATGGCAGCAGTACACTGCTGTAGTCATGATTGTACTAGCTGCTAGTAAGTGGTGCATTCAGGCCTCATGGTCCGTCATCTCAAGCATCGTGCACTCATGCACTGTAATGTTCGCTCGAACTTGCAGAACTTAAATCCGAGCATCCGAACGAGGTATATCTGACCTTCTTCAGACCGCTTGTGTCGAGAGTTACGTAATGACATGGATTAGAGGTTGTACGAAGTCAGGAAGAGGGGTCCATGCCCATGGTCTTCAAGCTTCAAATTCTATCCAAAGTACTGTCATGCGTAATAGTCACTCGGGATTGTTATTCCTCGGTTCTTATGGGACATTGTTAGATGTATGTATGTATGAAGTGTTGAGGCAGCCTTGAAGTGTTGAAGGGCAAGATGACGTTTGACTCTTCGCCGAGGTTATCGCCGGTTTGAGTTAAAAGTAGACGTTGCTCAGGGTTACATCTAAGATTGGACTACTTGTTTGTATGCCGTGAGATCATCTCGTGAGAGAAAACATTGAGGCGGTAAGATGACATTTCAACTCCTCACCGGGGTCATCGCTGGTTTGATCTGAAAGCAGACATTGCTCAGGGTTATATCTGAGAGTGGACTACTTGTTTGTATGCCTCACTGTCATCTATGGGTGTGCCTGTCTGCCCATTGTTAGCTCCGGGTCTGAGGTATGAGTGCCTCGGCAGGAGGTCTGAGCTTGAAGCTAATCGCATGTATTTGAAACAAGTATTTTCGGAGTTATCACCGGAACTGCAATGGCATCCCTTGGGGCTATCACCAAGGATGGAGTCATTACTCGGTGTTGTTTCGGGAATTTGGGCGAAGCGTTGCGATGTTATCACCGAGATAAAACTATCCTCTCAAATTGTTGTTCTTGGGTCTTTTGATCTGCGTACCTCGGGGTTATCTCAGAGATTGGAAATAACATTCCCAATGTGTGTTAGGGTTTGAGATAAAATTCGATTTGTGTTAGGGTTAGAACCTGAACTTAGGTAGTATCCGGAATGGATGTAAGTTATCTTCGAGGGTTATCTCCAAAAGCGAATCTCTCTCTCCTGCAATGTTAGTAATGAGCATGTAGAAAATTTCGAGTGTCTGCAGATGCCCTCTTTATCATATTCATGCAATGCAAGGCATGGATAGGATAAAGAATCCTAGATACTTGAAATGCAAGCAAGATAAACATGATGCTATATCGCGACAACATGATGCAAATGTATGTAGCATGATTGCCAGGTAATCCTGTTTGGATGATAATCAGTGATGGCTTGGACATGCGATCCAAGTCTTCAAGGATGTTGACGTTGGGGCTATCACCAAAGTCTTGAATCATAGACATTGGCTTATATTCCATAGAGGTACCTCTTGTGTGTAAGAGATCTGTGGGGATAAAGCTTTATCTGTTTGAGGATGTGTATAACATATTCCCTCATTCTGTCGGAGTTACTGCCAACAGTTTTGTTGATGTCAGGGTTGCCCGACCTTCGTGGATGTGTGTATCACCGGATAGACCCCTGGTGGATGCATTGTCAAGGTTGCTTGACCTTCATTGATGTATGTGTCAATGGTCGCATTGCGTTGTAACCCCCGCCGGGGATACGTGGATGAGTTGTTTTGATGGGTTTACTTGCCATCGGCTGACATGACGTCAAGGTTTCTTGACCTTCATTGATGTGTGTATCAATGGTTGCATTGCGTTATAACCCCCGCCGGGGATACTTGAAAGATGTGCATTGTGACCCCCGCTGGGGATACACAATCATTTGATAACTTTGGTATTGTAACCCCTGTCGGGGAGGTTTGATATTTCGTGGTTCTGCGTTGTAACCCCGTCAAGGGATGTTTAGGTTGTGACCGCAAATGATGACATCGGACCTTTGTGGGGTATTGTTGAGCATGATCGGTGAAATCGAGCTCATTGGTATAGATATACCTGCATTGATCCGAATACCATTGAGACGACGGAGTTTAACTCGACCGACTTGAAACCCGGATTTCGGTTATTCCGCTCAATCGCGTAGCATTTTATTCTGATTTGGCCTTTTCGACATGAGACCTCCTTTGCAACTCTAAGCTGGAGTTAGCGGGAGGTGTGGGACCCATGTAGAAGCCATGGTACACCTACAAGAGCCGTGTAGGTGAGCTCTCATGACCGCCGTCTATATATATATAGCGAATGGTTGCTTTCATAAGTCATTTTCAAGTTCTGCATTGAAGGAAATCGAGAGCTCTTCTTGATTCTTTGAGTTGAAACTTCTGCATGATATTCTACCCACCGCACAAGCGTTCTTCAACGTCACAGTAGCGTATGCATGTATTTTTTCCAATTTCTATCCATTTGAAAATGACTTATCACATGAAATGCATTTAGACACATAGTAGTGAATATAAATGCCGATATGACTTGATAAAAAATATTCAACATAGCAAATGTTAGTATTAAACCATCTTTGAACATAATGATGTGAAAAATTTGACTTTTGAAATAGTCAAATTGGCACGCTTTTCTTGTCATTTCTTATCTATCTGAGGACAAATGAGTAAAGGTAGAAAAGCAAAATAATCTTGGTAAATAGACTGCACTTACAAATTTTTTACTGTGATGTGATTAATGCATGTAGGATGTATATGTGTGTATAGGTGTACTCTTGAATGGCCACTAGTCATGCCTATGTGCATGTGGATAGTCCCATTTTAAAAGGGGCTATGGCAAAATTTTCCCAAAATGTAGGTATTGGGTAATCATGCATTTTTAACTCTCTTTGTGGATGTATGTTAAAACAATACATTTTGAAAAGTTCTGTACACACCCTTTACGAGGTGATTTGGAGACTTGTTGTCCGGATATTATGGATCCGGATCGGTAGAGTAGTTCGTAGAACCACTTATGGTGTACGGAGGAGAGCTTCTGAAGAGCCTCAAGACTGCTCATCGGACATCATCCTCGTCGTTTAGTGGAGGCGGTGATACGTCTTATTCAGGTTGAAGTGCCGAATATTGAGGACGAGGAGGAGGATGTGTCGATCGAGGTTCCCGCTCTCTGTATGTGTTCCCGTGTAGGAATTGCGAGTATTCAAGTGGCGAACCCGGATCTTCTAGGTGACTTGAGTAGGCATCCTTCAGTATACCTGCATGCAAATGAGGTATGAAGTTAGATCTTTAATCTTCCTTATTTCCTATTGATGAGGAGTCAAGGATTCTGATGTTGATCTACATTTGATGTAGGTTCCCGGCTTCACACAGCCTTGAGGGAACTGGTTTAGCATCCACTCTATGTATCAGGCTTTGCATGATGACTACAGAGCGATCGTCCATGGCTGGGGATTTGGGATGTTCTTCTCCATTCTACCCCATCGATGTCCCTGGGGTTACCTCAGGGCTCTGTCATTGATGGTTTCATCGGACTTCGATCACTCTATTTGCTAGGCCGTGAGGTGATGATGACATGGCCGATGGATTGGTGGTTTATCACGGTATGGAGTTTGGAGGGCGTAGGTGCCTTGCACGGTGGATATTACCCTACCGCCGTCCGATCCTTGTTGGGAGTTCCGTGGGCGGCGAAGCGGGGACTATTCGTGACGGGTCCTTTGAGAGTAGATGTTATGGATGGGGTACATTGAGTGAGCCCATAGCCGATGATGTGAGAGTTAGGGATCGCATTCTTCGGCGATTGTTCCTGATGATCATTAGGGGCTGTTTCATAGCAAATAATTTCTCTACGGTGTCCTTCGCTTTGATCAACGCCACTCGACATGTGGACCGTATAGGAGAGTATGATTGGCCTTCCTACACCTTTGCCTACTTCCTCAGGGGAATGCGCATGCGATCGCAGGGCTTGGCCGAGGCGTGGTTAGGATTCTACCCATTTCTGTTGGTGAGTGTTTCTCTTGTATTTTCCCATGTATAGGTTAAGAGTGTTGACTGACAGCAGATGTTGCCTTTGTGTTGGTAGTTTTGGGCCTATGAGAGGCTTCCATGTTTGCGTCCTATGAGTGTGTTAGGTTTAGACACCTATCCACGAGGACGGAGATGGCATCATTCCATACTGGCAGAGGTCCCTGTTGCTGAGGGTTTCACTCATTGTCTCCTACAGCTGGAGTTATTGATAGCTGATGTTATCACTCATTTGGGAGTTGGATTTGAGGATGGGTACTGACCCGGAGTAGAGTACGTCATTTCCACCATGCAGGATTCCTCTCTTCTGAGATGGAGGATGGGAGCTCTATTTAGGAGAGTGTCTTTATCGAGAGCACTACGGGGAGAGATAATCGTATCTGCCGATCTTGGCTCTGTCAGGTGTTATTGGTCTATTTTGTAGTCACCCATCATTGACATTCCATTGTTAGGGATTGACGATTTTACATTGTCAGAGGGCCCCTGGTCTTAGGAGATGTTCCAGCATTGGTGGATCCCTCGTACTATTGGAGCTCAAACCCGCGCCACACAGTTCATGGGGGATATGGTTCCAGGATCCGTGATGATGACGGATTGGCTAGCCTGTGTCAGAGATCTGATTCATGTGACACAGATTGACAAATTGACCCGGTAATTGGACCGGACACATTTGAGACCGATTGGCACATTTAGATGGCGGGGGTTTTGTTTCACCCATGATATAGCCATGTCGTACTCCTTTTATCCTGCGAGTGTCTGATGATCGCCGATCGTGGTAGAACTTTTTCGGCGAGGATTAGAGACCCTTTTGCTATATTGTCGTGTTTAGGGCTTAGTTCACCCTACAACTTCATTACTCATGCTCCGAGCATGGATTATCTCCTCTATGGTGGATTGAGGGTATGATTATTACCACCCAATTGACCGTGATATGTCGGTTTAAATAGTTTCGAGATTTTCATTCTTTTGAGGGGGCGTTGAGTCAAGACTTCGCTTCACATCGCTTATTTATCGTGGAGGATGATCTAGGTTATATGCTTGTTGGGATCGCCGAGTAATTTGGTTGAAGTTTTCATCGATCGTCTGGGTTGTTCTCGCAGAGTATTCGCATGGATGGAGATAGAGGCGCATTGGATGCGGTAGTATCCTGATCTGAGGGACCCTGATTTCGACGATGAGGAGCCTATAGAGGAGGCTAGCATTCCCATCGATGACTTGACTCATTGGTTTGCCAAAGATATGTGATGGATTCTCCCACCCCGAAAGTGCCACTTTGTTACCCAAAGATCCCAAGACGCGATATTTGGGAGCGAGCTTACATTTGATAACCTATGAGAGAGATCAGGCTAGGGCCGCGATGTTGACAGCTCTTGATGGGAGAGACGCCGCTCTGTTAGAGAGGGACGAGGCTAGATCAGCCAGGGATGCATTAATTGCGGAGCGGGATACCGCTTTATCTGTTAGGGATATGGCCATTGCAGACAGTACTTTAGTTAGATCCCAGTTGACTGTCAGTCTTGTCGACATGAGTGCTTACATTGTTGAGCATTGTGCCACCATGCAGTTAGCCTCTGATCTGCTAGCTCGTGTAGATACCCTTGGGCAGGAGCTTGCAGTGCTACCTCCGTCTTCAGAGAGGAATGCTATGTTAGATCTGATAGTCCGCATACACACAGATCTGTAGATAGCTTTGTATTTTCCTGCACAGACTAGCTTAGCCATTTTGTCATGTACAACACATATGTATATATCAAACAATATTATGTATGACAGGGAAATATATTTTGATTCACTTCCCTTTTAGTTATGCCTTAATACTTGCTTGATATTTGCCTGTTTCTTTAAGGCCTTGTGATCTTGATGCATCCTGAACTTATCCTTGATAGATGGACATTGAGACGTCGCAAGATCTCTCAGAATGGATCACCGATTTTTGTATATCCCTACCATCTTTGGTGTCTTGGGACTGGTATCTGTATGGAAAAGTGGAGAGGAGGGTGGTTTCTTCCTCTCTGAGATTGATCGTACCACAGATGGTCATCAATACTTCTATTTTTGAGAAGCCTAGTTAATTCCATCTCTTACGGGTTGGTATTGCTCTTTGAGGCGCGATCGCAGCTTAAATGGTCACCGAATCTTCTATTTGTGAAAAGAGGTTGGGTAATTCCATCCCTTTGATCTGAAACTGATGAAATGTGGTGAATTGAAGGTTGATCGATGCAAAGAGTGTGGCAAGAATTTTTGTTACGGTAGGGTTGGATTTGAACCATAAATGGTCGCCACGCACTCTATTGAAGAGGAGATCAAGTCTGCGTAGTTTGAACCTGGTGTAAGAGGTTCAATGCTGAATTTGAAAGGCAGATAGGTGTAGAAATATTTTTGTTGCTTTTTTTTGTTGTGACCGGGCCATATAGCATATGGTTGCCTACGTACTCCTATTGAAGAGGAGATCAGGTCGACGTAGTTCACCCCTCAAGACGAATCACAGATGAAGAGAAACGTGAATCCCATGTGCAGGCTATACTGCGGGGAGAAGAAAGTTTGATCCCATAATGGGGAAAAACTACAGGTGTGTAAAAAGTTTGATCCCGTCTTCGGGACAAACTGCAAGCGTAGAAAAGTTTGATCCCGTCTTCAGGATAAACTGCAGGTGTAAAAGGTTCAATCCCGTCTTTAGGATAGCAAAATTATGAAAGGTTTGAATCGAGGTAAACCAGTCTTGGCTTGAAGTGTATGTTTCCACGAGGGGCGAAGAGTATATAAAAGAGAAAAGGTTCAAAACGGAATGGTGGTGATTTGATAATCAAAACCAGGATGTTTGTTTGATGGTATCTTCAGACATAGTACCGTTTCACGGTGTCCAAGTTGATAAGTTGTGGAAATTCATCGTCATCCATTTCCTGCAATCTAAGAGCACCTCCTGTCAATACTTCCTTGACAACAAATGGGCCTTCCCAGTTAGGAGTGAATTTTCCCTTAGATTGATCTTAGTTGTCAATGATCTTCTTTAAAACCAAGTCATGTTGTTTGAACTGCCGCAGTCGGAATTTTCTGTTGTAGGATTGTGCGATCCTTTGCTGATATAACTGACCATGAGATGGGTTGTATGACCATGGAGGTAATGTTGTAACCTCATGGAAGCCCATGCTAAAGTACAACAAGTCTTCTCAATCAGAGTGTACTTGTGTTCACTAATGCTGAATCTTTTGCTGAGGTAATAGATAGCTTGTTCTTGACCTCTATTGTCTTTTTGCCCCAGCATACAGCCCATTGCATTGTCATTTATAGACAGGTACATGAATAGGGGAACATCATCCTTGGGAGGTACCAAAACAAGAGCGTTAATCAGTTGCTCTTTAATGGTAAGGAAGGCTTTCTGGCACTCATCGTCCTATTTCATAGAGGAGTTCTTCCTTAATAGCTTGAAGATACGCTCACAGGTTGTTGTGAGTTGAGAAATTTACCTATTAATGAAGTTGATTCTTCCAAAAAATCCCCGTATTTCCTTCTCGCAATCGAGGAATGGGCATTTCCTTGATGGCTCGGATTTTGGTAGGATTCGATTCAATCCTTTGTGGTCGACTAGAAACCTAGCAACTTGCGACTTAACACCAAAGGCGACTTGGTGGATTTAACTTCATGTTGTACTTATTCAACATGTTAAAAAGTTTTCTGAGATGGTCTAAGTGGTCATCCTCCTTCCGGGATTTGACGATGATGTCATCCACGTAGATCTCTATCTCTTTGTGCATTAAATCGTGGAAAAGAGCCATCATAGCTCGCTGATAGGTTGCCCCGACATTGATGAGGCCAAATGACAACCGTCTGTAGCAAAAGGTTCCCCAAGGTGTGATGAAAGCAGTTTTCTCACGATCTTCCTCAGCGACCATAATTTGATGGTACCCCGTAAAGCAATCAGCAAAGGAGTACATGCCGTATTGAGCAATATTGTCAATAAGAATGTGGATAAATGGCACGTGAAAGCTATCTTTAAGGCAAGCTTTGTTCAAATTCTGGTAATCCACGCAGACTCGCACCTTTCCTCCTTGTTTAGGTATGGGAACAATGTTGGATATCCACTCCGGATATGTAGACACCATGATGATGCCAGCTTAAAATTGTTTCACAATTTCTTCTTTAACCTTTAAACTCCACTCAGGTTTCAATAGCCTGAGCTTTTGCCTAACTAGCTTGAATCCTTCTTTGATGAGAAGGCGATGAAGAACAATGTCAGTGGAAAAACCCACCCTGTCTTCATGAGACCATGCAAACACATCCTGGAATTGGGTTAAAAGTGCAACCATGTCATTCCGTTGATTTGTGGTAAGGTCTGAACCAATTTGGATAAACTTAGGGTTGTCTAAGGTTCCAAGATTGAAAGAAGTGGTTTGATCAAGATTGGGTTTGGGTTTGTCTGTGACCCATTCCTTAATCTCCTAAGGTGTCTCAATGTCCTCTTGGATGTCCATCAAGTCTGAGTCCAACTTTGCATCAAAGTTATAGCCCTTGTGGAGAGAAGGCACCTTATCAGCAAGTATATGCACATCTAAATTCAGAGTCCTGAAACAGAATATGCTTTCACTTAATATATGAAACTGTTCGATCATACAAAAGTGTTAGCATGTACTTGATAAAATAACTACTAGTACTATAAAGGAAAGAAAGCAATTAAAGTTATTTACATGGCAGAGGGATTTTTCTGCCCATTTTACCCTCGTCGACCAATGCATGGAGTGCTGCTCCAATTGTCGAGGGCAAAGTCTGATGGATTGCTGCAGTGATGCAAGGATCGTCATTGTCCTCCTTCTCCGAATGATAACCATAACATCCGGGCAATCATCGTGCAGGGTGTATCTATTTGTATGTTCATCATGAACAATGACGTGTATGACTGCCATCATCAAGGCAATGTCATGTTTACGTTTCCGTTCCTTTTCTTCCACTTCGGGATCAGGAATCAGCACCTCTTTAGCTTTGATTGGCACTGGTTTAGGAAACAGCATGGCCACAACATGGGCTGGCACCTTTACTGGAGACTGTATCAACTCATGAGGTAAAGGTATAGAAAATCATGATCTGGTGAAGCTTGAGGAACACTGCTTGTGCTTATGAGCATTCTGTATTTGGAACTGGCGAATAGCCTAGTAATCATTGCTCCAATTTGGTCAACACTTGGATAGGGTGCTTAAGACCCTGCTTATCTTTACCAAGCCCTTATCTAGGTTGATAACCCAATGACATCATTTTTTGAGTGGCCGATGTCGACGTCGGGATTTTTGAGTGTCCCTTTTCGTTACTTGTTCTTTGGTGTTCTCATGTTAATGTGAGATTTGTTTGAAAAACAAGTGAAAAGGTCATCGACATGTGTAATGTCGAAGATTGGACTTTAAGAGTCGCGGGTTGGTGTATTTAACTAGTTGCACTGCTAACGCGAACCGAAAAGGCTTGCACATTGACCCGTTGTTTTGACAACGCTAAAGGGTCTGTGAAACCGAGATTCATTTTGGGTCCGGGGCTTGATTATGCGGAGGGAAGGTGTTAGGCACCCCCCGACATCCGTGTTACCACGGTGACCGCCACTTTTCAAAGAAATTGTTATATGAATGTGTGTGTGTGTGTGTGGATCAATGTGCAATTATTTGGAAGTAGTCTTTATACCTCGTTCGCACCTATATACATAGGGTTTGAATCTATAAAAAATTCAATTTTAAACAAGATATGGCAATGACATTTTGTAAAGAGGTTTTTCAAACCACATGCTCAATAGTAATTGAGGGCTTTGATACTTCCATTTTATTATTAAATATCAAAGCTTTTGTTTGTTTTTATTTTCGAGATGCGAAGCATTCTCGAGAAAATAATATCTGTGTGAGCCGAACTCCTCATGGGCATGACAACCATCCAAGGAAATTCAGACATTGTAGAATAATGTACAAGCTGCTTATAGCTGAAAAATGTCCATCATGGGAACCGAATCTAGATTCAGTAAACTGAACCTATGATCACATGATTCCTAGGCTCACATGATATTGCAATTTGTATGGAAAGCATGATAAGTGGTATTTTTACCTACGTATTGAATACCAATTCATGCGAATTGTGTCCATCTCAAGTACATTTTATTGTGTTTTAGTTGCATTTCATGTTGTTTTGCATTGCATTTACTTAAAACTCCTTTTTGTGAATAAGTGCAGGAATCGGCTTAATTTTGGTGATATTAGAGGGCATGAGGCTAAGGGATGCGTGAAGGCGAGGCACAAGCGGTGATGTGCATGTCATGGAGGTACAATGAAGCATGGAGATCAAGCATGAAAGAGAAAGTAGTAGCAATGACAACATGACGATGATAGAGAATCGAACCGAACTTGTGGATTCAAGGCCGCATGCTTGCGAGAAGAGTCTCAGAACGCACGCTTGAGAGAACTCATTTGGATGAGGAAAGCTTTCACGCAAGTCTCACGCCTGCGTCAGGGACATCTAGAAGGAGCGCTGTGACGACCGTAGCGTGATGTCAAGTTGTGATTTTGTTTTATTTTAATTTTAATTAAATGAGTTGTAATTGTTTTTAAAAACGATTCTGACGGGTGTCAGAAGGAGGATTGATACTTTTAGCGTATTTTTTACACATCATAACTAGGGTTTACACCTTGGGAGAGATTCCAACATAGAACGAGGCCAAAACGTCTACTTCTCCAATTCTTCTTGGGATTCTCTGTCATTGTGGATTTTTACTATTGTTTACTGGATTTTGATGAGGATTTAATCGTTGATCATTGGATTTTATTCAGCAATTGGGTTTGATCGTTCTATCTTTCATATTTTAATTGTTTGCTTATTGATCATGTTTAGCGTTGATCACATAATGGCTTTTGGTTCAGACATGAACTAAACTCCATTATGGGATTCTAACGGATTTTAATATGTAATTTGGTTGCACGCTTAAATGTTAGGGTTGTTTTGCATATTATATGGGAATTCTATCGTGATTGTTTTACATGTATGAATGCCTGATCACCATTCGTCTCAGTATTTGTATGGAATTGACAATGAACATGCAAGTATGGATTGTAATCATGATAGCATACTCTAATATACATAACATTATATATGGCTTGTATATTTTGTGAACCAGATAGACATATACTGTTTCACCGTATGAGCTAGAGTAAGGGCTTGTGCTTAAAATCAATATAATTGCAATTTCACATAGACATATAGTGATTTTGGTTGAGTTGATGATTACATAGAGTCTATCATCTGTGGATGCTGTGTAAGTAGGTTATAGTGCATTGAAAAATGGTTATAACTCTATTCGTGCTCTTGGCTATTTTCCTATGATATGTGAACACTTCTTGCATGATAGTGGCGATTAGATGAAATATTAAATGAAGTTAGGGTCCCATTATTTCCAGTTTATATTTATTCCATTATTATTCTTATTTTTAGTTGTTAGTACAATTAGTTCAATTCAACAATTATAGTTATTAGTTTAAGCATATAAATACAGTGAGTTAATTGATGCATAATAGTTTAAATTTAACAACTTTCTCTGTGGGATCGATACTCTACTTACTATGTATTACTTGTTGACGCATGTATGCTTGCATGAGTTAGAGCTCTTTTATTAGGACTGTAAAAGAGGCAACAAAGCAGTAAGCAGTTATATATATAAAAGCTGTAAATATATATATATACAGACATGATCAACCACCACGAAGCAACTCCATGGGGGATCGGAAATGTAAATATATAAAAGCGGTAAATATATATATATATATATATATATATATATATATGGACATGATCAACCGCCATTTAAGTAGACTCAAGCGTGTGATTTAAATGTAAATAAAGGCATAAAAGCGATCAAGCGCCACGTAAGTAAACTCAAAGTGAGACAAAATGTAAATAAAGCTATAAAAGCGATCAATCGCCATGAAGTAAATTCGAGGCAGGACAAAATGTAAATAAAAATGTAAAAGGCCCAAGTAAACTCTGTGCCCCGACAGAATGTAAAATATATATATATATATATATATATATATATATATATATATGTATGTACAAATATATATATAAAACCAGTAAACGCACTAGATGTAAATCCAGGCTCATCGGATATGTCCGACATCAATTATATATATATATGTATATATATAAAAGCGAATAAACGCATAGGATGTAAAATCGGGGCTCATGAGATGTAGTCTAACCACAGTTTATATATATATATATATATATATATATATATATATATATAAAAAGCAATTAAACGCTCCGCACTAAAGTTCAGGCTCAATCGAGGCATAACTCGATAATGTTAGTCCATATATATGAAATATATACATATATTAGTATATATATACAAATGAGAAATGAAAACCACTTGATGAAGTTCAGGCAAACGCACACAACACGACTCTCGATGTGTATAAGGTGATTGTGTGCTATATGAGAAGAAGGCTTTATAAAATGTAAGAAGGCTTACAGTGGGCTGCCAAAGTAGACTTCTATGACTTTAAATGGATAAACACTCAACTCCCGCCGAATAAAAGATAGCTATATGTGAGCTAACTAGTGTTTAAAGAAGAGAAAACACTCAAAAGATGTGTATGCAGAGTAAAATGGACAGGGCTTCCTCGCCTTTTTCCTTCTCTCTCTCTCTTCTCAAATAGCTGACCCAAGCCTTGTATATATAGACGGATGGCCGTAGTTGTACCTGTGGCTGGTCGTGGTGAATCCGAGCCTTGCGGATCCCATCGTCTCGTAGTACGTGCACTCATGCACTATAATGTCCGCTCGAACTTGCAAAACTTCAATCTGAGCATCCAAACGAGGTTTATCTGACCTTCTTCAGACCGCTGATGTTGAGAGTTATGCAATGACATGGATTAGAGGTTGTACGAAGTCAGGAAGAGGGGTCTATGCCCATGGTCTTCAAGCTTCAAATTCTATCCAACGTACTGCCACACGTAATAGTCACTCGTAATTGTCACTCCTCAGTTCTTATGGGACATTGTTAGATGTATGTATGTATGAAGTGTTGAGACGACGTGCCATTTGTCGAAGGAACAAGATGACGTTTGACTCCTCGTCGGGGTTATCGCCGGTTTAAGTTGAAAGTAGACGTTGCTCAGGGTTACAGCTGAGATCGGACTACTTGTTTATATGCCGCGATATCATCTTGTTGACGTGGTAAAATGACGTTGTGACTCCTCACCGGGGTTATCACCGGTTTAATCAGAAAGCAGACGTTACTTAGGGTTACATCTGAGATTGGGCTACTTGTTTATATGCCTCACTTTCATCTGAATTGAAGGCGATCGCATGTTTCGACACAAGCATTTCGTGGTTATCGTTGGGCGCAATGGCATCCTTGGGGCTATCACCAAGGATGGTGTTGCTACTCGATGTTGTCTCTGGGGACTGGAACTGAATGTCGCGGTGTTATCGCCAAGATAGAATTGTCCTCTCCGGTTGTTATTCTGGGTCTTTTGATCTGCATATCTCAGGGTTATCTCCGAGATAAAAAATGACATTCTCGGTGTGTGTTCAGGGTTGACATGACGTTCCCAGTTTGTGTTCCGGGTTGGAACTAAACTTCCGGTGGTATCCGGGATGAATGTAAGTTGTCTTTCAGGGTTATCTCCAAAAGACGAATCTACCCTCCTGCAATGTTAGTAATAGGAGTGCAGAAAATTTTGAGTGTCTACAGATGCCCCTCTTTATCATATTCATGCAATGCAAGGCATGGATAGGATAAAGAATCCTAGACACTTGAAATACAAGTAAGATAAACATGATACTATGTGCAACAACATGATGCAAATGTATGATGCATGATTGTCATGTAATCCTGCTGGGATGACAATCAGTGATGACCTGGACATGCGATCCAAGTTTCCAAGGATGTTGATGTTGAAACTACCACCAAAGTCTTAAATCTTAGACACTGGCTTATACTCCATAGAGGTACCTCTTGTATGGAAGAGATCTGTGGGGATAAGGCTTTGTCTGTTTGAGGATGTGTATAACATGTTCCCTCATACTTTTGGAGTTACTGCCAACAGTGTTGTCGGTTCCAGGGTTGCCTGATCTTCGTTGATGTGTGTATCACCGGATAGATCCCTGCTGGGTGTATTGTCAAGGCTACTTGACCTTCATTGATGTATGTGTCAATGGTAGCATTGTGTTGTAGCCCTTGCTAGGTAAGGTTGCTTCGATGGGTTTACTTGCCATCGATTGATATGATGTCAAGGCTGCTTGACCTTCATTGATGTGTATATCAATGGTTACATTGCGTTGTGACCCCCGCCGGGGATACGTAGAAGTTTGAAGGATGGGCGTTGTGACCCCCACCGGGGATACGTAGATACTTGATAACTTCGGCGTTGTAACCCCCACCGGGGATACGTAGATGCTTGATAACTTCGGCGTTGTAACCCCCGCTGGGGAGGTTTGATATTTCGTGGTTTTTGCGTTGTAACCCCCGTCGGGGAGGTTTAGGGTTATGACCCTACAAATGACGGCATCGGACCTTTGTGGGGTATTGCCAAGCATGGTTTGTAAAAGCTGAGCTCATTGGTATAATATATCCCGCATTCAGGCGAATACCTTTGAGACGACGGGAGTTTAATTCGGCGAACGAGAAACCAGGATTTCGTGCTATTAAAAGCTCAATCACGTAGCAATTTTATTCCGATTTGGCCTTTTCGACATGAGACCTCCTTTCAGAACTATAATTGGAGCGAAATGGAGGTGTGGGACCCATGTAGGGGGGCCGCAGGTGTACCTGCAAGAGCCGTAGGCTAGCTTGCGGCCAGTCGTGCCTATGTATAGGTGGCTAGTTCCTTTCATAAGTCATTTTCAAGTTGCGCAGTGAAGGAAATCGAGAGCTCTTCTTCAGATCTGCTGAGTTCGGGCAACTTTCTGCATATTCTGTCATCGCATGGCGTTCTTCACTTCATCTCCGGTAACACATGTACATGTATTTTTTCCAATTTCCTTTCTGAGGTGATTTGGAGACTTGCTGTCCAGATAACATGGATCCAGATCAGCCGAGTAGTTCCTGCAGGACCACTTTTGGTGTACGGAGGAGGGCTTTTGAAGAGCCTCAGTGCCATTTCGTGAGACAGCCTCGTCATTTGGCGGAGGTGGTGATACGTCTTATTGAGTTGAGGTTCCAAATGTCAAGGACGAGGAGGAGGATGCACCGATTGAGGTTCCTGCGCCCCGCCAGACGTGTTCCCCGTAGGAAATTAACAGGTATTCAGTGGCAAACCGGATCTTTCGGGTGACTTGAGTAGGCATCCTTCAAAGATATACTGCACGCAAACGAGGTATGAAGTTAGATCTTTAATCTTCCTTATTTCCTATGATGAGGAGTCGAAAGTCGATGTTGATCCGCATTTGATGTAGGTTCCCGGCTTCACACTGACCTCGAGGGAACCTGGTTTAGCATCCACTATATGTATCAGGCCTTGCATGATGACTACAAAGCGATCGTCCATGGCTGGGGATTCGGGAGGTTCTTCTTCATTCTACCCCGTCGTTGTCCCTGGGGTTACCTCAGGGCATTGTCTGAGCGGTGGCTCCACCAGACTCAATCACTCCATTTGTTGGATTGCGAGGTGATGATGACGCCGATGGATTGGCAGTTTATCACATGTATGGAGTTTGGAGGGGAGCCGGTGCCTTGCACGGCGGATATCGCCCCTACTGCCGTCAGATCCTTGTTGGGAGTTTCATGGGCCTTCAAGGAAGGCTGATTCGTCTCAGAGTCCTTTGGCGTAGATGCTATGAAAGTGATTGTTGAATGAGCCTATACTCGATAATGTGAGAGTCAGGGATCGCGTTCTCCGACAATTGTTCCTGATGATCATTAGGGGCTGCTTCATAGTAGATAACTCTTCCAAGGTGTCCTTCACTTTGATCAGCGCCACTCGACACGTGGACCATATATGAGAGTATGATTAGGGTTCCTACACCTTCGCCTACTTCCTAAGGGGAATGCGCATGCGATCGCAGGGCTTGACCGAGACGTGGTTAGGATTCTACCCATTTCTGCTGGTGAGTGTTTCTCTTGTCTTTTCCCATGTATGGGTTAAGAGTGTTGACTGACAGCAGATGTTTGCCTTTCGTGTTGGCAGTTTTGGGCCTATGAGAGGCTTCCTTGTTTGCGTCATGTGAGCGTGTTTGGTTTAGATACCTATCCACGAGGACAGAGATGGCATCATTCCATCTTTGGCGGAGGTCCCCATTCTTGGGTTTCACTCATTCTTCGCCACTCTCATTTGGAGCTATTGACGGTGATGTCATCACATGGATTCCCTACTCCAGAGAGCATTTGGGAGTTGGATTTGAGGATGGGTACCGATCGGAGTAAGTACGTCATTTCTACCCACGAGATTCCTCTCTTCACAGATGGAGGATGGGAGCTCTATTTAGGAGAGCGTCTTTATCGGAGCACTACTGGGAGAGATCCGTATGCCGATCTTGCCTCCTGCCAGGCGTTATTGGCCTGTTTTGCAGTCACCCATCATTGACATCCCATTGATGGGGATTGACAGTTTTACATTATCAGAGGGCCCCTGTTCTCATGAGACGTTCCAGCATTGGTGGATCCCTTACATGATTGGAGCTCAAACCCGCGCCATATAGTTCATGGGGGATATGGTTTCAGGATCCGTGATGATGATAGATTGGCTAGCCTGTGTCAGAGATCCAATTCATGTGACATAGATTGACAGACTGACTCGGCAGCTGGACCGATCACATCTTTTCATTCGGAATTTGGGCAGAGATCCTGCAGATGTAGATACTTTTGATCCTTCCAGCTCTGGCGCTGGTCCCTCAGGTGACCCATATGGTTTTGCCAGCGTAGATCCTCCTTTGTATCAACCTAACATCCCTGTAGATAGAGATCCAGTGACTCAGGAGGAGTTACATCAGGTGGACAGGATCGATGATGTAGACATCGATACTATTGACTTTTTTTGATGTATTTCTCGTTATCTCTTTTGATAGGCCTCTGTTAGCATCTGGGTAGCTTCGCCCCATTCTCGCTATATCTTTTGATAAGCCTCTGTTGTATGTTGGGTAGCTTCACTCCATTTCCCTGTATTTTAGTTGTACAGAGATGTATTAGATGATGATATACTTAGGAATGTATGTATAATTTTCCATTCCCTATATCATATTGCCATCTATTGTATCATGCATGTTATTATGTTATGCATATGTATGTATGTCCAGAGATACTCAGCATTGACCCCTGGATGGTCTTATGACACGACCCGCACAGATGTCTTCTTTGACAGTTAGCCGTATCGATCATACCCCACCATTTGTGGTGGTAGCTGGTATGCGATCATGGTATGATAGTATATCACCATCAGACATGGTGATCGTAGATGATTCTATCGCAAAGATACTATGACCTTACCGATGTTTCTGTGTTCCTCCGAGATTTGTAGAGGGCATGCTAAAGCTTTGGGCACCCAATGCATGCGGTATTAGATTTGGGGACGATGAGTTGACTCCTACTTTGGAGGAGTATGCACGATTGACGATGCTGCCTCTGGATAGACCTTGCGTGCATATGGGGATGGGAGACATGAGTAGACAGTTCATGAATCTCACAGGATTGAGGCGCAGAGTGGTGCAGGATGAGATTACATCCGACCATGTTATATCCCAGCATTTCCTGTTTGAAAGGTTTGGCTCTGAGGACAGCTATGCACGACATTCTGGGGATTTCACCACACCGGAGGATCATTGGCGTTCAGCCAGAGTAGATGTACTACTTCTATGCGTATTGTCATACGTCTACATGCCGCGGTACATGGATGAGCTAGATATCAGAGTCGTCATGGCAGTGAGAGCTCTCAGGGAGGGTCATACCATTATTTCGATGATCATTGCAGAGACCTTGAGGTCAGCTACATACTGCTGCACTTATCCGGCAGGAGTATTCATAGGTAGCTCGGTCTTGTTGTATGTGTGGTTTATGTCACACTTGAGACCGATTGGCACATTTAGACATCATGGATTTTGTTTCACCCATGACATAGCCATGACGTATTCCTTCCAGCCTGCGGAGTGTATAGATGCTGCATCGTGGTCAGCATTCCTAGCAGGGATTAGAGATCCATTTGATATATTGCCGTGTTCAGGGCTCAGTTCACCCTACAGCTTCATTACTCATGCTCCGGGCATGGATTATCTCCCTCTGGCTGGATTAAGGGGCATGATCACTTACCACCCACTGGCCGTGATGTGTCAGTTTGACTAGTTCCAGGATTTTCATCCGTATGTAGGGGCGATGAGTCGGTAGCTTCATGTCACACCGTTTGTCGATGGAGGATGATGATCCGGGTTGTATGCTCGTTGGGATCGGCGAGAGTGGTTGAGTTTTTTCGTCGGTCATCCGAGTTGTTCTCGCAGAGTATTCCGCATGGATGGAGATAGAGATCGCATCGGCCGCATGGCGTATCCACAAAGTCAAGTGAGATTGATTCTGATGATGACGAGCCTATAGAGGAGGCTATTATTCCCATTGATGATTCGATCATTTGGCCGCCAAAGATTTGTGATGGATTCTCCCACCCCGAAAGTACCATCATTACTCAATATTCACATAAGCATTTAGAGCAGAGCTTACATCTGATGACCTATGATAGAGATCAGGCTAGGGCCGCGATGTTGACAGCTCTTGATGAGAGAGACACTGCTCTGTTGGAGAGGGATGAGGCTAGATCAGCCAGGGATGTATTGATAGTGGAGCGAGATGCCGCTTTATCTGCTAGGGATGTGGCCATTGCAGAAAGCACTTCAGTGAGATCCCAGATGACTGTCAGTCTTGCCGATATGAGTGATTACATTAATGAGCATTATGCTACCATGCAATTAGCCTCTGATCTGCAAGCTCGTATAGATACCCTTGGGCAGGAGCTTGCAGTGCTTCCTCCATCTTCAGAGAGGGATGCTATGTTAGATCTGATAGTCCGCATACATACAGATCTGTAGATAGCTTTGTATTTTCCTGCACAGACTAGCTTAGCCATTTTGTCATGTATAACACAGATGTATATATCAAACAATATTATATATGGTAGGGAAATATATATTGATTCACTTCCCTTTTAGTTAAGCCTTCATACTTGCTTGATATTTTCATGTTTCTCCGGGGCCTTGTGAACTTGATGAATTCTCGAACTTATCCTTGATAGATGGACATTGAGTCGTCGTGAGGTCTCTCGTAAGCGGATCATTGATTTCGGTGAATCCCCTACCATCTTTGGTGTCTTGGGATTTGGTATCTCAGTATGGAAAAGTGGAGAGAAGGGTGGTTTCTTTCTCTCTCGAGATTGGACCGCACTACGATGGTCTCCAATACTTCTATTTGTGAGAAGCCTAGTTAATTCCATCTCTTATGGATTGGCATTTCTCTTTGAGGCATGATCGTAGCTTAGATGGTCACTGAATCTTCTATTTATGAGAAGAGGTTGGGTAATTCCATCCCTTTGATCTCAAAACCGATGAAATGGGGAAAATTGAAGGTAGATCCCGATCTTAGTGTGACAAGTATATTTGTTTAGTAGTAGGGTTAGGATCGCACCATGAATGGTCGCCACGTACTCCTATTGAAGAGGAGATCAAGTCTGCATAGTTCGAACCTAGTGTAGGAGGTTCAACGTTGAATGCGGAAGGCAGATGGGTGTAGAAGTATTTTTGTTGTTTTTTTTGTTTTGTAGAGAAAGGGCAAAAATGTTTTTGTTGTTTTTTTTATTACGACTCGGCCATATAGCATATGGTTGCCTACGTACCCCCGGGTATCAGGGAGATCAGGTCGACGTAGTTCGCCCCTCAAGACGAATTAAAGGCGAAGAGAAGCGTAAATCCCATGTGCAGGCTATACTGCGAGGAGAAGAAAGTTTAATCCTATAATGGGCATAAACTGCAAGTGTGGAAAAAGTCTGATCCCGTCTTCAGGACAAACTACGGGCGTAGAAAAGTTTAATCGCGTCTTCAGGATAAACTACAGGTGTGAAAGGTTCAATCCCGTCTTCAGGATAACCGAAATTGTGAAAGGTTCAATCCCGTCTTTAGGATAACAGAAATTGTGAAAGGTTAAATCCCGTCTTCAAGATAACCGAGGTTGTGAAAGGTTTGAATTGAGGTAAAACCAGGCTGCTGACTTGAAGTGTATGCTTCCCTGAGGGGCAGAAGAGCATGTAAAAGGGTGAAAGGGTTCAAAACCGGAATGACTGGTGATTTGATGATCAAAACCAGGATGTTTGTTTGATGATAACTTCAGACATAGTACCGTTTCACGGTGTCCAAGTTGATAAGCTGTGGAAATTCATCGTCATCCATTTCCTGCAATCTAAGAGCACCTCATGTCAATACCTCCTTGACAACAAATGGGCCTTCCCAGTTAGGAGGGAATTTTCCCTTAGATTGATCTTGGTTGTCAATGATCTTCTTCAAAACCAAGTCATGTTGTTTGAACTGCCGTAGTCGGACTTTTCTGTTGTAGGATCGTGCGATCCTTTCCTGATATAACTGACCATGGAAGATTGTCGCGGTTCTCCTTTCGTCTATCTGAGACAATTGGTGATACCTGTCTTGTACCCATTGGTCTTTATCCAACTGAGCATCCATCAATACTCTGAGGGATTCCATTTCCACTTCTATGGGGAGCACTGCTTCCATCCCATAGACTAATGAGTAGGGGGTTGCCCCAGTGGAAGTTCGCATGGAAGTTTTGTAGGCTAATAAAGTCAGAGGCAAGAGGTCAGGCCATCCGTTATGATTAGCAGACAATTTTTACATGATCTTCTTGATGTTTTTATTAGCCGCTTCAATAGCACCATTCATCTTTGGACGGTAGATGACGGATTTGAGATGTTTGATGTGGAATTTTCTGCATAACTCCTCCATCATTTTGTTGTTGAGGTTCTTAGCATTGTCTGACACAATGACCTCTTGTTGTCCATATCGACAGATGACATTGTTATTGATGAAAGCAATGATAACTTCTTTAGTGACCTTGGGGAAGGATGCTGCTTCTACCCATTTGGTGAAGTAGTCGATCATGGTGAATATGAATCGATGTCCATTATTGGCTTTGGGCTCGATGGGCCCGATCACGTCCATTCCCCACATTGAGAAGGACCATGGCGAACTCATATTGTGGAGTTCCCTTGGAGGGGCGTGGATAGCATTCCCATGAATCTGGCATTGATAGCATCTCTTGACGTGATCATCACAATCAGCTTTGAGTGTGAGCCAATAATGTCCCGTTCTGAGAATTTTCTTGACAAGTAAGGGGCCGCTCATGTGTGGGCCACATACTCCACCATGGATCTCATCCATGAGTCTCTGAGCTTGGTCTTTGTTTAGACATCTGAGGAGACCTAATCCTGCATCTCTTATCTAGAGTGCATCTCCGCTCAGGTAGAATTTCATAGCAAGTCGATGAATCCGCCTCTTCTCAGTTAGGCTTGCCTCAGCGGGTGTAGATCCATCTCATAAATACTCCTTGATGCATTGATACCAAGGGTTGTGGATGGGAGGTAACTCATCCGATACTTCTCCAACGTAATTCCCATAGACTGGGGCTTTTTTGAAAGTAAGCGTGATTTTGGCATGTTTTCCTTGTAAATTATGTAAACCAAGGAGGCCAACGTTGGTAATGCATCTGCAAAATCATTCCTATTCCGAGGAATGTGTAGAAAGGAGATTTCTTCGAACTCGAAAGCCATCTATAGAACTTGCCGATGGTAAGGCAGCAAATGCAATTCTTTGGTTTGATAGATTCCTGTGGATTGCTTGATTACCAATTCGAAATCCCCAAAGGCGATTAATCACCGACGCCTATTGAGCGTGCAAGTTTTAGCCCCATGATACAACCTTCATACTCACCGTGTGTGTTGTTGGTCCGATAAATACGCAATTTAATGACAGGATATCTATTCCCCAACCGGATATTAGAACTGCTCCAGTCCGAGTCTTAGATTAATAGTTCCATCAAAATACATTCTCCACGTCTGGCATGTATTGTCTCGATGTCAGAATCGAACTATCATTACCCTTCGTCGGGAAAGTACATTTCTAAGGGTTTGTAATCCCCTGCAGGTGCGGCGGCTAGTTGATCCGCAATTTCTTGACCTTTGACAGACTTTTACGTCACGTAGACGATGTCAAATTTCTATAGGATCAACTGCCATCTAGACAGTCGACAATTCAGTATGGGTTTACTGAACACATACTCGAGAGGATCCATGCGGGATATAAGATGGGTTGTGTGACCATGGAGGTAATGTTGTAACCTCATGGAAGCCCATGCTAAAGCACAACAAGTCTTCTCGATCAGAGTGTACTTGTGTTTCGCGATCTTTGAATCTTTTCTTTGAGGTAATAGATAGCTCGTTCTTAGCCTCTATTATCTTTTTTTTGTCCCAAAGATACAACCCATGGCATTGTCATTTATGGACGAAGTACATGAACAGGGAACATCATCCATGGGAGGTACCAAAACAGGAGCGTTAATCAGTTGCTCTTTGATTATGAGGAAGGCTTTCTGACACTCATCGTTCCATTTCATGAATGAGTTCTTCCTTTATAATTTGAAGATATGCTCACAGGTTGTCGTGAGTTGAGAAATGAATCTGCTAATGAAGTTGATCCTTCCCAAAAATCCCCGTATTTCCTTCTCTATCTGAGGAATGGGCAATTCCTTGATGGCCTGGATTTTGGTAGGATCTAGTTCAATCCCTTTGTGGCTGACTAGGAAGCCTAGCAACTTGCCTGACTTAACACCAAAGGCGAACTTGGCGGGATTCAACTTTAAGTTATACTTACGCAACTTGTTGAAAAGATTTTTGAGATGGTCTAAATGGTCATCCTCCTTCTAGGACTTGACAATGATGTCATCCACGTAGATCTCTATCTCCTTGTGCATTAAATCATGGAAAAGAGCCATCATAGCTCGCTGATATGTTTCCCCGGCGTTGATGAGGCCGAATGACAACCGTCTGTAGCAAAACGTTCCCCAAGGCGTGATGAAAGCTATTTTTTCACGATCTTCCTCAGCGACCATAATTTGATGGTACCCCGCAAAGTAATCAGCAAAGGAGTACATGCCGTATTAAGCAGTATTGTCAATAAGAATGTGGATAAAGGGCACGGGAAAGCTATCTTTAAGGCAAGCTTTATTCAAATCTCGGTAATCCATGCAAACTCGTACCTTTCCCCCTGGTTTAGGCACGGGAACAATGTTGGATATCCACTCCGGATACATAGATACCATGATGATGCCCACTTGAAATTGTTTCACAATTTCTTCTTTGACTTTTAAACTCCACTCAGGTTTCAATCGCCTGAGTTTTTGCCTGACTGGCTTGAATCCTTCTTTGATGGGAAGGCGATGAAGAACAATATCAATGGACAAACCCACCCTGTCTTTATGAGACCATGCAAACACATCCTGGAATTGGGTTAATAGTGCAACCATGTCATTTTATTTGAGTTGTGGTAAGGTGCGAACCAATCTGGATTAGCTTAGGGTTGTCTCAAGGTTCTAAGATTGAAAGGAGTGGTTTGATCAAGATTGGGTTTGGGTTTTATGCATGACCCATTCTTTATTCTCTTGAGGTGTCTCAATGTCCTCTTGGATGTCCATCAAGTTTGAGTCTAACTTTGCATCAAAGTTACGTACTTGTGGAGAGAAGGTACGTCATCATCGGCAAGGGAGCACATCTAAATTTGAGTCCTGAAACAAAAGATGCGTTCACTTAATATATGCAACTGTTCGATCATACAAAAGTGTTAGCATGTACTTGATAAAATAACCGCTAGTGTTGTAAAGGAAAGCAAGCAATTAAAGTTATCTACAGGGCAGAGGGAATTTCTACCCATTTTACCCTCGTCGACCAATGCATGGAATGCTGCTCCAATTGTTGAGGGCAAAGTCCTGATGAACTGCAGTGATGGAAGGATCGTCATTATCCTCCTTCTCCCGGATGATAACCATGACATCTGGGCAATCATCATCGTCAGGGTGTATCTGTTTGTATGTTCATCATGAACAATGATGCGGATACTGCCATCATCAAGGCAAGGTCATGTTTACGTTTCCTTTCCTTTTCTTCCACTTCGGGATTAGGAATCAACACCTCTTTAGCTTTGATTGGTACTGGTTTCAGAAATAGCATAGCCACAGCATGGGCTGACACCTTTACTGGAGATTTCATTAACTCATGAGGTAAAGGCATAGAAAATCACCGTCTTGGCGGAAGCTTGAGGAAACTGTTAGGTGCTTATGAGGATTCACGTATGCGGAACTAGAAGAATAGCCTAGCAATTTGTTCCAATTTGATTGGACATTTGGATAGGGTGCTTAATACCTGTTGATCCTTACCAAGCCCTTATGCGGGTTGATGACCCAATAACATCATTTCTTTAGTGGGTAAGACATAACCTCGGCAAAAAATCTTTGGAATGCGGAAGTGGCACCCCAATAGAATGGTATTGCGTGTTACTCACTTCCAAAGTATGGAAACTGGTCGGTTCAACTTCTGAATTGAAGCTGATAATTGGTAGAATTCCTTGTTCAGGACAATCTGGCTCAGCATTGATAGTAACTAGACTGTTGTTGATGATGTATTTGAGTTGTTGATGTAATGTGGTTGGAACAGCTCCGGGCATGTGTATCCATGGTCTCCCCAATAGCAGGTTGTATCCTGAATCTATCTTGAGGACGTGGAAGGATACATTGAATGTATTTGGACCAATCTCAATTGGCAATTCAATCTTTCCGACGGCATTTCGTCGGGATCCATCAAAAGCTCGGATGACCGTATGGCTGCTTTGGATCCGCTTGAGATTGATATTCATTTTTACCAAGGTGGCATAAGGACAGATATTTAAAAATGAGCCTCCATCTATCAATACTCCTGCTAGCATGTACCCGGAAGATAATACTACGATGTGCAATGGCTGGCAATGACCGGTCCCTTCGAGAGGTATGTCATCATCAGTGAAGGATATCACATTGTTGTTGAAAATGTGATCAACCAAATGTTGAAATTTTTCCACATCCACTGATTTTGGCAAGTAGGCTTCTTCTAAAACCTTTAGCAAAATCTTCCGATGATCCTCATAAGAGAAAACCAAATCCAGTATTGAAATCTGGTGTGGAGCTTCTGGCAAGCTTAAAACCACTTTGGCTTCATTATGACCCATAGTACGGAAGAATTTTTCAATATTCTCCATGGGCAATTTCCCCTTCGCTTCGCTAGTAGGTTTGATAACCCGTTGAGGAAGGTACAGTGGATTTTCTTTCGACACTATAGCAGCAGTATGAGACGTGGATCCTTCAGCTTCTCCATAATTCCATAGAACTTTGTGCAAGCTGACAACAGGATGTTGTGGTCTGCAAGGTAAAGGTATTGGCTCTAGTGCAGCCACTTTCAAAGGATTGTCAGCTCCTTTGAGTTGAATTGGTTGTATGGGAAATACTTTGACGGTTTCATCATCCACTTCGGAGATAACTGTAACTGATCCCTTCCATTGGGTAGGGCATGCATTCCCACCCTTGAGTTACACAGTGTAATCATCTGCTATTTGCAGGACACCGCTATCAATAAGATTCTGAATAAGATGGCGGAGTGCCCAACATTCTTCTGTGCTGTAACCGCGAGAATGTGAATGATATTGACACATTTCATCAGGATTCAACCGTCCTGAACGGGGATTGATAGGAGGGAGAAGGAATGTGATTCTTCCTTCATTGATCAACATTTGAAGTATCTCCTCCATAAACTGGCCCAGATAGGTGAATTCCCTTTGATTGGCAAAATCCCGACTGGCTTTAGCATTTGCTCGCTTTGCAACCTTATCCTCCATAGCTTCGCTTTCTGAAGGTGTTGATGGAGCATTTATAACAAATGGAAGGAGATAGGCATGCTCCTGCCTAATTAATTGGCATGTGACTTGATCTTTGGTGGGTCACCAGATTCGCCAATTACTTTCAATTTGTTTGCAAAGAGCTTTCATCTTTCGTTCCATGGTAAACTGGAACTTTGCATAATCCCATTTGTCAACACCGTCTTTGATGGGTTGGGATGATTCGCCGTTAGAATTGGAACCTTGTAAAGTGCTCCAACTAATCATGTTGACCTCTTCTTCTTTGTGTTGAGGAAGAGGGTTGTCTTGCACATGAGGTTGATCTGGTTTGGTGACTACAATCTCACCGGTGTCTATCAGATCCTGAATCTTATGTTTCAAGGCCCAACAATCTTGAGTATCATGTCCGGGTGCCTTGGCATGATAAGTACACTTCCGAGTAGCATTAAAACCCTTGCCATTAGGGTTAGCTGGTGGAAGAAGATGTGTAATTTTCTTCTGAGTAGTCAGAAGGGAAAGAATGTGCTCGAGCGAATCCCCTAAGGGTGTGAACGTTCGAGGTCGCTTTACTTCTCCACTTTTAGGCAATGGAGGGTTTGAAGGTTGTGCTGGAAAAGGGGAGTAATTTCTCCTCTGCATATGCATGCTTGGATTTCCTTTTTATCCTTGTAGTATCAAGGAAACATCCTCCTCTTTCTTTTTATGGACCCTCCGGGGGTTGTTTCCATAAGATCCGGAATGGATGTGCTCAAGAATGAATGACTTTAAGAGCTATTTAGGTCTTGAATTTTGGGACTTCAATCCCATTTCGGCCATATCTCGTAGTGTTTGATCATTTCGGAAAATGGTTTGCCAATACCAACTAGAACTCTTTCATAGAAAGGAGCTTCCTGTACATCTATGAAAGTCATGACCATTTCTAATTCTGTCATGGAATGAATAACTTGAGCAACAAGGCGCCTCCACCTTTGAGTGTACTCTCTAAATGACTCATTAAACTGTTTCTTGACCTTGGTGATTTGGTACCGGTCAGGAGCCATCTGAGATTGAAAACTATAATGAGTGAGGAAGGCGTGAGCCAGCTCTTCCCAGCTATGGATCTTAGAGTTGTTTAATCTGGTATACCATGAAGCGAGCTTCTCGATTCGGACTTTTTCGAAGCAAGTGCATTACGAGCCTTTCATTTTCTGCGTAAGACCTGAGTTCCCAATGAATACCTTTAAATGTGTGTTAGGATCCCCTAATCCGTCATACTTTTCAAAATCAGGGGTCTTGAATTTCTCTGGATAATGCACACCAGGAAATATGCAAAGGTCTGCATATGAAACACTGCCATGTGTTCCAATCCCTTTGAGAACGCGAATGGTTTCCTCCATTTGAAGGACCTTCTTCCTGATGTCACCGGTGTCTGGATCTCCTTTGAGATGGGTGCCTTCAGGGTCTTGGTTGGTTGTATCCAACTGATGTTATGGAATTGTTTTTTCCAGACCTTGAACTCCCCCTTGTGTAGAGGATTCTGTATGTGTAGGTATCTTCGTACCCTGAGTAGACTGGTGCAATTCTTTCAGTAGAATGGCCAAGTCTGTGATTTTTTTACTCAACCCGTCAAATTCTTCTCGGGAAAGCAGATTAGGCTGATTCGAGAAGAGGACATGATTGGTATGGGCTCGCATGAACCTTTTGGATTTTGGACCGTAACAGTCCAATTGCTTCCCTACAAAAGACTTACGTAGTTTAGTCTTAGGGTGATATAAATGTTATCGTAACATGTCCGTTTTAGGAATTTGTTCTGCAAAACCGGTTGTTAATTGATAACATGTCATGCATGCACAGATATTTTTCATATTTTCCATTGCATATGGATGAAAATGGAATAAAATTACAAGTAAATGCTTTTACAAGTAATTGAAAATGGAAAGCATGAAGAAACTTTCCTCTGCATTTGGTTTATCAGAGGTTGACCTATCCTAGGGTTTCTCTCGCGGCTTTTCGGTATGAAGGTTCCCAGATCATCACAATCTACTTGACGGGAAGTTAATCCAGTCGTTCAATTGGAGCAAATCTGAGTGGTGCCTTTCCTAAGCCCCGGGGAATCATTCTTCCCACGAGTCCAGTAATCAAACACCGACAGGATAGCCTCCTGGTGGAGGGACCACACAACATACATTCACATACAACGTGTCTCACCGTTTATGCAAAATGATGACATGTGCGAAGCACTAATATCACAGATAGATATTTAGCAGTGTAGTATTCAAAATGCATTCGTACACATTCATCAGAAATGTAAATGCAACATTCACACACAAGCATATAACAATTTTGAAAAGCTTGAAACGGTGGCTTAAGCCCTCTTTCTGGAGTCCGCAGCAGAGTCGCCACCTTTCGACGTCGAGATTTTTGAGTGTCCCTTTTCGTTACTTGTTCTTTGGTGTTCTCATGTTAATGTGAGATTTGTTTGAAAAAATAAGTGAAAAAGGTTCGACATGTGTAATGTCGACGATTGGACTTTAAGAGTCGCCAATTGGTGTATTTAACTGGTTGCACCAATGCAACTGAGAAGGCTTGCACATTGACCTAGTGTTTTGACACTGCTAAACGGGTCTGTGAAACCCAGATTCATTTTGGGTCCGGGGGCTTGATTATGCCGAGGGAAGGTGTTAGGCACCCCCCAACATCCGTGTTACCACGATGACCGCCACTTTTCAAAGAAATTTTTATATGAATGTGTGTGTGTGGATCAATATGCAATTATTTAGAAGTAGTGTTATACCTCGTTCGCACCTATATACATAGGGTTTGAATCTATAAAAAAATTCAATTTTAAACAAGATATGGCAATGACATTTTGTAAAAGAGGTTTTTCAAACCCTGTGCTCAATAGTAATTGAGGCCTTTGATACTTCCATTTTATTATTAAATGTCCGGCTTGTTTGCTTTTATTTTCGAGATGCAAAGCATTCTCGAGAAAATAATATATAGCGATCTTAGAACTCCTCATGGGCACGATGACCATCCAAGGAAATTGAGACCTTTGTAAAATAATGTACAAGTTGCTTACAATTTGAAAAATATCCATCATGGGAACAGAATCTAGATTCAAGATGGCCCGAACACTGTGATCACATGATTCCTAGGCTCACATAACCGCAATTTGTATGGAAAGCGAGTTATATATATAAAAGTGTAAATATATATATATAGACATGATCAACCACCACAAGCAACTCCATGGGGATCGGAAATTTAAATATATAAAATCGGTATATATATATATATATATATATATATATATATATATATATATATATGGATATGATCAATCGCCACGAAGTAAACTCAAGGCGGGACGAAATGTAAATAAAGCTATAAAAGCGATTAACTGCCACAAAGTAAACTCTAGGCAGGACAAAATGTAAATAAAGCTTTAAAAGCGATCCATCAGCGCCATGAAGTAAACTCTAAGCGGGGACGAAATGTAAATAAAGTTGTAAAAGGCCACGGAGGAAACTCCAGGCCTAATAGAAATGTAAAATATATATATATATATATATATATATATATATATATACGGATATATATATATATAAAAGTAGTAAACACACTGGATGTGAATCCAGGCTCATCGGATATGTCCTACAACAATATATATATATATATATATATATATATAAAAGTTTAGTAAATGCACCGGATGTAAAATCCGGGCTCATCGATATATCCGACAATAATTATATATATATACAAAAGCGAGATAAACGCGCCCGCATCAAGTTCAGGCTCAATCGAGGCATAACTCGATAATTTTAGTCCATATATGAAATATATACATATATAAGTATATATATACAGACATAAATGAAAACCACGGACCGAAGTCCGGGCAAACGCACACAACGCGACTCTCAATGTGTATAACAGTGTGTGCTAATAAAAGAAGAAGACTTTATAAAATGTGAGAAGGCTTACAGTGGGCTGCCAAAGTAGACTTCTATGACTTTATATGGATAAACACTCAGCTCCCGCCGGATAAAAAGATAGCTATATGTGAGCTAACAGATGTTTATAGAAGAGGAAACACTCAATAGGGGTGTATACAGAGTAAAATAGATAGGGCTTCCTCGCCTTTTTCTCTCCTTCTCTTCTTCAAATGACTGACCCCAAGGCTCATATTTATAGGATCGATGGTCGCAGTACACCTGCAAGAATGATTGTATTGTACTGCGGCTGGTCGTGGTGCATCTGGGCCTCGCAGGTCCCGTCGTCACGAAGTACGTGCACTCATGCACTATAATGTCCGCTCGAACTTGCAAAATTTCAATTCGAGCATCCGAACGAGGTATATCTGACCTTCTTCGGACCGCTTGTGTCGAGAGTTATGCAATGACATGGATTAGAGGTTGTACGAAGTCAGGAAGAGGGATCCATGCCCATGGTCTTCAAGCTTCAAATTCTATCCAAATTACTATCATGCGTAATAGTCACTCGGGATTGTTACTCCTCGGTTCTTGTGGGACATTGTTGTATGTATGTATGTATGAAGTGTTGAGATAATGCACAAGTGTTGAAGGGGAAAGATGACGTTTGACTCTTCGCCGGGGTTATCGCCGGTTTGAGTTGAAAGTAGACGTTGCTCAGGGTTACATCTGAGTTTGGACTACTTTTTTGTATGTCGCGAGATCATCTTGTGAGAGAAAACGTTTTCTCTCACAAACAACGTTTTCTCTCACAAGGGTTGTAAGCTACACAACATTTCAATACTCGTAAGGGTTGTTATTTCATTCTTTATTATTATGTTGGAATAACCTGTCTATGCGAAGTACCGCATACATGGTGAAATTCTTCTGTTATTCTGTAGACACTCAAAATTTTCTACATGCCTGTTACTAACATTGCAGGAGGGCAGATTCGTCTTTCGGAGATAACCCTGGAAGACAGCTTACATCCATTCCGGATACTACCGAAAATTCAGTTCCAACCCAGAACACAAACTGGGAATTCATCTCAAACCCGGAACACACACCGGGAATGTCATTTCCAATCTCGGAGATAACCCCGAGGTACGCAGATCAAAAGACCGACAACAACACCGGAGAGGACAGTTCTATCTCGGCGATAACACCGCGACGCTTACAAACAAGGCAAGTTCCTAAACCTTAACTCTTTATATTGAGCAAGATTTCTAACTTCATTCATTTCATATTGAATGCATGTTCCTATTCCTAAATCGTTATTGTACAAGTTCCTAAAATTCTTGTAAGGTTGAACAAGCCTAGTTTACCTTGAGTATGTTTGTGCAAGCTCTTGTAACCTAATTCGTTACATCGAGCGAGCTTTACTTTCCTTATTATCATTCGAAGCGTATATTGTTCTAATACATTGATTCATAGAAGATTGTTCTAAACTCCATTGAATATGGCACTTTGCATGTGTATCATGTTATTCAGTTATATATATTGTTGATATCTGATCTTTGACTTTAGCAGCCTTGTTCAGTTATACATTCTCATATTAAACCTTTATTGATGGAAGTTGATTAGTGTTCTAAAATTCTAGAGACACTGATAAGCTAGTTCCAAACTAAACTTTCCTTAGCACAGAAATTCTACATTTAAACTGAGACGAACAACCCTAATATAGGGGATTTTTGTACGTGTAACGTTTAGATGTTTGTGCATAATACATGGTACAAAGGGCCGATCCCCCTAAGTACGCTAAGAAGGGTCTATACAGTCTAATGACTGTTAAGGTTGAGGTAATAATACCTATATACCGGAGACATAGTTCGTGGTCTTAAGACCCTCAGACATTGATTTTGAACTTGTGTTCTATTCTTAATTCACAGAACAAGTTCATTATTGCTAGCATTCGTTGTTCATTCTCATGTTGTTATTATTACTACTTCCTATATCAGTGAGCAATTGTTTGCTCACTCTTGCATTTAACACTGCAGCTAAAGTTGAGAAAGTCGATGAGCCGTCTACTAGCAAAGGAAAGGACAAGATGTCCAAATGTTGAAGACATATGAGAATTTTATTTTAATGAATTATGTTAAAGACTTATTTTAATATGTGATGTATTCCACAAACTTATGTAATAATTTTAAGGTTAGATTACCTGGGATTTATTTTGAGATTATGATGTAACCCTTTTGTAGACACTTGAAATTTTCTGCACTCCTATTCCTAACATTGCAGGAGGGTAGATTTGTCTTTTGGAGAAAACCCTGAAAGACAACTTACATCCATTCTGGATACTACCAGAAGTTCAGCTCCAACCCGGAACACAAACCGGGAACATCATCTCAACCCGGAACACACACCGGGAGTGTCATTTCCAATCTTGGAGATAACCCCGAGATATGCAGATCAAAAGACCGGCAACAACACCGGAGAGGACAGTCCTGTCTTGGCGATAACACCACGACGCTCAGTTCTAGTTCCAGAGACAACATTGGGAGTAGCAACCCCATCCTTGGTGATAGCCCCAAGGGATGCCATTGCAGTTCTGGCGATAACCCCGGAAATGCTTGTTTCAAACATGTGCGATCAGCTTCAATCCAGATGATAGTGAGGCATACAAACAAGCAGTCCAATCTCAGATGTAACCCTGAGCAACGTCTGCTTTTCGCTTAAACTAGCGATAACCCCGGTGAGGAGTCACAACGTCATCTGTCCACGTCAAGAAGATGATATCGCGGCATACCAACAAGTAGTCCAATCTCAGCTGTAACCCTGAGCAACGTCTACTTTCAACTCAAACCGGCGATAACCACAGCGAGGAGTCAAGCGTCATCTTGTTCCTTCAACAAATGGCACATCGACTCAACACTTCATACATACATACAACAAATGTCCCACAAGAGCCGAGGATTGACAATCCCGAGTGACTATTACATGTGGCAGTACTTTGGATAGAATTTGAAGCTTGAAGACTATGGGCATAGACCCCTCTTCCTGACTTCGTACAACCTCTAATCCATGTCAATACGTAACTCTCGACACAAGCGATCCGAAGAAGTACAGACATACTTCGTTTGGATGCTCGATTGAAGTTCTCGCAAGTTCGGCGGACATTACAAAGGCATGCCATCGTGCATATACTACGAGACGACGGGACTCATGAGGCTCGGATCCACCACGACCACCACGCGCAGTACAATCTGCATTTGCCCTCGTGTGTACCTGCGGCCATCGGCCTATAAATATTGGCCGGGGGTCACCATTTGAAGGAGAGAGAGAAGGAAAAAGGCGAGGAAGCCCTGCCCATTTTATCTCGCATACACATCTTTTGAAAGTGTTTCCTCTTCTTTAAACACTAGTTAGCTCACATATAGCTACTTTTTATCCAAATGAGAATGAGTGTTTATCTATTTAAAGTCTAAGAAGTCTACTTTGGCAAACCTCAACGTAAGCCTTCTTATATTCTATAAAGCCTCTTTCTCATATAGCACACACTATATTGTACACGTTGATAGTCGTGTGAGTGTGTTCGCCGGACTTTATCTCGTGGTTTTCATTTTTGTCTCAGATATATATACTATATATATATATTTCAGTATATATGGACTAACATTATCGAGTTATGCCTCGATTGAGCCTAAACTTCCTGCAGGCGTTTATTTGCTATATATATATATATATATACTTATATATATAAAGCGTGGGTCGACTCACATCGATGAGCCCGGATTTTACATCCGGAGCGTTTAATTGCTTTTGTATATATATATTTATATATAATTATGGACATATCTCGATGAGCCCGGATTTTATATATGTTTACTCACTTTTATATATATATATATATATATATAATTGTTATCGGACATATCCGATGAGCCTGGATTTACATCCTATAATGCGCTTCGCTTATATATATATATATATATATATATATATATATATATATATATTTACATTCCTATCAGGCCTAAAGTTTCCTCCGTGGCTTTTTATAGCTTTTTTACATTTCGTCATGCCTGGAGTTCACTTCGTGGCAGTTAATCGCTTTTTTACAGCTTTATTTACATTTTTTTCCTGCTTGGAGTTTACTTCGTGGTAGTTGATAGCATTTACTGCTTTATTTACATTTTTGATCCCCCATGGAGTTTCTTCGTGGTGGTTGATCCAGTCTGTATATATATATATATATATATATATATATATATATATATCACTTTTATATATATATACTCGCCATCGCTTTCCATATAAATTGCAGATCATATGAGCTTTAGGAATCATGTGATCATTGAGTTCGGGCCATGAATCTAGATTCGATTCCCATAATGGACATTTTTAGTCGTGAAGCGACTTGTACATTATTTTACAAAGGTCTCGAAGTTTCCTTGGATGGTCATTATGCCCATAAGAAGTTCTAAGATTATTGTATATTATTTTCTCAAGGATGCTTCGCATCTCGAAAATAAAAGCAAACAAGTCGAACATTCAATAAAATGGAAGTATGAAAAGGTCTCAATTCCTATTGAGCACAGGGTTTGAAAAACCTCTTTTATAAAATGTCATTGCTATATCTTGGTTAAAACTGAATTTTCCTATAAAATTCAAACCTTGTGTATATAGGTGCGAACGAGGCCTCGCACTACTTTCAAATAATTGCACATTGATCCACACACATTCATATAACAATTTCTTTAAAAAATGGTGGTCACCGTGGTAACACGGATGTCGGGGGGTGCCTAACACCTTCCCTCCGCATAATCAAGCCCCCGAACCCTTAATGAATCTCGGTTTCATGGACCTGTTTAGCAGTGTCAAATCACTGGGTCAATGTGCTAACCTTTTCGGTTGTGTTGGTGCAACTAGTTAAATACACCAACTGGCGACTCTTAAAGTCAATCGTCGACATTATACATGTCGGACCTTTTCCACTTGTTTTTTCAAACAAATATCACATTAACATGAGAACACCAAAGAACAAGTACCGAAAAGGGACACCAAAAATCCGACGCCGACGGTGTGGCGACTCATTGGGGACTCCAAAGAAGAGGGCTTAAGCCGCTATTACAAGCTTTTCAAAATTGTTATATGCTTGTGTGTGATTGTTGCATTTACATTTCTGATGAATGTGTACGAATGCATCATTACTTATTGCACTGCTAAATATCTAGCCGTGATATTAGTGCTTCGAACATGTCATCATTTTGTATAAACGGTGAGACACGTTGTATGTGAATGTATGTTGTATGGTCCCTCCACCAGGAGGCTATCCTGTCGGTGTTTGATTACTGGACCCATGGGAAGAATAATTCCCCGGGGCTCAGGAAAGGCACCACTCAGATTCGCTCCAGTTGAAAGACCAGATTAACTTCCCGTCGAGTAGATTGCGATGATCTGGGAACCTTCATACCGAAAAGCCGTGAGAGTAACCCTATGATAGGTCAACCTCTGATAAACCAAACGCGGAGTAAAGTCTCTTCATGCTTTCCATTTTCAATTACTTGTAAAGGCATTTACTTGTAATTTTATTCCATGTTCATCCATATGTAATGGAAAATATGAAGAATATATGTGCATGACATGTTATCAATTAACAAACCGGTTTTGCAGGACAAATTCCTAAAGCGGACATGTTATGATAACATTTATATTACCCTAAGACTAAACTACGTAAGTCTTTTGTAGGGAAGCAATTGGGCTGTTATTCGCTTAAAATCCAAAAAAGGCCACAAGCCTACAACCAATCATGTCTTCTTCCAATTAGTCTAACTGCTTCCGAGAAGAATTTGATTGATTGAGTAAACAAATCACGACTTGGGTTGTTCTACTAAAAGAATTACACGGCCTACTCGTGAAGTGCAAAGATACCTACACATACAGAACCCTTTACACAAGTAGTTCAAGGTCTGGAAAAAATAATTCCAGAACATCAGTTGGATACAACCAACAAAGATCCTGAAGGCACCCATCTCCAAGGAGATCCAGACAACGGTGACATCAGAAAAAAAGTCCTTCAAATGGAGGAAACCATTCGTGTTCTCGAAGGGATTGGAACTCATGGCAGTGTTTCATATACAAACCTTTGCATATTCCCTGGTGTTCATTATCCGAAGAAATTTAAAGCCCCTGATTTTGAGAAATATGATAGATTAGGGGATCCTTATACACATTTAAAGGTGTTCATTGGAGAACTCAAATCTTATGCTGAGAATGAAAAGCTCCGAATGCAGCTGTTTCAGAAAAGTCTAACTGGAGAAGCCTATTCATGGTATACCAGATTAGATAACTCTAAGATTCATAGTTGAGAAGAGCTGGCCCACGCCTTCCTCACTCAATACAGTTTTTAATCCAGATGGCTCCTGACCGGTACCAAATTACCAAGGTCAAGAAACAGTCTAATGAGTCATTCAGAGAGTATGCTCAAAGGTGGAGGCACCTTGCTGCTCAAGTTATTCCTTCCATGACAGAATCAGAAATGGTCATGACTTTCATAGATATACAGGAAGCTCCTTTTTATGAAAGAGTTCTAGCTGGTATTGGCAAACCTTTTTCTGAAATGATCAAACACGACGAGATTGCTGAAATGGGATTGAAGTCCGGTAAAATTGAAGACCATCCGCTCTTAAAGCTATTGTTGAGCACATCCAGTCCGGATTTTATGGAAACAACCCCCATAGGGTCCATAAAAAGAAAGAGGAGGATGTTTCCTTGATACTACAAGGACAAAAAGGCAATCCAAGCATGCCTATGCAGAGGAAAAACTACTCCCCTTTTCCAACACAATCTTCAAACCCTCCATTACCTAAAAGTGGAGAAGTAAAGAGAACTCGAATGTTCACACCCTTGGGGACTCGCGCCGAGAATATTCTTGCTCTTCCGACCGCTCAGAAGAAAATTACACATCTTCTTCCACCACCAACCCGTAATGGGAGGGGTTTTAATGCTACTCGAAGTGTGCTTACCATGTCGGACACTTGGACATGATACTCAAGATTGTTGGGCCTTGAAGCATAAGATTCAAGATCTAATAGACAATGGTGAGATCGTGGTCACTAAACCCGATCAACCTCACGTGCAAGACAACCCTCTCCCTCAACACAAAGAAGAAGAAGTCAACATGATCAGTTGGAGCACTGGACATGGTTCCAATTCTACTGATAAATCATCCCAATCCATCAAAGACGATGTTGACAAATGGGATTATTTAAAGTTCTAGTCTACCATGGAACGAAAGATGAAAGCTCTTTGCAAACAAATTGAGCAATTGGCAGAACTGGTGACCCACCATCATCAAGTCACACGCCAATTAATCAGGAAGGAGCATGCCTATCTCCTTCCATTTGTTATGAATGCTTCATCAACACCTTCAGAAAGCGAAGCTATAGAGGATAAGGTTGCAAATCGAGCAAGTGCTAAAGCCCGTCGGGATTTTGCCAATAAAAGGGAATTCACTTATTTGGGCCAATCTATGGAGGAGATACTTCAAATGTTGATCAAAGAAGGAAGAATCACATTCCTTCTATCTCCATTCAATCCCCGCTCAGGGCGGTTTAATCCTGATGAAATGTGTCAATATCATTCACATTCTCACGGTCACAGCACAGAAGAATGCTGGGCACTCCGCCATCTCATTCAGAATCTTATTGATAGCGGTGTCCTGCAAATAGCGGATGATTACACTGTGCAACTCAAGGATGGGAATACATGCCCTACCCAATGGAAGGGATCAGTAGCAGTTATATCCGAAGTGGATGATGAGACTGTCAAAGTATTTCCCATACAATCAATTCATCTCAAAGGAGCTAACAATCCTTTGAAAGTGGCCGCACCAGAGCCAATTCCTTTACCTTGCAGACTATAACATCCTGTTGTCAGCTTGCATAAAGTTCCATGGAATTATGGAGAAGCTGAAAGATCCATGTCTCATACTACTGCTACAGTATCGAAGGAAAATCCACTGTACCTTCCTCAACAGGTTATCAAGCTTACTTGCGAAGCAAAGGGGAAGTTGCCCATGGAGAAGATTGAAAAATTCCTCCGTACTATGGGCCACAATGAAGCCAAAGTGGTTTTAAGCTTGCGAGAATCTCCACACCAGATTTCAATTCTGGACCTGGTTTTCTCTTCCGAGGAGCATCGAAAGGTCTTGCTAAAGGTTTTGGAAGAAGCCTACCGGCCAAAATCAGTGAATGTGGAAAAATTTCAACATTTAGTTGATCACATTTTCAACAACAATGTGATATCCTTCATTGATGATGACATACCTCCCGAAGGGACTGGTCATTGCAAACCACTGCACATCGCAGTGTTGTCTTCCGGGTACATGCTAGCTGGAGTATTGATAGATGGAGGTTCATCTCTAAATATATGTCCTTATGCCACCTGGGTGAAGATGAATATCAATTTCAAGCGAATCCAAAGTAGCCATACGATCATCCAAGCTTTTGATGGATCCCGGAAAAATTCCGTTGGAAAGATTGAATTGCCAATTGAGATTGCTCCAAATACATTCAATGTATCCTTCCACGTCCTCAAGATCGACTCAGGAAACAACCTGTTATTGAGGAGACCATGGATACACATGGCTGGAGCTGTTCCCTCCACCTTACATTAACAACTCAAATACATCATCAACAATAGTCTAGTCACTATCAATGCTGAGCTAGAATGTCCTAGACCAGGAACTCTACCAATTATCAGCTTCAATTCAGAAGTTGAGCCGGCCAGTTTCCATACTCTAGAAGTGAGTAACACGCAATACCATTCTATTGGAGCGCCACTTCCCGTACCTAATATTTCTGACGAGGTTATGTCAGCCACTCAAGAAATGATGTTATTGGGTTATCAACCTGGACAAGGGCTTGGTAAAGATCAACAGGGTATTAAGCACCCTATCCAAATGTCCAGTCAGATTGGGACAGCCGGACTAGGCTATTCTACTAATTCCACTCACAGGAATCCTCATAAGCATAAGCAGGTTCCTCAAACTTCCACCGCACGGCGATTTTCTACACCTTTACCGCATGAGTTGATGCAGTCTCCAGTAAAGGTACCAGCCCATATGGTGGCTATGTTGTTTCCGAAACTAGTGCCAATCAAAGCTAAAGAGGTGCTGATTCCTGATCCCGAGGAGGAAGAAAAGGAACGGAAATGTAAACATGACCTTGCCTTGATGATGGCAGGCATTCGCGTCATTGTTCACGATAAACACACAAACAGATACACCCCAGACGATGATTGCCCAGATGTCATGGTTATCATTCGAAAAAAGAAGGACACTGACGATCCTTCTATCATGCAAATCCATGGACTTTTCCTCACAATTGGAGCAAAGACTCCATGATTGGTCGACGAGGTAAAATGGGCAGAAAATCCCTCTGCCCTGTAGATAACTTTAATTCTTGCTTTCCATTATAGCACTAACAGTTATTTTATCACATACATGCTAACACTTTGTATGATCGAACTGAAAGTATTATGCATACAAGCCAATCATGTATGATGATAAAGCATATACTGTGTAATCAATCTTATTTATTTATTAATAAAAGAATTATTTATTAAAGGCATTTATTATCTACATGGTGTCGCTTTTTAATAATATGTGATAAACCCATAGTTTTAAGCAACGCTTTTAGAATAATGATGATGATCATTCTAATGAGATCTAAATTCTTAGAAAGCTTAAAACTAAAATAGTTCCCAATCATTGGATTACTAAATTGGGGATTAGTGAATTCGGATAGATTGGTACATACGTTGCTTGCTCATTGGATGAGGATGATTGATCTCATGATCATTTGTGTGGAGACACTAAAGCAAGTATGTAGGTGCTTATTAGAGAATAAGTTCATTGAACGTGACTCGCTAAGGAATACCTAATGGAGTTTTACTTACCTGTCAATAGGAATTCCTGTAGTGATAGTAGTACAAATGATCCTTAGACTTGAGATCATCATAGTATCTTATATATAATGAATTACACTTTGACTTATTCCTTAAGACTCTTAGAGTATATCAAAGGGTATGCTTGGGTGTAATAAGTTATATATGAAGATAATGAATGATCAATAAAGAATCTACCACTTCTAGTAAAAAAGAGAAATGTCCTATGTGATTCGATAAATGACAACCCAGGAATCCTTGGCCAAGGTGGAATGAAATTAGAAAGTAGTTTCTAATTTGCATTCATTAGGAGTTGTTCATTTAGGAATCGAAATACATATAATTAAATAAAATAAGACTTGATAAAGAATTCCATGTCTTATATTTAATTGGGACATTTTATGGTGGAAGGATTGAATTGTCACAGTAACTATTTACTCAAAGGTTCTTTTATGATTAATGTTGAAATCTATATTATCCGGAAAGTCGTTGATCGCTAGGGAGGCTTATCCCTATTGTAGAATAAATATTATTTATTTAAATAAATTATTTGTTTAATTTATTTATTTAAATGAGATTAGAATTGTTCTAATTGATTTATTCACAACCGGTTTAATATGGAGAACCTAAAGGGTCACACCATAAAAGGAAGAATAATTATTTAAGAAGTTAATGGCATAATTGTAATAATATGTTAAGTATATTTAATTTAATCTATGGTGATAGAATAAATTAAATAGCTTAATATTTATTATTTAATATTTTAGAAATATTAAATATAAATTAATAAGAGGAGTCTTATTAATATTATTATAATTATTATTATTTTAATTTCTAAAAGGTTTAGGAATTAATTTAATATTAGTACTCTCATTTATTCCTAATTGGATTAGGAAAGAAAATTAGTTAAAGGAGTTTAATTAATTATCCCTAATAGGATTAGGGAGCCCATTTAATTAAAAGAGTTTAATTAAATAAATAATACCTTATTTTAATTAAAATAGGGTTACATTATAATTTTTATAAGAGGAGTCTTATATTAGATATCGACATACGTAATTCCTAGTTTTTGAGAGAACACCCTTTTTTCTATGAGATAGGAAAAACTAGGGTTTGAGCCATATATCCCTTCTTCTTAAAAATTCTCTTCTTGGTGGATCACCATAGAGGCCATACATTTGGGTGGCTTACATTGATCAAAGGAAGGAATCTACCCAGGAGATTAAAGGAGATCGCGAGAAGTAGGAGGTGAACTCGTATTGAGAGGAAGCTCGTTTTACAACAAGGTATGATTTCATAATTTCTTATTCTTCGTTTAATTAATAATATGCATAAAGGATGATCCGGTAATGGGTTTGTGAAAATTTTAAAATCGATTTTATCTCGCTCCGCTTATAATTTGCAATTTGATTGCTACTTTGATTTTCACAAAACCTAATAAAGTGGTATCATGAGCCAAACTTTATGTCTTAATTATTAATTATTTTGATTCCATATATGTATGGGTATGTATTTAGAATAATTTATTGGGCATAATTTGTTGTATAAAATTATTATTTTTTTAAAAAAAAATATATATATATTTTTTAGGAAAAAAGTTTTGAATCGTTTTTTTTTATTATGCCATCCTAAGTGGTTTCGAATTTTTTTTTTGAAAGCATTCGTGGGTGTTTTATCTTGATCATGTATCTTGATTCGTGAAATCACGGAACTTTTTAAAGTAATGATTTTTAAAAAAAAAAATCGTGATACTTGCTAATTATATTTATATATATATATATCAAGTATTGGTATATATTATATATTATAAGTATAATGCTTTAAACCATTGTATAACAAGATCATATACTTCATTATGATATATATATATATATATATATATATATATATATATATATATTATAGATCTATTAATGACTATATATATATATATATATATATATACGCTTTTTATATAGTTAATATATATATATATATATATATATATATATATTATATAATATCTTAATAATTTTATAATTAAAATAAAGAGTTTATTTTAATCTTGAAATTGGATTTCATGCAACATAAAATTGCCCATTAAATGATATTCATATATATATGGAATGATTTTATTTATTGATACATATGATGATATGTATGATAATAAATAGGATTGATTATGGACAATTGACCAATATGATTAAATTTATTTTAGTTGGATGTTTGAATGAATGGGTTTTATTAAATGGGTCTCTGCGCAGACTCGTCTTTTTTGGTTTTCTTCTTGATGTAAATTCTATCTCTCTCCTATGTACTTCCCTCGACTATCGATCAAGGTTTCTATTTAAATTAAATAGTTTAATGTAATAGGATTAGTTAGAATTTTTTTTGAAGAACAGGAGATTCAAGGAGCGCTTGAAGACCCGTTTGTAATGGAGCAGGGTTTAAATGTAATAGTTATATTTAAATGTTTATTCTTTCACCCTAGAGTTTGACCTTTTGGTTCACTTGGTGGCTCTAGTGAACCAAACTAGAATAAAAGTCCATAATCAATCCGGGTAGAATATAATATTCTATATGTGCATGCTAGTATTATATATATATTATATATTATGCAAACATGCTTCGCATGTTTAATAATATGACGCGTATTTTATATATATATTTGCATCTTGCGCTAAACAAGATGAGACAAATAATAACAAATCCTCAAAGTTTTTATTATTAAGTTTTAAGCATTCAAAGATATTTAGAATATCGAACGTCGCGCTTTCTAGCATGATAAAATTAATAGAGTATTAAATATTTAATATGAGTTTGTTGTGTCACCACAAGGAAAGTATTAAGTATTTAAGATGTTAATTTATCACATTTGATGCTTATAAAGAAAATTGAACAATATTGTTTTGTTGTGTCACCACAAGGGCGATATTTTTCTTTTTGAATATATGGAAGTGCTAGGTTGGACTTAACTTAGATAATTTTGATTCGGATGTGTCACCACTTGATCAAAATAATCCAAGAGGCAAAACATAAGGAGTTACATGTTGATGTAATTGACAAGGAGTTGTCTACCTATTTATTTATATATAGTTTGTTGTGTCACCACAAGGCTATATATATTTGAAATGGGATCCTTATTCTCACTAGCAAAAACTTTAATTAGATTTTGTCGAACTATATAAATGAGGGTAATATAGTTTGAAGAAAATAGTGGGAGATACCAATATAAAATAAGACCTAATTTATTTTGGTAATTAATTAAATGAATGTTTGCTAAAATATTGTCTTTTACATGCGTAATTTTGAAAATGTCACATTCACTAATTTTCATCTGCGTAGCATACTTGATGCTAACAAACCGATCGGACCAAACTACGGGATAGTTAAGGAATCGAGAATTGTTCTCTTCTTTGAAAAGATTTCTTATGTCCTAAATTACCAGCATCGCAAAAAGTTGCAGAGAGCGACCTCCGAGGAAGAGATTGCTACTTTTAAATAAGTGGCAAGATGATGCATCTGTGGCTCAATGCATCATGCTCGCATCCATGAGTAACGAGCTTCAAAGCCACAAGATGAAAACATGGATGCTCCTACTATGCTACCGCACCTTCGAGAGTTGTATGGTGAGCAAAGTAGACTCGCTAGATATGAAATATCTAAGGAGCTCTTCCGATCTCGGATGACCGAGGGCACTACCATTGAGACTCATGTCCTAAAGATGATCAATCTGATTGAACATCTTGGATAGCTTGGGTTAAATCATGGATGGGGAGTTGAGTCAAGATTTGATCTTGCAGTCATACCCTGACACACCTTCTCACAATTTGTTGTGAATTTTCACATGAATAAGTTGGATGTCACTTGCTCGAATTACTTAACATGTTGAAATCGCTTTGAAGGTCACTTCCCATCCAAGAAGAACCATGTCTTAATGGTGGATGATTCTTCCAAGAAAAGGAAGAGGCCCAAGGTATCTTCTGAAAAGAAGAAATCCAAGAAGGCTAAGGGAAAGGCAAAAATGAAGGATCAAAAGAAACCTGATCCAAATTTAGCAAAGGAATTTGCTTCCATTGCAACAAGTCGGGTCATTTGGAAGAGGAACCGCAAGGATTATCTCGCAGAACAAAAAAGAAGAAGCTTGAGAAGCTTCAAATCCTAATCAAGGTTTGTTTATGATTGAAATTAATTTTTTGAAAGTCAATCTTCTACTTGGGTATTGGATACCTGGGATGTGGTTCTCACATATGTAATAATATGCGTGGAGGGGTCAAGTAGAAAGTCGAGCAAGGATGAGGTCGTCCTCACGAGTGGGAAATGGAGCAAAGGTTCTTTGCATTAATTGTAGGGACTTATTGTTTAGCAATCGCTTACGGGCAAGTTCATTAATTTAAATAATTGTTATTTTGTTCCAAATATCATTAGAAACATTATTTCTATATCTTTGTATTGGATATGGATGGTTTTAATATTATAATAAAGAACAACAGTTGTTCCATTTATAATGATAATGTTTTATATGGTGTTGGTAATTTGCGAAATGGACTTTATATACTTGACTTGCATGAAAATATATTTCAAATTGAACAAACTAAGAAAAGGAAAAGAGATGATGTTAATTATACCTTCATGTGGCAATCATAGACTCTGGTCATATTAATGAAACAAGATTATCCAAGTTGCATAAAGATGGGCTCCTAGAGCTATCGATTATGAATCATATCCAACTGTGAATCTTGTCTCATGGGTAATGACTAAATCTCCTTTTTAGTGGAAAAGGAGAAAGAGTTACTGAGTTGTTAGCGTTGGTACACATGGATGTATGTGGTACCTATGACAAACGACCGCACGAGGAGGGTATTCTTATTTTATTACATTCACCGATGACCACTCAAGATTTGGATATGTGTATTTAATGAAATACAAATCAATCATTTGAAAAGTTCAAAGACTTGAAGTGAAGTTGAGAAGCAAACTGGTAAGAGTATTAAGATTCTTCGATCTGATCGAGGAGGAGAATACTTAAGTGGTGAGTTTCTCAATTGTCTCAAAGAAAATGGTATAATCTCACAATGGACTCCACCAGGGACGCCACAGATGAATGGTGTATCTGAAAGGAGAAATCGAACATTGTTGGACATGGTTCGATCTATGATGAGTTTTACCGACCTTCCAGTTTCCTTCTGGGGATATGCCCTAGAATCGGCTGCATACCTACTTAACAAGGTACCTACAAAATCCGTCCCCAAGACCCCATATGAGTTATGGACAGGGAGGAAACCAAATCTTAAGCATGTTAAGACTTGGGGTTGTCCAGCTTATGTCAAAAAGTTTGAAAACGATAAGCTGCAGACTAGATCTGACAAATGTAGATTTGTGGGATACCCTAAAGAAACATCGGGGTATTATTTCTATCATCCAACTGATCAAAAGGTGTTTGTCATGAAAACATGTCGCCTTCTTGGAAAAGGAGTTTATTCTCAAGGGTCAATTGGGAGTAAGATATATCTTGAAGAAGTTCAAGAACCACAAAATACTATAGATCAAAGTGAGGTACCTAACCAAGTAGAGATTCTTACGTACCACACCCTATTCAGAACTGGAAGAGTACCAAAGATGCTGAGAGGTATGGACTTGTCATAGAAGATGACGATGAGGTAACGATCATAGATGATGATGATCCATTGAATTACTTAACAAAGCTATGAGTAGTAAAGACTCAGAGAAATGGCAAGAAGCCATGAAATCCGAGATGGACTCCATGTATGAGAACCAAGTATGGACTTTGGTATCACCACCAAGGCATTAAGCCTATTGGGTGTAAATGGGTCTTTAAAAGAAAGATTGGAGCAGGGGCGGCAAGGTAGAGACCTATAAGGCCCGACTGGTTGCAAAAGGTTTCAAACAAAGACAAGGAGTTGACTATGACGAAACCTTCTCACCAGTAGCAATGCTCAAGTCCATTCGGATTTTGCTTGCGATTGCAGCTTACCATGACTACAAAATCTGGCAGATGGACGTGAAAACGACCTTCCTCAATGGGAAACTTGAGGAGGATGTGAATATGACACAACCAGAGGGATTTGTTTCAAAGGTTGGAACAAATCAAGTCTGTAAGCTACAACGATCCATTTATGGATTAAAGCAAGCTTCTCGTAGGTGGAACATCCATTTTGATGAGACAATCAAAAAATTTGATTTTATCAAAAATGAGGATGAACCATGTGTGTACAAGAAGGTTAGTGGGAGCACTATTTCATTCCTTGTATTATATGTTGATGATATATTACTGATAGGGAATGATATTCCTATGCTGCAAACAATTAAAATCTGGTTATCTAAACACTTCTCCATGAAGGACTTGGGAGAAGCATCCTATATTTTGGGGATAAAGATCTATAGAGATAGATCTAATAGGATGCTTGGCTTATCCCAAGGAACGACATTGACATCAATGCTAAAAAGGTTTAGCATGGAAGATTCCAAAAGAGGTCTCATGCCGATGAGCCATGGAATACATCTCTCCAAGAAACAAGCCCCAAAGACACGAGAGAGAGAAACCAGATGAGTAAGATTTCTTATGCTTCAAAGCAATAGGATCTATCATGTATGGTATGATATGTACTAGACCGGATGTCGCTCATGCACTTAGTGTAACAAGCGAGATATCACCGAATCCGGAGAGAAGAACACTGAAGGCAAAGTGAAAAATGTCCTAAAGTACTTAAGAAGAACTAAGGATGTATTTCTTGTTTCACGGTGGGTCCGAATTAAAACTAGAGGGCTTCACAGACTCAAGTTTTCAAAAGGACCAAGATGATGATAGAACCGTTTCGGGTATGTGTTTACCTTAAACGGTGGCGCAGTTGAGTTGGAAAAGTTCCAAATAGTAAAGAGTTGTCGATTCAAAGGACATGAGGCAGAGTACATAGTCGCAAGTGAAGTCGCAAAGGAAGCTATTTGGATGAAGAAGTTCATTACCGAACTTGGTGTGGTTCCTAGCATTAAAGGACCAAAGGCCTTTATTTCGCGGACAACACTTTGGAGTCTGTTGGGCAAACTAAGGAACCTGTGTCTCATCGTAAATCCAAACACGTGTCATGGCGATTTCATTTGATCGTAGAGATCATTGAAAGAGGAGACGCCACCGAGCGTGTGGACTCTCAAGACAATATTGCAGATCCATTTACTAAAGCGCTAACACAACAATGTTAGTTTTGATCGTCACTTAGAGAAGATGGGTATGAGATACCACGATTGATTGGCTTTAGTGCAAGTGGGAGATTGAAAGTATTATGCATACAAGCCAATCATGTATGATGATAAAGCATATCTTTGTGTAATCAATCTTATTTATTTATTAATAAAAGAATTATTTATTAAAGGCATTTATTATCTACATGATGTTGTTTTAATAATATGTGATAAACCCATAGTTTTAAGCAACGCTTTTAGAATAATGATGATGATCATTCTAATGAGATCTAAATTCTTAGAAAGCTTAAAACTAAAATAGTTCCCAATCATTGGATTACTAAATTGGGGATTAGTGAATTCGGATAGATTGGTACATCACGCTGCTTTGCTCATTGGATGAGGATGATTGATCTCATGATCATTTGTGTGGAGACACTAAAGCAAGTATGTAGGTGCTTATTAGAGAATAAGTTCATCGAACGTGACTCGCTAAGGAATACCTAATGGAGTTTTACTTCACTCGCCAATAGGAATTCTATAGTGATAGTAAGACAAATGATCCTTAGACTTGAGATCATCATAGTATCTTATATATAATGAATTACACTTTGACTTATTCCTTAAGACTCTTAGAGTATATCAAAGGGTATGCTTGGGTGTAATAAGTTATATATGAAGATAATGAATGATCAATAAAGAATCTACCACTTTTAGTAAAAGGAGAAATGTCCTATGTGATTCGATAAATGACAACCTGTGAATCTCTTGGTTAAGGTGGAATGAAATTAGAAAGTAGTTTCTAATTTGCATTCATTAGAGTTGTTCATTTAGGAATCGAAATACATATAATTAAATAAAATAAGACTTCGACAAAGAATTCCATGTCTTATATTTAATTGGGACATCAGATGGTGGAAGGATTGAATCAGACGCAGTAACTATTTACTCAAAGGTTCTTTTATGATTAATGTTGAAATCTATATTATCCGGAAAGTCGTTGATCGCTAGGGAGGCTTATCCCTATTTTAGAATAAATATTATTTATTTAAATAAATTATTTGTTTAATTTATTTATTTAAATGAGATTAGAATTTTCTAATTGATTTATTCACAACTTAGGTTTAATATGGAGAACCTAAAGGGTCACACCATAAAAGGAAGAATAATTATTTAAGAAGTTAATGGCATAATTGTAATAATATATTAAGTATATTTAATTTAATCTATGGTGATAGAATAAATTAAATAGCTTAATATTTATTATTTAATATTTTAGATATATTAAATATAAATTAATAAGAGGAGTCTTATTAATATTATTATAATTATTATTATTTTAATTTCTAAAAGGTTTAGGAATTAATTTAATATTAGTACTCTCATTTATTCCTAATTGGATTAGGAAAGAAAATTAGTTAAAAGAGTTTAATTAATTATCCCTAATAGATTAGGGGAGCCCATTTAATTAAAAGAGTTTAATTAAATAAATAATACCTTATTTTAATTAAAATAGGTTACATGATATTTTATAAGAGGAGTCTTATATTAGATATCCGATATACGTAATTCTAGTTTTGAGAGAACACCCTTTTTCTATACGAGATAGAAAAACTAGGGTTTGAGCCATATATCCCTTCTTCTTAAAAATTCATCTTCCTTGGTGGATCACCTATAGAGGCCATACACTTGGGTGGCTTACATTGATCAAAGGAAGGAATCTACCCTAGAGATTCAAGGAGATCATCGGAGAAGAAGGAGGTGAACTCTGCACTCGAGGAAGCTCATTTTTACAAGGGTATGATTTCATAATTTCTTATTCTTCGTTTAATTAATAATATGCATAAAGGATGATCGGGTAATTGGTTTGTGAAAAATTTTAAAATCGATTTTATTACGCTTCGATTATAATTTGCAATTTGATTGCTACTTTGATTTTCACAAAAAACCTAACAGAGTAAAATGGGCGTAAAAATCCTCTACCTCGTAGAGATAACTTTATTAGTGAAAGCATCAATTATTTTATCGGGACTCTAAATTTAGATGTGCAGCTTGCATATATTGAAATCATCTTTTTTTGACTCGAATTTGAGGTGCCTTTCTCCACAAGGGTCAGAACTTTGATGCAAAGTTGGACTCATACTTGATGGACATCCAAGAGGACATTGAGACACCTCAAGAGATTAAGGAATGGGTCGCCGACAAACCCAAACCAAATCTTGATCAAACCACTCCTTTCAATCTTGGAACCTTGGACAACCCTAAGCTAATCCAGATTGGTTTTGACCTTACCACAAATCAACGGAATGACATGGTTGCACTGTTAACCCAATTCTAGGATGTTTTTGCATGGTCTCATGAAGACATGGTGGGATTGTCCACTGACATTGTTCTTCATCGCCTTCCCATTAAAGAAGGATTCAAGCCAATTAGGCAAAAGCTCAGGCGATTGAAACCTGAGTGGAGTTTAAAAGTCAAAGAAGAAATTGTGAAACAATTTCAAGCTGGCATCATCATGGTGTCTACATATCCAGAGTGGATATCCAACATTGTTCCAATGCCTAAACCAGGAGGAAAGGTGCGAGTTTGCGTGGATTATCGGGATTTGAACAAAGCTTACCTTAAAGATAGCTTTCCCATGCCATTTATCCACATTCTCATTGACAATACGGCTCAATACTCCTTTCTTTGATTGCTTGCATGGGTACCATTAAATTATGGTCGTTGAGGAAGATCGAGAAAACTGCTTTCATCACGCCTTGGGGAACCTTTTGCTACAGACGGTTGTCATTCAGCCTCATTAATGCCGGGGCAACCTACCAGTGAACTATGATGGCTCTTTTCCACGATGTAATGCACAAGGAGATAGAGATATATGTGGATGACATCATTGTCAAATCCCAGAAGAAGGATGACCATTTAGACCATCTCAAAAAGCTGTTCAACAGGTTGCGTAAGTACAACTTGAAGTTGAATCCCGCCAAGTGAGCCTTTGGTGTTAAGTCAAGCAAATTGCTAGGCTTCCTAGTCAGCCACAAAGGGATTGAACTGGATCCTACCAAAATCCAGGCCATCAAGGAAATGCCCATTTCTCAGACAGAGAAGGAAATACGGGGATTTTTGAGAAGAATCAACTTCATTAGCCAATTCATTTCTCAACTCACGGCAACCTGTGAGCTAATCTTCAAATTGTTAAGGAAGAACTCCTCCATGAAATGGAACGATGAGTGTCAAAAAGCCTTCCTCACAATTAAGGAGCAACTGATCAACGCTCTTATTTTGGTACCTCCCAGGGATGATGTTCTCTTGTTCATGTACCTGTCCATAAATGACAATGCTATGGGTTGTATCTTTCAGCGTAAAGACAATAGAGGCCAAGAACGAAGCTATCTATTACCTCAAGAAAAGATTCAAAGATCGGTGAACACAAGTACACTGATTGAGAAAACTTGTCAGTTTAGCAATAGCATGGGCTTCCATGGTCACACAACTCGTCACACAACCCATCTCATATCCCGAATGGATCCTCTAAAGTATGTGTTCAAGAAACCCATATCGAATTGTCGATCGTCGGATGGCAGTTGATCCTACAGTAATTTCACATCGTCTACGTGACTCAAAAGTCGGTCAAAGGTCAAGGAATTGCGGATCAATTGGCTGATGCACCTACAGGGGATTACAAACCCTTAGAAACATACTTTCTTGACGAAGGAGTAATGACAATTCAGCTATCACATCAGTATGATACATTTCGTTCATGGAAAATGTATTTTGATGGAGTTGTTAACACAGAAGGCTCTCGGAGTCTGAGCAATTTTAATATCCCAGACGGGGAGCAAAGATCTCGTCATCGCCAAATTGCAATTTGTCAACACCAACAACACAAATTGAGTATGAAGGTCAGATCATGGGACTCAAACTTTCCGTTCAATGGGTATCAAAGCGGTTAATGTCTTTGGAGATTCCGAATTGGTAATCAAGCAATCCACAGGAATCTATCAAACCAAAGAATTACATTTACTGCCTTACCATCGGCAAGTTCTACAGATGGCTTTGCAGTTCGAAGAAATCTCCTTTTTACACATTCCTCGTAATAGGAATGACTTTATAGATGCATTAGCAACGTTGACCTCCTTGGTTTACATACCTGACAAGGAAAACATGTTAAGCATCACGATTGCTATGCAAAAAGCCCCAGTCTATGGGAATTACATTGGAGAAGTATCGGATGAGTTGCCTCCCTTCCATAACCCTTGGTATCAACATATCAAGGAGTACCTACGAGATGGATCTACACCCGCTGAGGCGAGCCTAACTGAGAAGAGGCAGATTCATCGACTTGCTATGAAATTCTACCTGAGCGGAGATGCACTCTACAAAAGAGATGCAGGATTAGGTCTCCTCAGATGTCTGGACAAAGACCAAGATCAGAGACTCATGGATGAGATCCATGGTGGAGTATGCAGCCCTCACATGAGCGGACCCCTACTTGTCAAGAAAATTCTCATAACAGGACATTATTGGCTTACACTCAAAGCTGACTGTGATGATCACGTCAAGAGGTGCTATCAATGTCAGATCCATGGGAATGCTATCTACGCCCCTCCAAGGGAACTCCACAATATGAGTTCACCATGGCCCTTTGCAATGTGGGGAATGGACGTAATTGGGCCCATCGAGCCCAAAGCCAGTAATGGACATCGATTTATATTCACCATGATCAACTACTTCACCAAATGGGTTGAAGAAGCTTCCTTCCCCAGGGTTACTAAAGAAGTCATCATTACTTTCATCAGAAATAATGTTATTTGTCGATATGGACAACTAGAGGTCATTGTGTCAGACAATGCTAAAAACCTCAATAACAACGTGATGGAGGAATTATGCAGAAAATTCCACATCAAACATCTCAACTCTGTCATCTACCGACCAAAGATGAATGGTGCTGTTAAAGCGGCTAATAAAAACATCAAGAAGATCATGCAGAAAATGTCCGCCAATCACAAAGGATGGCCTGACCTCTTGCCCCTAACTTTATTAGCCTACAGAACTTCAATGCGTGCTTCCACTGGGGCAACCCCTTACTTCAATGCGTGCTTCTCTCAGAGTATTGATGGATGCTCAGTTGGATAAAGACCAATGGGTACAAGATAGGTATCACCAATTGTCTCTGATAGATGAAAGGTGAACCGCGGCTATCTTCCATGGTCAGTTATATCAGCAAAGGATCGCACGATCCTACAACAGAAAATTCCAACTACAGCAATTCAAACAACATGACTTGGTTTTGAAGAAGATCATTGACAACCAAGATCAATCTAAGGGAAAATTTGCTCCTAACTGGGAAGACCCATTTATTGTCAAAGAAGTATTGACAGGAGGTGCTCTCAGGTTGCAGGAAATGGATGGCGATGAATTTCCACAGCTTATCAACTTGGACACCGTGAAATGGTACTATGTCTGAAGTTACCATCAAACAAACATCCTGGTTTTGATCATCCAATCACCAGTCATTCCGGATTTGAACCCCCTCTCCTTTTTACAAACTCTTCTGCCCCTTAGGGAAACATACACTTCAAGCTAGCAGCCTGGTTTTACTTCATTTCAAATTTCACACCTGCTTCTCCTGAAGACGAGATTAAACTTTTCACACCTGCTTCTCCTGAAGACGAGATTAAACTTTTCACACCTACTTCTCCTGAAGACGAGGTTAAACTTTTCACCCCTGCAGTTTATCCTCAAGATGGGATTAAACTTTTTCCACACTTGCAGTTTATCCCCTCTATGGGATTAAACTTTCTTCTCCCCGTAGTATAGCCTGCACATGGGATTTACGCTTCTCTTCGCCTTTAATTCGTCTTGAGGGGCGAACTACGTCGACCTGATCTCCCTGATACCCGGGGGTACGTAGGCAACCATATGTTATATGGCCGGGTCGCAATAAAAAAAACAACAAAAACATTTTTGCCCTTTCTCTACAAAACAAAAAAAATAACAAAAATACTTCTACACCCATCTGCCTTCCGCATTCAACGTTGAACCTCCTACACTAGGTTCGAACTATGCAGACTTGATCTCCTCTTCAATAGGAGTACGTAGGCAGCCATTCATGGTGCAGTCTAACCCCTACTAGAACAAATATACTTGTCACACGGTACCGGGATCTACCTTCAATTTGCCCCATTTCATCGGTTTCAGATCAAAGGGATGGAATTACCCAACCTCTTCTCACAAATAGAAGATTCGGTGACCATCTAAGTTGCGATCGTGCCTCAAAGAGCAATACCAACCCATAAGAGATGGAATTAACTAGGCTTCTCACAAATAGAAGTACTGGCGACCATCTGTGGTGCGGTCAATCTCAGAGAGGAAGAGACCACCCTCCTCTCCATTTTTTCCATATGGATATCAGTCCCAAGACACCAAAGATGGTAGGGATTTTTAGTAATCAATGATCCATTCTAAGAGACCTTGCAACGCCTCAATGTCCATCTATCAAGGATAAGTTCAGAATGCATCAAAATCAAAGGCCATGGAGAAACAAGAAAATATCAAGCAAGTATCAAGGCATAACTAAAAGGGAAGTGAATTAAAATATATTTCCCTGCCATACATAATACTGTTTGATATATACATCTGTGTTGTACATGACAAAATGGCTAAGCTAGTCTATGCAGGAAAATACAAAGATATCTACAGATCTGTATGTATGCGGACTATCAGATCTAACATAGCATCCCTCTCTGAAGACGGAGGTAACGCTGTAAGCTCCTGCCCAAGGTTATCTACACAAGCTAGTGGGTCAGAGTCTAACTGCATGGTGGCATAATGCTCATCAATGTAAGCACTCATGTCGGTCAAACTGACTGTCATATGGGATCTCACTGAAGTGCTGTCTACAATGGCCACATCCCTAGCAGATAAGGCGGCATCCCGCTCAACTATCAATGCATCCCTAGCTGATATCTGAGAGCTCTCACTGCCATGACGACTCTGATATCTAGCTCATCCATGTACCGCGGCATGTAGACGTATGACAATACGCATAGAAGTAGTACATCTACTCTGGTTGAACACCAATGATCTTTCGGTGTGGTGAAATCCCCGGAATGCTGTGCATAGCTGTCCTCAGAGCCAAACCTGTCAAACAAGAAACGCTGGGATATAACATGGACGGATGTAATCTCATCCTGCACCACTCTGTGCCTCAATCATTTGAGAGTCATGAACTGTCTACTCATGTCTCCTATCACCATATACACGCAAGGTCTGTCCAGTGGCAGCATCATCAACCGTGTATACTCCTCCAAAGTAGGAGTCAACTCACGGGTCCCAAAGCGGAATACTTGTGCATCCAGGTACCAAGGTGCTCAAAGATGCCCTCTCAGTAAATCTGGAGGAACACGAAACATCATAAAGAAGGTCATAGTATCTTTGACAGAAATCATCTACGATCACCAGGTAATCGATGGTGATATACTATCATACCATGATCGCATACCAACTACCACCGCAAATGGTGGGGTATGATCAATACGGCTAACTGTCGAAGAAGACATCTGTACGGGTTGTGTCATAAGACCATCCAAGGGTCATTGCTGAATATCTTTGGACATACATACATATGCATAACAATAACATGCATGATACAATAGATGGCAATATGATATAGGGAATGGAAAACTGTGCATACATTCCTAAGTATATCATCATCTAATACATCTCTGTACAGCTAAAATATAGGGAAATGGGGCGAAGCTACCCAACATCTAACAGAGGCCTATCAAAAGATATAGCGAGAATGGGGCGAAACTACCCAACAGCTAATAGAGGCCTATCAAAAGAAATACATCAGAAAAAGTTAATGGTGTCGATGTCCACATCATCGATGATGTCCACCTGATGTAACTACTCCTGAGTCACTGGATCTCTATCTACAGGGATTTCAGGCCTATACAATGGAGGATCTGCGCCGGCAAAACCATATGGGTCATCTGAGGGACCAGCGCCAGAGCTGGAAGGATCAAAAGTATCTACCTCTGCAGGATCTCTGCCCAAATGCCGAAAGAAAAGATGTGATCGGTCCAATTGCCGCGTCAATCTGTCAATCTGTGTCACATGAGTCGAATATCTGATACAGGCTGGCCAATCCATCATCATCACGGATCCTGGAACCATATCCCCCATAAAATGTGTGGCGCGGGTTTGAGCTCCAATCGTACGAGGGATCCACCAATCCTGGAACATCTCCTGAGAACAGGAGCCCTCTGATAATGTAAAGCCGTCAATCCCCATCAATGGGATGTCAATGATGGGTGACTGCGAAACAGGCCAATAACGCCTGGCAGGAGGTAAGATCGGCATACGAATCTCTCTTGTACTGCTCCTGATAGCACGCTCTCCTAAATAGAGCTCCCATCCTCCATCTGTGAAGAGAGGAATCCTGCGGGTGGAAATGATGTACTCTACTCCAGTCGGGTACCCATCCTCAAAGCCAACTCCCAAATGCTCTCCAGAGTAGGGAATCCATGTGATGACATCAGTTGTCAATAGCTCCAGTTTTAGGTGACAATGAGTAAAACCCTCAGCAACAGGGACCTCCGCCAGTGTGGAATGATGCCATCTCCGTCCTCGTGGATAGGTATCTGAACCTAACACGCTCACAGGACGCAAATAAGGAAGCCTCTCATAGGCCCAAAACTTCCAACACAAAGGCAAACATCTGCTGTTAGTCAACACTCCTAACCCATACATGGGAAAAGACAAGAGAAACACTCACCAGCAGAAATGGGTAGAATCCTAACCACGCCTCGGTCAAGCCCTACGATTGCATGCGCATTCCCTTGAGGAAGTAGGCAAAGGTGTATGAACCCCAATCATACTCTCCTATACGGTCCATGTGTTGAGTGGCGCTAATCAAAGCGCAGGACACCGTAGAGGAATTATCTGCTATGAAGCAGCCCCTAATGATCATCAGGAATAATTGCCGAAGAATGCAATCCCTGACTCTCACATCATCGGGTATAGGCTCATTCAACAGCCCGCTCATAGCATCTACGCTTAAAGGACCTGTCACGAGCAGTCAGCCCCGCCAGAAGCGCCCATGGGAACTCCCAATAAGGATCTGACGGCAGTAGGGGTGATATCTGCCGTGCAAGGCACCAACTCCCCTCCAAACTCCATACCTGTGATAAACCGCCAATCCATCGGCGTCATCATCACCTCATGATCCAAAGAATGGAGTGGATCGAGTCAGTGGAACCACCGCTCAGACAATTCCCTGAGGTAACCCCAGGGACACGACGGGGTAGAATGGAGAAAAACCTCCTGAATCCCCAGCCATGGACGATCGCTCTATAGTCATCATGCAAGGCCTAATACATAGAGTGGATGCTAAACCAGTTCCCTCGAGGCTGTGTGAAGCCAGGAACCTACATCAAATGCAGATCAACATCAGACTCCTTGACTCCTCATCAATAGGAAATAAGGAAGATTAAAGATCTAACTTCATACCTCGTTTGCGTGCGTATATCTTCAAGGATGCCTACTCAAGTCACCCGGAAGATCCGGGTTCGCCATGAATACACAGCAATTCCCTCACGGGGAACACGTCTGATGAGGAGCAGGAACCTCGATCGGTGCATCCTCCTCCTCGTCCTCGACATTCGGCACTTCAACCCGAATAGGACGTACCACCGCCTCTGCCAAACGATGAGACTGTCTCACAGAACGGTGCTGAGGCTCTTCAAAAGCCCTCCTCCGTACACCAGAAGTGGTCCTGCGGAAACTACTCGGCTGATTTGGATCCATAATATCTGGACAGCAAGTCTCCAAATCACCTCAGAAAGGGTGTGGTAATTTTGTACCTGGAGTCTTTTTCAAAATGCATTCTATGATTACATGCATACATGCATTGTTTTAACACACAACTACAGTAGAGTTAAAATGCATGACTACCCAATACCTACATTTTGGGAAAATTTTGCCATAGCCCCTTTGTAAATGGGACTATCCACATGCACATAGGCATGACTAGGTGGCCATTCAGTAGCACACCTATACACAGTCATATACATCTTGTATGTATCAATACATTTCAGTAAAAAATTCGTAAGTGTAGTCTAATTACCAGGATTATTTTGCTTGTTTACCTTTACTCATTTGTCCTCATATAGGATAAGAAATGACAGTAAAAGGTACTAATTTAACTGCTTCAAAAGTCAAATTTTTTTACATCATTATGTTCAGCATGGTTTAATACTAACATTTACTATGTTGAATATTTTTTATCAAGTCATATCAGCATGCATATTCACTACTATGTATCTAAATGTATTTTATGCGATAAGTCATTTTCCAACGGACAGAAATTAGAAAAAAATACATGCATGTATTACGGGACGATGAAGAACGCATGCGGTGATGAGAATATGCGAGAATGTTCCCGAACTCAAAGAGATCTAAAGAAGAGCTCTCGAATTTCTTTCGTTGCGCAACTTGAAAATGACTTATGAAAGTGACCAGCCACCTATACATAGGCACGGCTGGCCGCAGGTTAACTTGCGGCTCCTGCAGGTACACCTACGACACTCCTACATGGGTCCCACACCTCCGGCTCGCTCCAGTTAGAGTTGCAAAGGAGGTCTCACAAGCTGAAAAGGCCAAATCAGGAATAAAAATGCTACGCGATTGAGCGAAACAGCCTGAAATTCTGGTTTCTCGTCGGTCAGAGTTAATCTCCCGTCGTCTCAACGATATTCTCCTGATTGTAGGGTATACTATACCAATGAGCTCAGCTTTCACATATCATGCTCGGCAATACCCCCACAAAGGTCCGATGCCGTCAATGAGTGTCAGGCAACCCTGACGTATCCCCGGCGGGGGTCACAACGCACATCTTTCAAGCATCTACGTATCCCCGGCGAGGGTTACAACGCAATGCAACCATTGATACACACATCAATGAAGGTCAAGCAGCCTTGACATCATGTCAGCCGATAGCAAGTAAACCCATCGAAGCAACCTTCCCCGACAGAGGCTACAACACAATGCTACCATTGACACATACATCAATGAAGGTCAAGCAGCCTTGATAATGCATCCGATGAGGGATTTGTTCGGTGATACACATCGAGAAGATCAGCAACCCTAATAATAACAACAAGCTGTTGGCGTGAATTCGATGCGATGTGAGGGAACATGTTATACACATCCTCAAAACAGACAAAGTCTTATCCCCACAGATCTCTTCTATACAAGAGGTACCTCTATGGAGTATAATCCAGTGTCTAGGATTCAAGACTTTGGTGGTAGTCCCAACGTCAACATCCTTGGAGACTTGGATCGCATGTCCAAGCCACTGATTGTCATCCCAGCAGGATTACACGACAATTATTCAGGCATCATACATTTGCATCATGTTGCTTCATATAACATCATGTTTATCTTACTTGCATTTCAAGTGTCTAGGATTCTTTATCCTATCCATGCCTTGTATTGCATGAATATGATAAAGAGGGGCATCTGTAGACACTCGAAATTTTCTGCACTCCTATTCCTAACATTGCAAGAGGGTAGATTTGTCTTTTAGAGATAACCTTGAAAGACAACTTACATCCATTCCGGATACTACCGAAAGTTCAGCTCCAACCCGGAACACAAACCGGGAACATCATCTCAACCTAGAACACACACCGGGAGTGTCATTTCCAATCTCGGAGATAACCCCGAGATATGCAGATCAAAAGACCCAAGAACAACATCGGAGAGGGAGGATCTGTCTCGGCGATAACACCCATGACGTTCGGTTCTAGTTCGAGAGACAACCTTTGGGAGTAGTAACCCCATCCTTGGTGATAGCCCCGAGGATGCCATTACGATTCGCGATAACCGAAAATGTTTGTTTCAAACATGTGCGATCAGCTTCAATCCAGATGACAGTGAGGCATACAAACAAGCAGTCCAATCTCAGATGTAACCCTGAGTAACGTCTGTTTTTCGCTTAAATTGGCTATAACCCCGGTGAGGAGTCACAACGTCATCTGTCCACGTCAACAAGATGATATCTTGGCATACCAACAAGTAGTTCAATCTCAGCTGTAACCCTGAGCAACGTCTACTTTCAACTCAAACCGACGATAACCCCGGCGAGGAGTCAAGCGTCATCTTGTTCCTTCAACAAATGGCACATCGTCTCAACACTTCATACATACATACAACAAATGTCCCACAAGAGCCGAGGATTGACAATCCCGAGTGACTAATACGTGTGGCAGTACTTTGGATAGAATTTGAAGCTTGAAGACCATGGGAATAGACCCTTCTTCCTGACTTCGTACAACCTTTAATCCATGTCATTACGTAACTCTCAACACAAACGATCCGAAGAAGTACAGACATTATCGAGTTATGCCTCGATTGAGCCTGAACTTGATCGGAGGCGAGCGCTTTATTTATATATATATATATATATATATATATATATATATATATATATATAAAGCGTGGGTCGACTACATCGATGAGCACTGGATTTTACATCCAGGAGCGTTTAATTGCTTTTTATATATATATTTATATATAATTGCTTTGTCGATATATCGATGAGCACGGATTTTATATTGATTGTGTTTACTCGCTTTTATATATATATATACATATATATAATTGTTGTCAAACATATCCGATGAGCCTAGATTTACATCCGGTGCGTTTACTGCTTTTATATATATATATTTGTATATATATATATACATTCCTGTCAGGCCTGGAGTTTCCTCCGTGGCTTTTTACAGCTTTTTTACATTTTGTCCTGCCTGGAGTTCACTTCATGGCTGTTGATCACTTTTTTATAGCTTTATTTACATTTTGTCCTACCTGGAGTTTACTTCGTGGCAGTTGATAGCATTTACTGCTTTATTTATATTTCTGATCCCCCATGGAGTTGCTTCGTGGTGGTTGATCCAGTCTGTATATATATATATATATATATATATATATATATATATAAAACTGCTTACTGTTTTCCATATAAATTGCAGTATCATGTGAGCCTAGGAATCATGTGATCACAAGTTCGAGTTCTTGAATCTAGATTGAGTTCTCATGATGGACATTTTTAGTTGTAAGCGGCTTGTACATTATTTCTGACGTCATTCGAGTTTCCTTGGATGGTCATTGTCATGCCCATAAGGAGTTTAAGATCGCTTGTATATTATTTTCTCGAGGATGCTTCGCATCTCGAAAATAAAAGCAAACAAGCCGAACATTCAATAAAATGGAAGTATGAAAAGGTCTCAATTTATATTGAGCACAGGGTTTGAAAAACCTCTCTTATAAAATGTCATTGCTATATCTTGGTTAAAACTGAATTTTCCTATAAAATTCAAACCTTGTGTATATAGTGTGAACGAGGCCTCTGCTTTACTTTCAAATAATTGCACATTGATCCACACACACATTCATATAACAATTTCTTTGAAAAGTGGCGGTCACCGTGGTAACACGGATGATGTCTGGGGTGCCTAACACCTTCCCTCTGCATAATCAAGCCCCCGAACCCTTAATGAATCTCGGTTTCACAGACCCGTTTAGTAGTGTCAAATCACTGGGTCAATGTCCTAAGCTTTTCGGTTGCGTTGCTGCAACCAGTTAAATACACCAACTGGTGACTCTTAAAGTCAATCATCGACATAATACGTGTCGGACCTTTTTTACTTGTTTTTTCAAACAAATCTAACATTAACATGAGAACACCAAAGAACAAGTAACGAAAAGGGACACCAAAAATCCCGACGTCGACACCTTTAATGGGAAAGATGATTGTTTAAGTTATTTAAATTACGTCTTTATCCTTTGATTATGGGTAGTTAGATGTAATGTTTTGGATAATGAACACCAAATCCTATGGGAATGGAGTACCTGGATTTGGGGGGTGTCACATCTGCTCCAATTGAAAGATCGGATTAACTTCCCATCTCGTAGATTGCGATGATCTGGGAACCTTTATCCCGGAAAGCCAGTAAGAGTAACCCTAAGATAGGTCAGCCTCTGATAAACCAAACACGAAGGAAAGACTCTTCATGCATTGCCCTTTCAATTCAATGTAAATTTCAATTCCATGTAAATTTTAACTAAATGTAAATATCCATTCCATTCTTTGTCAATTCCATTATTGTACAGATATCAAATCTTGTCATGTTATCCTGGCATCAAAACAACAGACATTTTTTTGTAGGAAAATATTTTTAAAAAACCCACAAAAGACACATTGCTTCAATGCATGTTGTTAATGCTTATCATGACTAAACTACCTACTCTTCTTGTATGTAAGATTAGTCCCATTACCGAATAGAAATCTAAGAAGGCATAAAGCCTATCCACTGATATAGCTGAAAGTGCCCAACACGAATCAGGTTCAATATCTCGTAAGGAGTTTGAGGGACTTAAGAATCAAATAGCAGAGTTGGCTATCCTCCTGAAAAAATAAAGTAAAAGCACTCAGGGCAAGACAACGCCCGCTAAACCAGAGTCCTATTCATAGGGTGGAAATCAAAGTCCTAACAAAAAGAGGGAAGTATAGATACCTGAACCTCTATCTAGTGAAAGAACTAACAAAACCCCTAAAATCATAAATCTTAAGGAAGACCGGGAAACTGAGGATATAAGAAAAAAAGTCCAGCAAATGGAATAAACCATCCGGTCAATCAAAGGAACTGTAATAAATGGGAGTGTCCACTACTCATATCTTTGCATATTCCCAAGGTCCCGTTATCCGGATAAATTCCAAGTCCTAGATTCTGAAAAGTATAACGGGTTAGGAGATCTGTATACCCATCTGAAAGTGTATATCGGAGAACTCAGATCCTGTATAGAGGACAAGAAGCTGAGAATGCAGCTATTTTAGAAAAGTCTGGCTAAAGAATCCAGAGCATGGTACGCCAGACTTGACAACTCCAAAATCTATATCTGGGAAGAGTTAACACATGCTCTTTTGAATAAATACAGCTTTCAGTCACAAATGGCTCCAGATAGAGATCAAGTGACCAAAGTCAAAAAAGAAAAACAATTACTCCCCCATTCCAATCATTTGTAAAGCCAAAGAATTCAGATGCAGGAGAACATTTAAACCCTTAGGGGATTCACTAGAAAATATACTGAAGCTTCTAGCAACACAGAAGAGGACCACTCAGCTCCTTCCCTTTGAAAATCTAAATAGGATAAGCTGAAGCCAACCAAGTATACTGTTGGTGTTAAATTTGGTAAATTTTTGGGCTTTCTAGTAAGCAACATTGGCATTGAGCTAGATCCAACAAAGATTAAAGCTATCACTAGGGTGCCTGTACCCCAGACAGAGCAGGAGATACGGGGATTTTTAGGGAGAATCAATTTTGTTAGCCGATTTATCTCCCAACTCACCACCACTTATGAACCCATCTTCAAACTATTTAGGAAAAATCCCTCAAGAAAGTGGAATGAGAAATGTCAAAAGGTTTTCCTTACCATCAAGAAATAGTTGATTGAATCTCATGTTCTAGTGCCTCCAAAGGACAAAGCTCCCCTACTCATATACATATTAGTCAATATCAACGTCATAGGCTGTATGCTGGGGTAGAAAGGCAATAGATACAAGGAAAGAGCCATCAATTACCTCAACAAAAGGTTCAGCAGTTGTGAATAGAGGTACACTTTGATTGAAAAGACTTGTTTCACTTTAGTATGGGTTGCCATGAGATTATAACATTACCTCCATGGGCACACAACTTATCTCATATCCCGCATGGATCCTCTGAAATACATCTTCAGCAAGCCCATGTTAAATTATTGATTGTTATGGTGGCAACTAATCCTTTAACAATTCGACATCATCTATGTAACGCAAAAAGCCATCAAGGGTCAAGGAATTGTCAATCAATTGGTCGAAGCACCAACAAGGGACTTCAAACCCTTGGAAACTTATTTCCAAGATGATGGGATAATGACAATTTAGCCTAACCATCGAGAGGATGCATGCCAATTCTAGAAATTGTACTTCGACGAGGCTATAAACATTGAAGGTGCAGGAGCAGGGGCAGTGTTAGGTAAAATCTAATTACGCATAACACGCAAGTATACCTGGTCAACAAATAATAAAGAGAAAATAGAGTATCGTTCCCATAGAGAATTAGTTAACAAGAATTACCAAGTACTAACCTATAACCAATTTAATCTTATTTAAACAAATAATTTAATATTTTAATTTAAAATAATGAATTAAACTATTACTAACTATCCCAAGAATGAAACAAGATAATGAAGACTCGAGATTACAATTTCACTTATTGTTTCATTTAAATCAACACACTTCCTGTTAAGCCAAATTATTTATACTGGATTGTTAATCAAGAACACAAAAGTAAAATATGTGTAACGACCCCAAAATTCATACAATTTAATTATTAACTTTGGTCGATAATAATACGTCTAACTTCTAATTTTACATCATTATTCGATGTTAAACTTTATAAAATGTGGAATAATTAAAACTTTTATGTCTTCTTACTTTAATTCTCTGGATCAAAACCTTTATTATCTACATGCCTTTGAATCAATCTTATTTTATGATTCATTTTATCACTATTATTATATAAAATTTTACATTTCAATCCGATAACCTTTACATATCAGATAACTCTAACTTTAGCTTTACAACTCAACATAAAACTATACATCATAAAAACTTTAGTACATCTCATGAATCTTAATCATGGTATAAAGAAATAACAACTTTAGCTAAAATATTAATCTTCGTGTATTATTTCTGATCCACGTCATTCAAGTAGCATATAATGTTACCTTCAATCCTTCACCTGCAAAAATGGTTATTTGCAAGGTTGAGCTCGACATTGACAAAATCTAATGGTTTTCATGCATCACGTATCACATAATAACATGCTCAACATATATCTCATAAACATTGGACTAACATAACATACATGTTACAGTTCATATAACAAGTATAAAGATTGAGTTCCTTACTCAATCAGCATGCTTTACTCAATCAACGTAGTCATAAGTTGACTTTAACATTTCATACATTCAACATATATATAACACATCATGCTCTTTGCAATAAAGATTTAAAACAATCAAATTCACATAACAAATAGGAACTGAAAGACTAGCCTGATTCGTAGTTTATGAACTACGACTTAACTGCTTAACGCTTATCTGCACTTTGTGTAATCCTTGAATCTCCTACTAGCAAGATAATGTTAACAAAGTTTAAAAATTCTTCCTTTGATTCCCTCTAAAAGTTCTCTGTGTTTCTCCCTTTCTTTGTTCTTAGCTTATTAGGAGAATACGTGATATAACCCACGTACGTCAGCTAAAAAGACCAATAGTCTGCGTCAGTTAAAATAAGCCAAAGGCCACAAGGCCTTGTTTGGCTACACTTAGTTTAGGTTTCCAGTTTATTTTTATACTATATAGTTTCATTTGTCACACACTTAATTAATTGTAATATCTTACAATTACCATTATAATTATAATTTTCATTATAATCATACTTACGCTTAATAAATTATTATATATCTAATTTAATTATTAGATTAAATTAATTTTATTTCCTTAAATATTAAGGAATTTATTTAATTTAATTATTTTATTAAATTAAATCTTCAAACAATAAAATTACTATTCATTAATCTAGTTAACATACACACTTAACTAAATTATTGCACCACAATTTTATCAACTATTTATTTATCTCAATAAATTAATTAATTAAATTATTTATTTAATTACATAAATATTTAAAATTAATTACAAAATTCATTTAATTCCTTCAATATTTAACTTAACTATTGAACCTCACTTTTCCAATATATGAATATATATTTCTCTTCACACCAGATCATATACTTCAACATATATAGCACGTATATATACATACTCAAACTCAAAACATCTCATAATAAGAATTTTAATTATTAAATTCTTATTTTAATAACTTATAAAAATTCAGGTTGTTACATCTTTCCCTCCTTAGAAGGATTCCGTCCTCGGAATCATCGATACCCTACCTTACTCAAGTTTTCATCAAATCTCTTCACTGAATAACTTCAACACATTACCTTAATATAGGTTTTATATTTCCTACTCCCACCATTCTTGATAATAAATTCTTGTAAGTTTTATTTCATAACCTTTACTTAGACTCAATTATATTTGATATTATATATTCTTTAACCCATTCATTTTCTTTTCTAAGGATCATTATCATAAACACTCGGGATATTACATTCACCCATTCTTCTAAGAATTTCGTCCTCAAAATTTTATTTATTAATCTTCATTCATTCAATCTATCAAAATCGATTTTATATTAATACTTTATTCATTCATTGGGTTCTACAACCAAAATCTTTCTCTAAGGATCTTTCTAAGATCATCATATTCCTCACCTCTTCCTCTTCTAAAAGTTTCACATTACTCTTCTTTCTGGAATTTCATTTTTTTCCTGAAATTATTATGTTTTACATAACTTTCTCATCCTTTCCACTTTCACCTTTTAGAATAATAAGAATCTTCCACAATTGTTCAATAATTGGGAAGCAGTATGAATAACTCAGGAATTTTTAAAAGATTCCAAATCATGCTGAGGGGTCATAAGACCTTGAACTACGTCCCTAGGTTATCAAGTATCTCGACTTGAACCTTTAACAGTCATAAGACTATACGGACCTTGAACTCTTCTCCAGGTTTAACAGTGCATCACCACCATAAACCATCTTTAACAGAATGTTTAGCAATCACACAGACTAAAAACACTCTCTGCAAGTACTTTAGGTGATCAGCCTATCGTACCCTACGTCGTGCACAACATATTACATCTTAACATCGTAATGACTATATGCGTTACTTTCGGAACCATTGTCTCCGATAACATGTCCCCTTTTACAGGGTTGTTCACCTCAGCTTTCCAACATCTGAATCCGAACCAAAACAATTTGGTTTGGCATAACTTCTCAAGAAACGCTTGAATTTCATGAACATCTTTCAATATTCGTCTAGCTGAATCAAATAGCATAGACTACTACAACGATCCAGACATCAGTCGAAATATACATATACATATACATATTCTCATATCTTAAAGAAATCTTAAAAATATTTTTATGATTCATGATACCGCACTGTATTTACAGTCCGTTTGAGGATTCCGTCATTTGGTGATTTTATCATACTACATCATACCATAGTGGGCTGACGATCCTTAGATCACATCCAACACTAAGTAATAGTGCATTGATGACTCCATCATTTTTTTTATTATCTCTGCACCCGGTTCCATGATGCATTGATGATATAAAATACATTTTGATATATTTCAAATCATTTTTGTCTAGCCGAAGCAATTAGCATAGACATACGAATAATGGTATTGTTTTTAACTATTTGGTTTCATCATTTGATCCAATGTTTTTCAAGAAAATAGAAGTGCAAACATCAGCACGAAGTCAATAAATTTCAAAAGTCTAGCATAGCTAGTAGATTTAGAATATCTAAATTTCTCCATTAACTTCAATCTTCCTATACCCCCAGTATAGTTCATCAAACTTACTACACATTGGAAATTCAGTAACTTGCCACAATAATATGAGTTTAAGAACTTATCCTAGTCAGACCATAGGCGTCCATTCGCTGAGGGGTTCCAAATATACCATATTATTATGAGTCACGAACATACCATATACATTAGTTTTAAGAACCGCACCTAATCCTAATAATATCTGACTAATCTTAATAGTTTCTAACTATCAAACATACACATGAGAAAAGAATCACCTTTTCGCCACATATACATTGATAGCACGACACCAACATTCCAATGATTATCAATGTGATAAACTGAATGCAAGCTCAAACCCTCGCCCATACAAAGATTTGTACAACTCAGCCATCACATGAGTCCTCAATTGAAATCCCACCTAACTCTATCTTACTCTTAACTTGCTCTTTGCTCGATATGAATTCCTCGTATCACATTATCTATAACTCCTCATGAGTTTATCTCGTACTATTTTATAGTACATCATCTTCATAGCATCAAGATATAATTATTCAAACATTACAGACCATCTTTCTTTTATAACTTAAACTGATCACGTCGTGATCTTATTCTATAATCATTTCCCTTAAAATTCCTTTCTTAACTCGTGATCATTTTGTTTTACGATCCTTTTTCTTTCCCTTATCATCATACATATCCATTTTCTATACTTGGTACACATCAGTCTATAACGTTTTTTAATATAGTGGTACGAGTGGTTTCCACAAACAACCAACAAACTAGGTTCCGAGTTGCTAGTTCGTATATACCTCCGCTCTATGAAGGAATCGTTTAGCCCAGATACCACACATCAACTATTAAAGAGTACAATTGTACCATACTTAAATATAACTTTTTATTCTTAACTTCTTTATCATCTTCTCCTTTATTCTCTAAGGTTATAGCCTAGGGTACTCTTACCTAAGGTTTATAACCTACAGCTTTGATACCAACTATAACTACCCAAGAATTCATAAAATTTAATTATTAACTTCGGTCGTTAATAATACGTCTAACTTCTAATTTTACATCATTATTCGATGTTAAACTTTATAAAATGTGGAATAATTAAAACTTTTATGTCTTCTTACTTTAATTCCCTGAATCAAAACCTTTATCATCTACATGCCTTTGAATCAATCTTATTTTGTGATTCACTTTATCACTGTTATTATATAAAATTTTACATTTCAATCCGATAACCTTTACATATCAGATAACTCTAACTTTAGCTTTACAACTCAACATAAAACTATACATCATAAAAACTTTAGTACATCTCATGAATCTTAATCATGGTATAAAAAAATAACAACTTTAGCTAAAATATTAATCTTCGTGTATTATTTCTGATCCACGTCATTCAAGTAGCACATAGTGTTACCTTCAATCCTTAACCTGCAAAAATGGTTATTTGCAAGGTTGAGCTCAACAGCCCAGCAAAATCTAACAGTTTTTATGCATCACGTAACACATAATAACATGATCAACATATATCTCATAAATATTGGACTAACATAACATACATGTTACAGTTCATATAACAAGTATAAAGATTGAGTTCCATACTCAATCAGCATGCTTTACTCAATCAACGTAGTCATAAGTTGACTTTAACATTTTATACATTCAACATATATATAACACATCATGCTCTTTGCAATAAAGATTTAAAATAATCAAATTCACATAACAAATAGGAACTGAAAGACTTGCCTGATTCGTAGTTTATGAACTACGACTTAACTGCTTAACGCTTATCTGCACTTCGTGTAATCCTTGAATCTCCTACTAGCAAGATGATGTTAACAAAGTTTAAAAATTCTTCCTTTGATTCCCTCTAAAAGTTCTCTGTGTTTCTCCCTTTCTCTGTTCTTAGCTTATTAGGAGAATACGTGATATAACCCACGTACGTCAGCTAAAAAGACCAATAGTCTGCGTCAGTTAAAATAAGCCAAAGGCCACAAGGCCTTGTTTGGCTACACTTAGTTTAGGTTTCTAGTTTATTTTTATACTATATAGTTTCATTTGTCACACACTTAATTAATTTTAATATCTTACAATTACCATTATAATTATAATTTTCATTATAATCATACTTACGCTTAATAAATTATTATATATCTAATTTAATTATTTTATTAAATTAAATCTTCAAACAATAAAATTACCATTCATTAATCTAGTTAACATACACACTTAACTAAATTAATGCACCACAATTTTATCAACTATTTATTTATCTCAATAAAGTAATTAATTAAAATATTTATTTAAATCAATAAATATTTAAAATTAATTACAAAATTCATTTAATTCCTTCAATATTTAACTTAACTATTGAACCTCACTTTCCCAATATATGAATATATATTTCTCTTCACATCAGATCATATATTTCAACATATATAGCACGTATATATACATACTCAAACTCAAAACATCTCATAATAAGAATTTTAATTATTAAATTCTTATTTTAATAACTTATAAAAATTCAAGTTGTCACAATATGGCCATCTCTAAATGCACCATACTCGTATCAAATCAAATCCACAGATGATAGAATCAAATTGAACACCCTAATTAACTAACCCACTATAGCTTTATATGAATTACAATTAAAAAGGGTTTAAGTACAAGTTCTTATTAGACTACATGCAATGCCACGGTATATCTCTATCCTAAGCACAAATCATGAATTCCAACTCCATGTAGAACACATAAATACATGCTATTATGATCAGATCTAAATCTGTAATCCGTCTCTCGAGTTCATATAGATTATCACAGTAATTGTTAGCTAAGCAATTAAGCAATTAAGGGCAAACCATAATAGACAATCCAAATATAGCTAATAAGACTAACAAAGAAGCATATCAAAGTAAACTACATAATAAGATCCATAGTAATTTCAAAACAGAGTTTAATTCATAACGGAACTAGAATCCATCATCCACAATTGATTAAGCATTAAAAGATACAAATAGATAAGAAAAGAAATTAGGATTGAGATAAACAAATCTTTATTCTCTTGCTTCCAATCTATTTCTCCAATGATGATCAATAACTTCAATCTTCAGTTCTAATCTAATCTAAGGTTCCTAATCTACTATAATCTAATCTCATGGAATCCTCTCTCTCTTATGCCTCCCATCATGTATTTATAGGTTAAAATTCTAATTTTTAGCTTAGGAGCAAACCCAATCTAATTTGGAGTCAAAAAATTATAAAAATTCGACCCAAAACGCGTCAAAAACTTGTTCTGGCCCGTACCCCCGCCATGACGGGCTTTTTCTATTGTCTAGGCCCGCCCCGACAGACTATGCTACTATTTTTGTAGCATGTACCCCTGCCCCGACGGGGGTTTTGTGAAGAGAAAGCCCACCCAGCGAGGGTCCTTTTTCTGTTGTAGTGTCCTCTGGTAAAATGACCATAACTTTTGATCCGAGAGGAGTTACGGGGCCTGCCACCTATTGAATCGAAGCTATTGATGAGCTCTACAACTTTTATTCTTTTAGAATTGAGAAATAATGGACGGATTAGGGTTGAAAGTGGGTTGGAAGTGACTGCTATGCAAATGGTCATTCAAAATAGTGAAATTCAACGTCCGTTGGTACAAATGTCATAACTCTTGCATCCGAACTCCGATTGGAATGATTCAAGATGTTCTGAAAAGCTAAGAAGAAGCTTTACAACATAATCCAAGTTTCAAGCGAAGAACATACATCCAACCTGGTGTTAAAAGCTCTGCAATCTTTCTTTCTTGTATTTGCTTGCATATTTTAGTCCAAAAGATGTCCAAATTGCTTTTCCTTGCTTCTTCATGCCAATGTTATGTCATAGCCTACAAAATAACATAAAATGTATGAAAAGTAACTAAGAAACATAGGTTTAAGTAACTAATTCAAGTAATAGATACCGAATAAGTAGGTATAAAACCTACTTATCAAATACCCCCAAACTTAAACCATTGTTTGTCCCCAAGCAATACAACAAAAATGCAATGCAATGCAATGAAATGCAACTAATCTATATGCCTACGAATCCAGCAATATTGATAGAATCAAATCTATTCACCCGACCTCAGAGAAATCAAGCAAACACGACAATACTTCATATCAAAACCAATCAATAATTCCTATCACTCATCAAATCTTAAACTGTTATTACTTGTATAGTGTGTGTGTGCTCAACATCCATGCTAACTGATACAAATTCAAATTTAATACATAAAAAATCTCTTTGAAATTATCATACAGTGTAAACTCAAGAATTTCAAAAATAGACGAGATCCAACTAAAAGCAAACAATTACCAATATTAAGACTCCAAATAGGGTACTTATGCTTTCTTTTCTTTTCTTTTTTTCAATCACGGGGGCTTTTTACTCTTAATTCCCATTTTATTCCTCTCTCTTTTTTCATAGATAGTGAGTGTGTTTTACGCTCCATCTCACGCCTGTGTTTATAGGGAGTGCTTTTCATGATTCTTCTCAACCCACCACAAGAATCAATTATTCACTTTTTTTTAGAAGCTTATATACCCCACTTTTTCCCCCAAACTTAAGTTCTTGCCTAATTCTTCGCCTTCACTGCCTATCCTTGGCATTCTTTCATTTAAACTAGCATTATCCTTTAGAAATTCCTTATGTATCAATTTGAACTAATCAATCAACAAAGATGTTATTACTGTGCTATCCTTCTTATACCATTTTCAAACAGAAAAAGATTTGATTCATAACAAGAAATCACATCAAATCTAGGTACTTCATTTCCACAAGATTTGGTGTTCACTTTCCACTCATGCATATCTATCTATAAAATTAAATCATAAATCCTCCCTATAAATAGGGTTACATCATTAAATAAAAATCTTCCCAATTTGTCTAACCTTAAACATCATACACGTGCGGAAATAAAAATAATTACATTACATCATTAATTAAAAGTCTATCATCATAACCATAAATAAAGTTACAAGTCTTCATCAATTGTACATTTTTCTCTTTCCTTTGCTAATTGTAGGTTCGTCGACCTTCTCAAGACATTACCCCTTGACCTCCTCGGGTTTTATTGGCTTGCCACCAATAACTTGCCTCTTCTTTCAACATGAATGTTGTAAAAGCAGTCTTCTGATTCTCCCCACCCTAGCAACATCGAAAACTTTCTCTATTTCCACGATCCAAGTCTGTGCCTCAACCGGATTCATGGACCCATGGAATTCTGGTGGCCCAACCGCCTTGAAATCCTTAAAAGTCGCATCTTGATTCTGTGGCTAATTCTGTAATGCTCCCGTCAGTAGCGTTACGAATTGTTGAACTGGATTATCCTAAGCATTGTTGTTATTCTCAGGGTTCCTTTGTCGTGGTTGACATCTTGGAGGCATTTTCTGTTAAAATACACCCATTAGATTCTATTCAACCTTTTAAGTATTATATATTCAACTTGCACATCGCAAAAATTACCACATACTACACAATATCTTGAATAAATAGTAACTTTTATTTATTCATAATATTTTAAAACATAATAATGATAGCATTCATACTATCAACATCACTTTCTTGAACTACAAAAGTTTCAGGACAACTTCATTATCATCACATCCCATTGGTTATATCATACCCGGGATTTATATTTTATTTACTCACTTATCACATAATGATTACATTTATAACGTCCTACTAAAATACTGCATAGCCTTACGATGCTCCTCTTCCACAATTCAGAACATTGTTCAGCGATCTAAAATGTATGATGGCAGTGTCTCGAACTGAATTGGATAACACATGACCCGATCTTGAGCTCGATTAATCACGGTGTTGAATACGTTATTCATCTCTTCCATCTTCATTCTCTTTGCTTGTGCGTCTCTCTACTATTCCGGCTCGTTGATAAGCTTCCTCATACGTGTCTTCGGCTCTTGCCCTCTTAATTGATTCCTCTTTCAACTTGTTCTTCAACTCTGCAATCTCTGTTATCATTCGCTCGTTATCTCCTTCAATGTGGACCAGCTTCTCTTCAACACTATTCAGACGTTCCTCTCGATCCTGGATCTCGTCGTCCTTCTGTGCCATCGAGGTCTGTTGTTTACCTACTATCTCTTGCAACTCCTCAACGGTATCCTGGAGTTCTACATTGCGATCATATACTTCGTCATACATACGGACGGCTATCGACTTAAGTGGAATCTCTTCCTCCTCGTTCTCCTCATCCGACTGTGACAGCTCAACAGGGTCCTCCTTATCTGTCTCTATCTCATCATCCTCATCAGGTATTCTCTCCCTTTCAACTATCGTGACCAATGTAATTGTTTCCGTGGCGATGAATCGTTCCCAAACCACCTGAATATCTCGAGGCACCTCCTCTCTAGGCATCTGGGATCCTTCCTCCCTAGCCTGACTGGATCCTCCTACATTAGCCATCATGTCAACCAAATTTTTAAGTTTTAATTACTAATCATCACTACTCGACACTCACGAGCACATAAGTTATAATCACATAAGCACATAAGTGTTTTAGTACTTCTTCCTTAAAACTCGATAAGAGTTTATCATCACTATCTTTTCAAAGGTTACTTCTTCCTTAAAACTTGATAAGAGTTATACTGTAGGGACTTCACGTACTTAGGGGGATCAGCCCTTTGTACCATGTATTGTGTACAAACATCTACACGCATAGCGTATCCCCTATAATAGGGTTGTTCTTCTCAGTTTTAGAGTACAAGTCCGCACCAAAGAAAGTTTGGTTTGGATAAGCTTTCAAGGGTAATTTAAAGTTTAACGATCATCAACTAGGGGACTAGTTGAATCAATAAGAGTTGATAACACAACAGTTGTTTACTAACAACATAACATAGAACAATTGAGAATCATAGGTGAACTGACTATATATATTAACCTCATGCTTGAAAATAACTAGAAGGCATAAGTATTGAACAAAATGAATAAAATGATAAACCTTTGCTTGAACAATAATAAGATAGGTTTATGATCTTGTAACATTAGAAATGAAATTACTGATCATACATTAACTGATAGCAAGATGAAAACTAAAAACTTGCTCAACATGGTAATAACTCATGTAAAGTAATAAAACAATTCAACAATAGAGACGAGAGTTCAAAAACTGCGTTCATTATACAGGAATAGAACTTAAGAAACTTGCTTAATTATAAACAAGTTAGAATGAATCAACCATAATAAGAATTCCAATAAAATTAGAGTTATAGCTTGCTCAAATGAAGTTTAGGAACAAATGACTTGTTCAATAACAGTTTAAGATAGGAAACTTGCTTAATCATAAGAATAAAGTTATACAATGTAATAATTGAACTAGCTCAACGAAAGTGTAAAGTTAGAAAACTTGCCTTGAGCATAAGCTATAATATTAAACTCACGTTCACCTACACATTGTATTAGAACCACAATACATATTAGATATACTAACATACCATAACATATACATTTCTAGTTAAACTTGTTAATTTAGTACAAGTCTTATGCTACTAGGTAAATATCAGAAATTTCAAGTGTTAACCTTCACAACACTTATTTACTATTCATTATATACACTAAGTTCTAACATATTACATTCATAACTTATAATTCATTTTACAAAGTTGAAATTATCAATGACATGACACGGTACTGAATTAACCTCCTTATTACATGTATGACACCTTAACACAATCTTAGACCAAGCTATAGTGGTATTTCAAGGTCTGCGATAGTAATGAACTAACTTGTCTCGGAGATGAGGGTATAGCATAATCATGCGCCATACACAAGCCTAGGGCCTGGCAAGAACATTTGTACCATTCAAAGCCTTAAATTTAAGTAGCAATTGCGCCAAATACATGAAAAGAACCGTAAAGGTTGTGAACGATGAGATAATTTAGCCCAACTAATATTTAATTTCACCCACCAAACAGTAATATTAACACATACAATTGATATAGAACTATTACAAACATGTTTTCCAACATATTCAACCAATTAGAACAATTTAACAACAACTTAAGCTAGTTTAATTTCTCAAATTCCATGTTTTTCATATGAAAACTCCATTTTTGACATCTCTTACAAAAATCATCATTGTGATTACAATTCTACACCGAATCACTTCGTTCAAACTACATTCTCTTCGTTTCTTAACGAACTAGCATAAACAATACTCAATTTACAGTTTATCATATGAATTAACCACCAAAATTGGTACTTACATAAGCCATATTAGAAAATATTCATAAAAACATACACTGTCATTATTTTTCCTACTCTTACACGAAATTAGCATGCAATTCCCTATCTAAACATAAACTCTAGAATTATAATTACTTACAATTGCAATAATTCAGTTTATACAACAATTCAAGAGAATTTGAATTCACCGAGGATAGAAAATTCATGTCGTAAATTATATTAAAACATATATGTATATGTAATACTAAGGTTGTGAAAATACCTTCAATATGCTTAATAATCCCTTGCTAAACACTAAAATTGCTTAGATTTTCTCTCAATCTCTCAAGTTCTCTGTTAAGCTCTCTCTGAATTCTCTTCTCTCTTTTCTCAGCATCAAAACATAGGCTAACTTAAGCGTAAAAAGAATTTAGAACTGATAAACCTTAATACGTATACTTATTATAACATCAGTTACAAACTAAACATATATGTTATAATTATATTATATTTATTATTTAATTTATTTATTTTATTTTATTTATGTTATTTAAAATTTAAAAAACAAACATCCAAAAGCCATAAGGCTTTGTTTGGCAAAACCCTTTAAATATTAAAGACTTAATATTTTTAGCCTTGTTTGGGCATAACTAAATTATTAAATTAAAACAACAATATAACATCTCATGTTATATGACAACTCTCAAAATTATAAATTCAATTAATTTAGAATTTTATCTAATAAATTTAGATTCATAAATATTTACTAACAAACATCACATCAATAAAATATTTATTTCATCAATTTTAACAATAAACACAACAAATAAATATTTATATTTTGATAAATATTTAAAATTACAATTTGAAATTCTGGATTATTACAATACCCCCACCCCAGCGGGGGTTTTGTGAATAGAAAGCCCGCCCCGGCGGTGGTCCTTTTTCTACTGCAGTGTCCTCTGGTAAAACGGTCATAACTTTTGATCTGGTAGGAGTTACGGAGCCTGTCACCTATCAAATCGAAGCTATCGACGAGTTCTACAACTTTCATTCTTTAAGAATGGAGAAATAATTGATGGATAAAGGTTGAAAGTGGGTTGGAAGTGACTGCTATGCAAATGGTCATCCAAAACACTGAAATTCAACGTCCGTTGGTACAAATGTCATAACTCTTGCATCTGAACTCCGATTGGAATGATTCAAGATGTTCCGGAAAGCTAAGAAGAAGCTATAAAACATAATCCAAGTTCCAAGCCAAGAACATACATCCAACTTGGTGTTAAAATCCCTATAATCTTCCCTTCTTGTATTTGCTTGCGTATTTTAGTCCAAAAGATGTCTGAATTGCTTTTCCTTGCTTCTTCATGCCAATGTTATGTCATAGCCTACAAAATAACATAAAATGTATGAAAAGTAACTAAGAAACATAGGTTTAAGCAACTAATTCAAGTAATAGATACCAGATAAGTAGGTATAAAACCTACTTATCAAGAAGTCCTTATATCCATTAATGGGGAACAATATCCCATGGCCACCAAGCTATTGTTTGTCAACACCAATAACACAGTCGAGTATGAAGGTTGTATAATGGGATTAAATTTGGCTTGATCAATTGGTATCAAATGGTTAGCTGTCTTTGGATATTCCGAGTTGGTCATCAAATAAACCACCGAGGCATATCACACCAAAGAGTTACACTTACTGCCATATCATAGGCAAGTTATCAAGATGGCTATGAAATTTAAAGATATAGCCTTCATCCACATTCCTCATTATTGAAATGATTCACAGATGCACTAGAACCATTTGCTTCCTTAATCAGCATGTCTACAAGGAGAGGAATCCTGAATATTAAGTTCACAAGCCAGATGACACTAACCTATGGAAATTATATTGGAGAAGTATCTTATGAACTACCTCCCATCAAATAGCTTTAGTTCCAAGATATCAAAGAATATTTACGGGATGGTTCTTCAACCACTAGGACAAGTCAAGCTGAAAGAAAGTGGATCCATAAAATGGCCATGAAATTCTATCTAAGTGGAGAAGCCCGTTACAAAAGAGATGTTGGAATAGGACTGTTGAGATGCATAAACAAAGACCAGGCCTAAAGACTTTTGGATGAAGTAAATGGTGGAGTATGTGGGCCACACGTGAGCGGTCCCTTACTTATCAAGAAGACACTAAGAATATGACATCATTGGCTCTCCATTAAAGCAGATTGCGATGATCATGTCAAGAGATGTTATAAATGTCAGATCCATGGAAATGTCATCCACTCTCCTCCAAGTGAACTACACTATATGAGTTCACCATGGCCCTTTTATATGTAGAGAATGGACGCAATCGGGCCGATAGAGCCCAAAGCCAGCAATGGTTACAGATTTATCTTCACTGTGATCAATTACTTCACCAAGTTAGTGGAGGCTACCTCTTTTCGTAAAGTCACAAAAAAAATCTTTTTCAGTTTCATCAGAAATAATGTGATCTGTCGATACAGACAACCGGAGGTGATCATATCAGACAATGCCATGAATCTAAACAATTAGATGATGAAGGAATTATGCAGAAAATTCCACATCAAACATCTCATTTCAATCATCTATAGACCCAAGATGAACGACGCCATGGAAGTTGCTAACAAAAATATTAATAAAATTATGCAAAAGATGGCTCCTAATCACAAAGGATGGCCTTACTCTGTTAGCTTACAGAACATCAATACGCACTTCTACTGGGGCAACCCCCTATTCACTGGTCTATGTCTTGGAAGCTGTCTTCCCCATAAAAGTGGAAATGAAATCATTAAGAGTGTGGATATATACTTAGATGGACGAAGACCAATGGTTACAAGAGCGGTACAACTAGATATCTATGATAGATGAGAAAATGGATGCAACCGTATTCCATAGTCAGTCGTATCAACAAAGGATTGCTCGGTCCTACAACAAGAAGGTCTGGTCTCGGCAATTCAAAGAAAATGAACTTGTGATAAAAAAAAAGGTCATCTCTAATCAGGATGAAACTTAAGGAAATTCGCCCCAAACTAGGAAGGCCCTTTCATTGTCAAGGAGGGGTTATCCGGAGGAGCCCTCAGATTGAAAGAAATGGATGGCGAAGAATTTTCCCAGCTTATCAATTCAGAATCTGTCAAGAGATACTATGTTTGAGTCCCCTACTATGGCACATCCTGATCAAATCATTAAAATAATCAGGTCTTTACAGTCAAGTGTGAACTATGTAGACCTGATCTCCCCCGTTAACGGGAGTGCGTAGGCAGCCATCTATAGTGTAGTTTAACCCCTACAAAAAATCACAAAACTCCTTCAATGATTTAGCAATCACAAGATACAACTCTTCAACACCTCATCAAACCTGAACTACGAAAGACTTGATCTCCCTCCATCCACGGGAGTACATAGGCAGCCATCTGTGGTGTGGTCTAACCCTCAAAAGAAACATCTAAACCCAAAATCTAACCCAAATATAAACCCAAAGACTAGTCTCAAGACATCAAAATCAAACCTGGATGAAGCCATCACACAAACCAAGTTGAGCTTTTAGACACCCTCAGTTATGAATCTTTGTCAAATCAGAAGAAAATCATCAAAACCAATTGCTTCTACAAATAAAAAATAATGACTGGGGCATCCAAGCATCAAAGCAAAATCCAATACATGTTCACCATATGGGTCCAGAGGTAAAAGACTCTTGCAATCACGGCATCTTATCAGCCCATCTATAAAAGCAACTACCCCAGACGACAAGTAAAACTAGGGCAATTTCAGAATCGGCGATAACCTAATATTGGGACCCTTACATCAAATCAAGACTGGGGCAATTTTGGAAACATCGACAACTTAACATTGGTGCATTCATCAACCATCCTAAGAAGGAAAATGCACCAGACGACACCATCAGCATAGGTCGTCATCATCAGAGCTTTTCTCATATCATCTCACTAGTGATCCGGTAAGATCAATGGGTTTCTTTTCCAATTATGCTTTTCTCAAAATACAATGACCCACATATGAGGTACAACTCTTTCATCACTTTATATGCTTTCAATCTCCATTTACATGCATTAACGATAATATACATGTTAAGTATTCTTAGAAAAAGGTTTTAAAAGAGAAGACTTTTACTTAACTTGTAAGACCCCGAATTTTATGAAATTAAAATATTCAATTTTCCTATAATTATTATTCTATTTAGTAAATGGTTAAATTGATAAAAGGTTAAAGTTAAGGGTGATATTTGAAAATTTAGCAAAGAAAGCAAGTTGATATAAAATATTCGTTGTGTCGGGGAATATTCATTTTAATAGGAAATATTAGTACGACGGCACAATCATTGGTGGACCCCACAACGAAAGTATTGTCGTATTTAGAAAATGACAGAATTATACTTTTATAAAAATAACGGCAAAAGTTTTACCGTTAAACTACCCGGTAGTAAAAGTACAGTAATACGCATGGTTGCATAGTAGCACACGGTATTGATTATTGATGCTTACGTAAGAAGTCACTCAATTATACTCAATTATTGCTACAGTAATTACTACATCATATCTCTCATATTATTGATTCAATTATTGTCACAGTATCATCTGCATAATATTTTATATTATTAAATCAATAATTGAGAAAACAAAATTATTCATATTATTATTTGCAATATTGATAATGTCTAGAAGTTCTGTCAATGAGAGGTTTGGTCACCTAATTGCGCGCCAATAAGGAGAAATCCTTATCGAAAAGCCCCCTCTTTCCTGGGAACGACCTGGTTGTTAAATATTGTAAATTATAATATTAATGATGAATAAGTTCGTGTTGATTAAAGATGACATTGATAGTTCTATTGTGTTGGGATTATTAGTGTTAGTGGAAATTGACATTTATTTCGATAATAACTGATGTCTGGAAGTTATATTGACCAATTAGGTAATTAATTGGATAAATGAGCAATTAATTGCTATTAATTCACATGTTTATAACTATGTGTTCACATGTGTGTACTATTGATTCACATGTACGTACTATTAGGGGAGGTGGTGCAAGATTGATAATATTTGCATGACTAAATTAAAAATGAAGGTATAGATGAAGGTATTATACTGTAATTATTTTTTTCACATGTATAGAACTATTGAGTCACACGATTGTACTATTGATTCACATGATATACTATTAGAGGAAGTGGTGCAAGTTTGATAATACTTGCAGGACTAAATTAAAAATAAAAGAAAAGATGAAGGTATTATACTATAATATTTCGAGCCCCAAAATGTGCAATTATCAAAACTATATTTTTCTATAAATAGAAGCTCATTCTTCCTTCATTCTCACCAATTCACTAAGACTCACAAGAGCAATTATAGAGAGAGAAGCTATAGAGAGAAAGAAGAAGAGTAGTTTGCTACTTCACTATTCCAGTATCCAGTCTTCTTCTGAGGTAAGGGGTATTATTTTTTTGTATTCATGCAGAGAGTTATTTCTTTCAATACTCGTAAGGGTTGTTATTCCATTCTATATTATTCTATTAGAATAACCTGTCTACACGGACTACCGCATGCATGGTGAAATTCTTCTGTTATTCCATTTTATATTATTCTGTTGGAATAACCTGTCTACGCGGACTACCACATGCATGATAAAATTCTTCTATTATTCCATTCTTTATTATTACGTTGGAATAACACATCTCACGCAGTATCACCGCATGCATGGTGAAATTCTTACATTATTCCATTCTTTATTATTCTGTTGGAATAACCTATCTACGCTAACTACCGCATGCATGGTGATATTCTTCTGTTATTCCATTCTTTATTATTATGTTGGAATAACTTTTCATACATGCCAAGCAATCTTGCATACATGGTAAAATTCTTCTATTATTCCATTCTTTATTATTCATTGAATAACACTTTGTCTCACGCAGACTACCGCATGCATGGTGAAATTCTTACGTTATTCCATTCTTTATTATTACATTGGAATAACACATACATATGGACTCTACCGCATACATGGTGAAATTCTTCTGTTATTCCATTCATTATTATTCTGTTGGAATAACATGTCTACACGGACTACCGCATGCATGGTGAATGACCCTTCGTATTCATTCTTTATTAAATTATGGAAATGATCTGTCTACGTGGATTACCGCATTGCGGATGAAAATCCATTTGCAGTTTTGTATATTCTATTATACTCGTATGAGATATTCTTTCTTTTGTACTCGTCATGGAATATCATTTTTTTGTATTTTCCTTTCATGGGTACTATTCATGTCTACAGCACTATTTACGTATACGGTACTATTTACGAATACGGGTTCTATTCACAAAGTATAATTCATAAAGTACTATTCACGAAGTACTATTCATAAAGTACTATTCATGGGGTACTATTCCTGAAGTACTATTCATGGGGTACTATTCACCCAGAGTACTATTCATGACAAAAATTGATTTCTTTTCGGTCCAAATCATTTTTGATACAATATCATTCTTGAATTTTACTCCACAAAGCAGTATCATGTTGACAATTTGGATATTTTTAAACTCTGGATAAATTTAAAGTCTTTAATATTTATCCTTGATTTCGTTTGATTAATGCTTATATCATTGTCATCATCATCATGCTTATATTGTGATGAAAGTCATCTTTGGCTTACGTGCATAGATGGACAGTTGTTGGTATGATTATGACCAGGGATTATTCGGTATAATCATGACCATTGATTATTACATGAATATCCATGGCCCGTAGTGCAATGATGATTCGATGATGTGGTTTATTTATTAAGCTGGGTCTCAACGATAAAGTTGATGAAAAACTTTTTAAATCATCGAAGATAGTAGATATCATGCTCTACTTGACTCTTCTAATGGATTGCTTGTTTCGCTATAGTTGTTGATCTAAAACTTGTTGTCTATTATATTCTATCAGTTGTTATACTGTTGAAGGCTAAGGATAATTTATTCTGCATTATTTTAGTTATAATATTTCTTACTGGGCTAGTTGAGTTCACCCTTTTCTTTCATTGTTCTCTTCAGGAAATGAGAATATAGCTGGGACGAGTTGGGGAATGGAGTGATGGTCCAGGATAAGTGGCTTTAGTAGTCCTCACTATTCTATGAAATAGTGTAATAATAATTGTAATGAGGACTCCATTGAGTGTGGATATTATCTAGAAGACAATAGTCGTGTTAAAACTCTCAGCTTATATTTTTTTTGTATTTTACACGATAGTTGTATAATTAAGTTTTTATTTGTATTCTGTACCATGTATTTGGCTACTAAAGATGGGTGATGTATACCTGTTTTGGGGGCGTCACATAACTTGTTATGAATTGGATTAATTTTGATAAGCGTCTGTGGAGCAAAAATCACGTGAACGATTTTAGAATTAAGATTATTCAACTTTTTGATTATGCACGATTGTAAGACCCCAATTTTTTATGAATAAAGATTTAATTTTCTCTAAATATTATTTTGAATAATAAGGTATTGATTTGATATAATGGTATAGTTATGGGTGATATGTGTAAATTTTAAAAAGTAAGCAAGTTGTCATAAAATATTCGTTTGGTCGGGGAATATTATTTTTGTCGGGAATATTCGTATGATGGCACAATCATTGGTAGACCCCACATAACGGAATAACTATTGGATATAGAAACCGACAAAAATAACCTTTTTATAAAAAATAACGGCAAACCTTTTACCGTTAACTCTTGAAATACCAGGTGATAAAAGTATGCGATGTCTGGCGTGGTTGCACACGGTAGCTTTACCGGTATTGCACAATATCTCTGATTATTGATTCTTACGTAAGTAGTCACTCCGTTTCATTCAATAATTATCACAGTAGGTGTTGCATATTATCTCATATTATTGATTCAATTATTGTCATAGTGTCATCTACACAATATTTTATATTATTAAATCAATAATTGAGATGACACAGTTATTCATATTATTATTTGTATTATTGACAATGTCTAGAAAGTTCTGTCGAGGAAAGGAGTTAGGTTTTTTAATTGTGCGCTAATAAGGAGAAATTCTTATCGGAAAGCCCCTTCTTTCCCAAGAATGATCTAGTTGACAATATTGTGAGTTATAATATTAATGATGACAATTGTTGAAAGATTAAAAATGTGTTTATTGAAGATAAGTGATTTATGGTAAATATTTATTCAATTTTTGATATAAATAGAGGGGTTTATCATGAAGTATTTATTGTAAGTGTGGCTTATTACATGGACCCCCACTTACTCGTTTTTCAAAATCGCCGGTAGAAAATTGTCTCAGTTTTGTTTTATTATTATTATTATTATTATTATTATTATTATTATTATTATTATTATTATTATTATTATTATTATTATTATTATTATTATTATTATTATTATTATTATAGTAATAAAATAGAAACCTTTTTATATAAAATAAAATACTTTTTATAATATATATAAAGTTATTTATTTTATTAGATTATAATTAGAATATATTATATTATATATAAAGTTCTTGTTTTATTAGAATATTTTATTGCATAGTGATGAATAATAAAAATCAGAAAATTAGCCAAATTCATCCGTGAATTCGTTTATGTTCACCCGTGAAGATTTTAAATAGTGCCCTGCCATTCTCCTATAAATAGGTTGCTTAGTTAAGAAATAAAAACCACACCAGAATTAGAAAATTATTCTTCTATAATATTATGTGTATTTCTTTCTAGTATAAGAATACTTTGAGTGTTACTAATAGTGCAATATTTCCTCAAGAATATCTCCACTATACCAGTCACATTTAGTCTCTTACTAAGGTAAGGGATACTATTTTCGTTCAATATTCGTAAGAAATATTACTTTCTTCCATACTCTATAGTATGTAAGTGATATTATTTCATTTCATATTCCTAAATCTATACTTACTTTGATAATATTGCTTCTATAATCCCTAAAATTAGTAAAATATCATTGAGTTTTGTGCTTCATCTAGTATCGTTTCACTGAAATATTTATCTGAACCTTCTTATTAAATTTTAATATTTTTATTCGGGGTACTATTCACAAAGTACTATTCATGGGGTACTATTCACGGGGTACTATTCAAGAAAAAATTGGTTTCTTTTCTGTCCAAATTATTTTTGATACATGAATATCATTCTTGAATTTTACTCCATAATTAGTTATCATGTTGACAATTTGGACATTCTTTAACTCTGGATAAATTGAATTATAAATCTCTAATATTTATCCTTGATCTCACTTGATTGATTTTTTATATCATTGTCATCATCGTCATGCTTATATTGTGCTGAAAGTCATCTTTGGCCCGTAGTGCAAAGATAGGTTGTTGATGGTATGATTATAACCAAGAATTATATATTGGTATAATCATGACCTTTAATGTTACAGATAAAGGTTTGCGATGAAAGTTCTCTTTGACCCGTAGTGCATAGATGGACAGATGTTTGACATGATCATAACCACTGGTGATACAAATGAATATCCTTGGCCCATAGTGCATAGATAATTTGTTGATTTGAAACATTTATTGATTGGTGTTACAAGGATAAAATATTGATGATGGACTTTTAAATCATTGAAGATAGTAGACATCATGCTTTACTTGACTCTTCTAATGGATTGCTTGTTCCACTGCAGTTATTGATCTAAAACTTATTATCTATTATATTCTATCAGATTTGTCCCTGTTGAGGACTAAGGATAATTTGTTCTATATTATCTTAGTCATACTATTCTTTACTGCGCAAGTTGAGCTCACCCTTTTCCTTTTGGTTCCATTGTTCTTCTCAGGAGGCGAGAATGTAGTTGGGACTAGTCGAGGAGTGGAGTAATGGTCCAAGATGGTTATTTTAGTAACCCTCCTTATTTTGTAAAATAGTGTGATAATAATTGTAATGAGGATTTTATTTGAGTTTGGATACTTTCTACTAGACGATATTTGTATTAAAACTCACAGCGTATGTTTTGTCGATTTTTACAGACAATTAATAGTTATATAAATGATGTTGTTTTTTATTTCTATACCATGTAATTGGCGACTCAGAACAGGTTGTGTGGACCTATTTTGGGGGCGTCACAATGATATCCTAGTTCAAAGCATTTTTTGGAACAGACTTAACCTCATATACATGTCTACACTTTGTAGTTGCCTTGGCTCTTAGTTTTGGGGTATAAAAATATGGTAGCAGCATTGAAAATTCATCCAAGGATAAAAGAAAAAGGCGAGACTAGAGCAGATCCGAATCGTGGTTTAGGTTACTCGAGCAATTAAGCTTAAGTGGTGTCTTCACACGTGGTGCCCTAAAGCCAACTAGTTTGGGAGTCACTGGCCTAACGCTCGCTACATTTGTGTGTAGATGTCAGGTGGAAAAGAATTAGGATACCCTCAGATCGTAAAGAAAGAGCCAATATCAAAACCAATAGCTGAAATAAAGGCTTACAGTGCAAGCAACCTTGATGAGGTGGTGGTATTGGAAAATGTAGTACCAGATCCAGAAACAATAGAACTGACAGATAGTGATTTAGACACTAAAGTTGGAGCTGATCAAGCATCGACGGAGGTGCAGAATCTAAAGAACAAGATTTCTTCTCTAAAAAAGCTATGGGAAATAGAAAAGCTACTAAATAACCAATTACGAAAGGTGTTAATAGAAACTATGGAAGAACAAGATAAGCTTAAAATCCAAATTAATCAAATGGGAGCCAGAAACAACAAATCGTGCGCAGCTCCGAGCAAGAAGGGGAAAAGAAAGATGAAAGACCGTGACTTAGGAAATCCTGATAACAACCAAGGGAATCTTAACCGAATAGAGAAGTGTACAAACTGTGACAAGAAACATGAAGGCGTATACAGGAAAGGGAAAAAGATATGTTACATTTGCGGACATGAGGGACATATCTCTCATCATTGTCCCGACTTTAAGCTAGGTGCATGTTTTATTTGTGGGTTGGAAGGTCATCGGGCTAAAGGTTGTCCAGAATCAGGAAAAGGTGTAGGAAATAATTAGGATTAGTAGTTGATTATGTATGTTTGATAATGTGCGTGTGTAATGTAATATTCTCAACTTTTGTATAAGTCAAAGCCATAAATCCTGACTTTTGTGGTCACAAAGGGATAGCAGTATGTGCTATGATATGTAAAGTAGTTTGAATTAATGAATATGAATCTACGTTTGATTAATGGAATAAGTTTGTATAAAACTTCGTGTTACATGTTAAACTTATACAATAAGGTTTAGAATATAAGTTAAATTTATGATTTAATGTAATCAGATAATGCCGCCAAGACGTCGAACACGAAATCAAAGGGCAGAAGAATCTGTCAACAGCGCTAGGGGATAACAGCAAGACCCGATGCAAAACTTTGCGAACATGGTAGCTCAGGCTATGCAACAGGGAATTCCAGTCGCATGTAACCAGCAGGATAAACGCCTGGCGAACTTCAAAGACTTTAAGGCTGTAGGACCGCCCAAATTCAGAGGGACAACTGATCCTGTAGAGGCGTAAACCTGGATTAAGGAAATAGAAAAGGCATTTGTGATAGCTAGGGTAGCTGAGGGGCAAAAGACCGCTTTTGCCACTTACATGATGAAAGGGGAGGCAAACTTTTGGTGGGAGGCAAATCAAGCGAGGGCTGGAGAAGGTGTAGTTACATGGGCTAGGTTTAAAACTCTATTTTTTGAGAACTATTTCTCGTCTAGTATGCAGGCTAGGATGGAGGTGAAATTTCTAGAGTTGAAGCAGGATAACATGACTGTTGCGGAATATGCCACAAAATTCAATGAATTGGCTATGTTCGCTCCACACCAGGTGGATACAGAGGCTAGGAAGGCAAGGAGGTTTGAGTTGGGCTTGAAACCATGGCTCTACAACAAGGTCGCGGTGTTGCAGATCAATACTTTTGCAACACTCATGGAAAAGGCTATCATAGCTGAGGAAGGGAGTGAGGCCATGAGCCTCTACAACAAAGAGAAAAAGAACAAAGGCAAGGCAGTAAGAGCTGTGAAGGTGGAAGCTAATAGTGGGAATAGGAGTGAAAAGAGAAAAGGGAATTATTTTGGAAATGTCCAGGTGAAACAAGAAGGTGTTAAAAAGCAGGTAGTTCAGTGTGGGAACTGTGGAAAGAATCACTCTGGTGAGTGTCTGAAGGGTAAGTTTGTATGTTACAAGTGCAGGCAGGAGGGCCATATTTCTCCCAACTGCTCCAAGCCAAGGATGAATAGTGGGTGTTTTTTGTGTGGGTCGATGGAACATAAGGTGAAGGATTGTCTAAGGAGGAGAATGGAGGCGGGGAGTGTAACCATGTGATAAGGTAGCGAGACTCTGGCGATCACAGGACCGACTTCAACCAACAAACCAACAAAAGCAACCGCGAGAGTTTTCAATATGATTTGATTCAGGATATCTTTGTGGCGGTGGGAATGGAACTCGTGTATTATTCGAATAATTTTTATTTTCGTATATATATGATTTTCCTATATATATAGCAAATTATTTTATAAAGAAATTTTGAAAGAGGAATTTGAGCTCTTTTAGAAATCAAAATTTTGTATAATCAGATAGACAAGCTTTATACTAAATAGTTAAAGTTTAGTTCGATCCAAGAATGATCGAGATCTACTTGCAATGATTGTGTATGCTATGTACCCTTGTATGTATAAGTTTTAAAACGGTAGTTCTGGGGACGGAATCCTTATAAGGGAGGGTGAATGTAATAACCTGATATTTTCTATATAAATAAATAAGAAATTTTGCGTATAAATTTTTTTTTTTTAAAGGTGGGAATATGTGCCAAGTAATGTGTATGTATATTTGTGATAAATGAAAATATATTTATTACCTGAATAATTATAAATAATTTTTAGAATTATTAATCATTATAAATTATATTCTTATAGTAATTAATTTTGTAGTAAAAATGTTTTTATTATTTATTTTCCATAAAATATGATTATATATTATTTAAATAATATATGAGATGATTATAGATTTATTATAATAATTATTTTATTATATAAATTTATTTTCGACTAATTAAGTAATTATTATAGCTTATTTATTAATGCTATATGTGCAAGATAATTCAGATATAGAATCCAAACCCTAATTCTGGGTTCTGACTAAGGAATGAGAATAATAATATAATATTTTTATTTTTATTTCAGTGCTATAAATATGTATGTTATGTGTGTAAGGTTAATCTCGGGAGCAGTTTTATTATAACCTGATAAAACCCTAGTATTACTCATAAACCCTTGTTTCAAAGTCAAATGAGACTTTAAAATCTATTAAGTCATTGTGTTATGTAGTATATGATATGTATTATTGGTTTTAACGCTAATGATGGAAAACCCTAATTAGTAATTTTTAGAAACTAAATTTCATTTTAAACCCTAAATTGAAATCCTACAAAAATCAAATTTCTTGGAACCTAAGGGTCAAACCCTAAGGGTTGGGACAATTGACAAGCTTGCCATTAAAATCTTAAGGCTAATGACCACAATGCCTTTTTTGTCCCATTCTTGAAATAATTGCTAGCAATTTTTGCCATATCTTGGCAAATCACCAACTCAAGATCTCCCATGTGCTCTAAAACTCAGCTATATCTGATCTATTGCCACCTTGCATCCACTAAATTCATTGCATCAATAGATATAAGATCTAAGAGAGAGAAAAGTCATTTTTGCCTCATTGGTTCATCGCACTCAATCTAAAACTCTCAACTCCAAACCTCTAAAATATATTGCTATATCAGTCTCAAAAATAAGCCCCACTATCTCCTCTAACAGATCATAAGCATAGAATCAAGAACTTGTTCATAGAAAGGTAAAAACCTAATGTATAATTTGATCTTGATTGTTATGATAAAAGTTATGCTTAAGTGTTAAAACATGTTATATGTAGTATATATTGATGATCTGGGTTGCTAGATGTTAGATCCATAACATCTAGAGGCTCAAATTTGAAGTTTTTAAAAATCTGGAAAAATTTTATATTATGTCTGACAAGCAAAAGTCAGAGGCTGTAGATCTCTTTCTGGTTATGATTTTGTGTGTTTTATGTTTTGGACTTGTAATTTGCCATGAGGACATTGATCTGGAACTTGAATCAGGGTTAGATCATGTCTAGAACTCAAGATATGGGTGGTCAAACCCCGTTGACCGACCATGACTGCAAAAAATCTGGGTAACCCAGATCTTGCCCAGAATGGTCTGACAAGAACTTTGTGGACTCTGATCTTACTGATTGTTGTTGATCTGTTATTTTTATTGCATCTAAGTTATAGTATGTTGTATGGACTTCATATTTATGCCTTAAAATCTCCTAAACATCAAATGGGTTGAAGTCAGTGGCTGGTCAAAGCAGGCCAAATGATCACGGACTGAGTTTCTAGGTAACCCAGAAAACTCAAGAACGTGATCTCTGACAGGGTTTGACCAGCATAGATCTTGTGATTCTGTTGTTGTTTTATTTATGTTTTATAATAGATTCTATTCACTTGCATATTGGCTACACGTTGAAAGTATTAGATCACATAAAACAAACCCAGAACTCAAGATATAAGGATCCAAAGTAGCACACTCGAACTGTTCTTCATTTCTGGAAAATCCAAAAATGAAGAACAGCCTCTGACATGATTTTCTGAGACTTGGATCTTTCCGGTTAAGGATGTTTAGACTTGCCTATTGTTCAACACATGTTCTATGTTAGTTTTTCTTCATAGCCCGACGTCTAGAACACATTTACAATGAACAGATTTCACGATATAAGGTCAACAAAAGCGTTGATTGAGCCATGATTTTAATTTTTCGGGCAATTTTAAACTTGATGAACAACTCACGACAAGTATGTTCTGATCCTTAGATCTTGCTCATGTGTTATGTTTTGGTCCAGAAATTGTTATGAACTTGTACTATTACATATATACTACAATAATTGACTAATAGATAACCCAGAAACATTTTATACAATAAATCACACATGGTCAAACATAGCCTCTCGAACACTGACTTGGAGTGTTCTTGAGCCTCAAGAACACCTAAGGCGAAGCTTTCTGTCGCCAAAGGCTTTAGCGACAGACTTAGTTAATTTTAATTAATTTATTTTCTAAAAATCATTTAAAAATAGAAATTAATTTCTGAAAATTATAAAAATTATTTTAAAATTATTTTAAGTTATAAAAATTAATTTTTAATAATTTGACATATTTTTCATAAATATTAGTATTTATTTGAATATTATTGATATTTAATTTATTTAATAAATTCATTAAATAAATTAATAAAAAAATGATTTTATTATATTAAAAATCATTTTAAATGATAATAATGTATTTAAAAATATTTTAAGTTATAAAATATAACTTTTAATATTTTATGGCAAATTTCATTAATTACTTAATATTAATGATATTAGATTTATTTAATAATTATATTAAATAAATTGATTTAAAATGATTTTAATATTAAAAAATCATTTTAAATGAAAATAAAGAGTTTACAAATATTTTAAGTTATGAAATATAACTTTCAATATTTAAAGGTAAATTTTATTAATTATTTACTATTAATGATATTAGAGTTATTTAATAATTATATTAAATAAATTAGTTTAAAAATGATTTTTATATTATAAAAATCATTTTAAATGAAACTAAGGTGTTTAAAAATATTTAAATTATAAAATATAACTTTCAATATTAAAGGCAAATTTCATTAATAATTTAATATTAAATAATATTTGATTTATTTAATAATTATATTAAATAAATAGTGTAAAAGGGTTTTGTTAATTTAAAATTATTTAAAAAGGATATAAAGGGTTTAAAAATATTTTAAGTTATAATAAATGACTTTTAATATTTTGATAAATAATACATTAATATTTAAATATTAATGGTAATTATTTAAACATGATTTTAAATGTTTTAAACATCATTTAAGGGTAATATTAATGTTTTAAAAGTATTTTAATTTATTATAAATAACTTTAAGATTTTGGCAAGGGTTTCATTAATAGTTTAATATTAATTAAATATTAATGATAATGGAATTATTTAATATTTAAATCATTTAATAATGATTTCGGTGTTTGAAAAATCATGATAAATTATTATAATTAATTAAAAATTATTATAAGTCATTTAAAAATAATTTGACCATTGTTTAAGCTATATTGAACTACAGGATAGAGTCTTAGACTCGATAATTACCCGATAAAGCTGTCGATACATCGACATGTTTTAGAAATTGATTTGGACTTAGATAATTTGACTAAATACGTGTCTATTTGTGATCCAATGACTGTTAAACATGTGTGACAATGTGATTAAGTTATGTGCTGACTGTAATAAGTAGTATTATGTGTTACGATATGTTATTCTAATCGGTAAAATGATTTTATTAATGATAGGTTGCTATATAAAAGATAAAACTAAGTTGCGTATTGTAAGCAGCAGATCAGGCAAGTATCTAAACTATCCTTTACATTGTGCAAGTATCTAACCTTTGCTTACTTTATGCAATGAACATGAGTAAGAAAGTTTCAGAATCATATTATTGTGCCAGATTATTAACTCTATTATTATTGATTATGTATCCAATTATTCCTATTTATACAAGTTCTTAAATTATCCGATCATTGTTTATCAACACAATATTAGTGCATAATCAAGCTATTTATTCTATTCGTTAATTTCTAAATATGGTTATACAAGTGTCCTCACTTGGATAATCATTGTATTTAATCACATGTTGATATATACTTATTTATTTCCAGTATGTATATGATGACTTAAAAGTCGTCTAAGCTATTTGATTCAGCTAAACATAAACTTAAAAATATTATTGGACAAGATAGAACTTTATTGTATCCAACCAGATTATTTTGGTTCGGATTCCCGATTAAGTATGAAGATCCCGAACATGGGAAAACTTTTGTGCACCTAAGGTGGATAAGATGAACGATGATATCGTTCTTGCATGTAGTATTGATCAATACAGGGCATAACGGGCTGATCACCCCCCGTGCCTGTAAGTTATGATGGTTTACAGATGAAGTTCTGTTTAACCTTTTCGAAAATAGAATACAATGTTCATAGTTTGTCGACTGATCTCCAGTTATAGTCAGTACGTAGTTTCAAAAATTTGATATAGATTTGATATGTTGTTATTATTGGTTCAGCTTACTTCACAACTGTTGATTCATTGTTGAAGTGTTATTTAAAGAAAACATTTAATCCTTTCAGCTAATATTTATCATTGATATTACTTGTTGGGCACTCAAATGCTCATTCTTGCTTTAAATTTAAATGTTTTCAGCTAAGTATGATCAACGAAGGTTCGAGCAAGAAACAAGGGAAAGGAAAATTTGTTGAATGAGTTTTATAATATCCTATGTAATAGTTAAAGTTTATTAAGACAATGATGTTTATTATCTATGATATAATGAATGTTTAAAGGTCGCGTACCTGGGATTTAGACTCTTGATTTATGTAAATTAAGTTTGATATTTATGTTATTGTTATTATTAGTAGTATTATTTCGCTCATAGAAATGGTATCGTGAAGCACCGAGTTCGGGTTTCAAGTACCTGAATTTGGGGGCGTCACAGTTACAAGATTTGGGAAGAGAGGAAAACTCAATCCACGATTTGTTGGTCCATTTGAGATTCTTGACCGAATAGGAAATGTGGCCTATAGACTCGCATTACCTCCAAGCATGTCTCGTGTTTATAATGTTTTACACATATCTATGCTTCGTAAATATGTCAAAAACCTAAACCACGTTATTGAGTTAGAACTAGACAAGATAGCTGAAGATTTAATGTACGAGGAGGTATATACTTGTCAAAATCTTGGATAGGAAGGAGCATGTCCTATGCACAAAAATTATACCATAAGTCAAGGTTTTGTGGAGGAACCATGCTATTGAGGAAATGACCTAGGAGTTGGAATCAAAATGAAAGCGAGGTACCCTCACCTTTTCGAAACACCAGGTACGTAAGTCAATTTCGAGGACGAGATTTCATAAGGAGGGGAGGTTGTAAGACCCTAACTTTTTATAAATAAAATTGAATTTTCCTCTATTAATGATTTTGGAATAGTAAGGTGTTAATTTGATATAATGTGGTTAGTTATGGGTAAAATATACAAATTTTGCGATGAGATTGTTATTGCTATAGTAGCTATATGTGTTGGTAATATTGATTTTGATTCTTAAGTTGATTGAATAATAAGGTGGCTGCTTTGGTTGTGAGTTTAAAGCCATAAGGCTGGGGTCCAATAGTTAGGAATACTTGTACTATATGTGAATATAAGAATTGCACCCTACTTATTTGATAATATGCTAAGATAAGAAATATTATAGGTTAAAGCATGCTAACTATAATTTAGGGTCTAAAATTTATGTTTGGTAGCTTATGTAGTAAAACAAATACCTTAAGTATGCTCCCATGTTTAAACATATCATGTTTTAGCATCACTTGTAATCCATGATAGCTTAATACTTGGGTAAAACAAAGTAAATTGGACTGATATAGTAAACTTCATATTGACTGTTATGCTATGTTGCTATGTTGCTATTGTGGTTTTAATACTATAATAATGTGCCTTAAATACCAAACCATGAGGGCTGAAAGTTATGAAGATTAAGTGCGAGTTCCACCCAAAAAGGGACTCAAAATAGGCCAATCTGGACCTGCTTGAAATAGGCTAGACCAAGCCCTATTTTGAGAACCATGAATGCTAGCTTTAATGGTTGTTTGTGGACTAGTTAGGGGCAGACTGTTTTAAACCACTTGGATATAGACTATACACTTGCTCGTATAAACTTATACACTTGAACGTCTTGCTAGTATGTACATAAATGAGATTGTAAGATTGCATGTTATGCCAGTATCCATAGTTTCTGATCGAGACCCAAGATTCACTTCACGATTTTGGGTTAGTTTGCAAAAAAGCTATCGGCATGGATTTATGATTTAGTTCAGCATATCATCCTCAAATGGATGGGCAGTCGGAAAGGACTATTCAAACACTTAAAGATTTATTAAGACTCTGTGTCCTTGACTTCAAGGGAAGTTGGGACAAGTTCTTACCATTGGAGAGTTTTCCTATAACAATAGTTATCAAGCAAGTATTGGCATGGCTCCATTTGAGGCGTTGTATGGAAGAAAGTGTCGTTCTCAAATTATCTTTGGGATGAGGTGGGTGAAGCAACGTTGTTGGGGACCCGAAGTTGATACGTATGACTACGGAAAAGATTCAAACGATCCGACAACGTATAAAAACCTCACAAGATCGACAAAAGAGTTATGTTAATCTTCATTGAAAGAACGTGGAATTCAATATTGGAGATCATGTGTTGTTACGTATTGCTCCATGGAAAGGAGTTACGAGATTTCGAAAGAAAGGAAAGCTCAATCCTCGATTCATTGGCCCATTTTAATCTCTCGATCGAGTAGGGGCTGTGGGCTATAGACTCGCTTTTACCGCTTAAGTATGTCTCGTGTCATATAACATTTTCACATATTTATGTTACGTAAATATGTGAAAGACCCGAACCACATTATTGAATTAGAACCAGACGAGATAGAGGAAGATTTAACGTATGAAGAGTTACCTGTTAAAATCTTGGATAAGAAGGATCATATTCTGCGCTCCAAGGTTATACCTCAAGTTAAAGTTTTGTGGAGAAACCACGATATGGAAGAAATGACCTGAGAGTTAGAATTTGAGATGAAGAAAAGATATCCTCACCTCTTCGATATACCAAGTACGTACCCTAATTTCGAGGACGAAATTTCATAAGAAGTGGAGGTTTTAAGACCCCAACTTTTATGAATAAAGAATAATTTTCTCGAAATATATTTTTGAATATTATGGTGTGGATTTGATATAATGTTATAGTTGTGGGTAATATTTATAAATTTTGCAAAGTAAGCAAGTGGTTATGTAATATTGATTGGTGGGGAATATTCATTTTAACGAGGGAATATTAAATGCGATGGCACAATCATTGGTGGACCACACAATGAAGTATTGTCGTAGTTAGAAAATGTGTAATTATCATTTTATAAAAAAAGCTACGAAAGTGTTACCGATTAAAAGCATTCAACTACCGGTAGTAAAAATACGATGTCTAGCGAGGTTGCATAGTAGTAACACCTGTATTGATTATTGATGCTTACGTGAGAAGTCACTCAGTTATATTCAATTATTGCTACAATAATTGCTGCATCATATCTCTCATATTATTGATTCAATTATGTCACAGTATCATTTGCATAATATGTTATATTATTAAATAAATAATTGAGATGGCAAAGTTATTCATATTATTATTTTCAATATTGACAATATCTAGAAGTTCTGTCAAGGAGAGGTTTGGTCACCTAATTGCGCGCCAATAAGGAGAAATCCTTATCGGAAAGCCCCCTCTTTCCTGGGAACGACCTGATTCTTAAATATTGTGAGTTATAATATTAATGATGAATAAGTTTGTGTTGCTTAAAGATGAAATTGATAGTTCCATTGTGTTGGAATTATTAGTGTTAGTAAAAATTGACATTTATTTCGATAATAATTGATGTCTAGAGGTTATATTGACCAATCGGGTAATTAATCGGATAAATGAGGGATTAATTGTTATTAATTCACATGATTATAACTATTTGTTCATATGTGTGTACTATTAATTAACATTCTTGTACTATTAGGGGAGGTGGTGCAAGATTGATAATACTTGCATGACTAAGTTAAAAATGGAGGTATAGATGGAGGTACTATACTGTAATTCGTATTTTTACATGTCTAAAACTATTGATTCACATGATTTACTATTGATTCATATGATTTACTATTAGGGGAGGTGCTGCAAGTTTGATAATACTTGCAGGACTAAATTAAAAATAAAGGAAAAGAGGAAGGTATTATTCTATAATATTTCGAGCCCTAAAACGTGCAATTATTAAAACTATATTTTCCTATAAATAGAAGCTCATTCTTCCTTCATTTCTCACCAATTCATTAAAGCTATAGAGTAATTATTATAGAGAGAAATTATAGAGAGAAAGAAGAAGAGAAGTCTAATACCTCACTATTTCAGTATTCGGTTTTTTCTAAGGTAAGGGGTATTATTTCTTTCGTATTCATGAAGAGAGTTATTTCTTTCAGTATTCGTAAGGGTTGTTATTCCATTCTTTATTATTCTGTTGGAATAACTCATGCATGTTGATCTATCGCATGCCTAGTGAATTCTTCTATTATTCCATTCTTTATTATTCATTAGAATAACCCGTCTACGCTGATTCATCGCATGCACGGTGAATTTTATGTTATTCCATTCTTTATTATTACATTGGAATAACATATCATCTTGATCTATCGCATGCTGGTGAATTCTTTTGTTATTCCATTCTTTATTATTACATTGGAATAACTTGTCTACGCGGACTACCGCATGCATGGTGAATTCTTCTGTTATTCCATTCTTTATTATTCTGTTGGAATAACCTATCTACGTGGACTACCGCATGCATGGTGAATTCTTCTGTTATTCCGTTCTTTATTATTCTTTTGAAATACCCTGTTTATGTGGACTATCGCATGCATGGTGAATGATCCTTCGTATTCATTCTTTATTAAATTGTGGAAATGATCTGTCTACGTGAATTACCGTATGGCGGGCGAAAATCCATTTGCAGTTTCATATATTCTATTATACTCAGTTGGTTAAAGTTTTGGTTTTTATACTCCATGAAATTAGTAGAATATCCTGGATATTTGCGCTTCATCCAGTATCTTTTAATGGAAATATTCTTCTGAGCATTCTTGAATTTTACTCTACAAAGCAATATCATGTTGACAATTTGGACGCTATTGATTTCTGGATAAATTAGATTATAAATCTTTAAAATTTATCCTGAAACTTGTTTTATTAAATTATTATGTCATTGTCATCATCCTCATGCTTATATTGTGATGAAAGTCATCTTTGGCTTATGTGCATAGATGGACTTGGTATGATTATGACCAGGGATTATTCGGTATAATCATGACTGTAATGTGACGAATGATGTGGTGAAAGTCTTCATTAGCCTGTAGTTCATTGATGGACAGTTGTTGGTATGATTATGACCAGAGATTATTCGGTATAATCATGACCATTGATGATTACATGAATATCCTTGGTCGTGGTGCAGGATTGATTTTATTTTATTTATTAAGCTGAGTCTCAGCGATAAAGTTGATGAAAAACTTTTTAAATCATAAAAGATAGTAGATTTTATACTCTTCTAATGGATTGCGTATTTCGCTGCAGTTGTTGATCTAAAACTTGTTGTCTATTATATTCTATCAGTTGTTATACTGTTGAAGGCTAAGGATAATTTATTCTGCATTATCTTAGTCATAATATTTCTTACTAGGCTAGTTGAGCTCACCTTTCTTTTCAATTACATCCGGAAAATGAGAATATAGCTAGGACGAGTCGGGGAACGGATTGACTGTCCAGATGGTTGTTTTAGTAGTCCTCACTATTCTGTGAAATAGTGTGACAATAAATGTAATGACGACTCCATTGAGAGTGGATATTGTCTAGATGACAATATTCTTATTAAAACTCTTAGATTATGTTTTGTCGTATGTTACACGACTGTTGTATAATTAAGTTGTATTTGAATTTTGTACCATGTATTTGGCGACTCAAGATGGGTGATGTATACCTATTTTGGGGGCGTCACATAATAGGTCATACCAAGTGTTGGAAAGCTAATGTGGTAACGCCAAATTTTGTACGCTTGACGAAATTACCAAAACAGTATGCTAAAATCACGCTAACGGTTGATGGAGTAGTTAATTGTATTGTTGTGAAATCAAACTCATGAATACACACGGATAAACATACACACATCATTGTAAAAGATATAAGATATGGACACAAGAATTTACGTGGAAACCCAATTAGAAAAAAACTACGGAGAGAGATAAGAAATGCACTAAAACAATATGGAGCGTACTAATTGTTTATTTGTGTCATATGTTATTGTGTTATTATTTGTCCCCTCTAACCCTTGCTTGTTGTTGTATTTATAGAAGTCATGTCCACCAGAATTCAATTAGGAGTAGAAGTCCTTTTTAGAATCACCTTATAACTACAATTAATGGCTGATATATTCCTTCCCAAATTAGATCTCCCTATCCCATCAAATAAGGAAAAACAATCTTACTTTAATAAAGACTCTCCCACTATTTGAACAAGCTATCCAAATAAATATATATGAACCAACACCAAATTCGGTCTATTAAATAAATTGGGCTACACCATGACTAGGCCCAAATAATCACATCCCAATATTGTCCCCCAGTCTCTTATTTATAAGGAACTTAAAATAAGAGAGTATACAAATTTATACTAACAAAAGATTCGTATTCGCCGAAGACGAATTGTCACACCCAAACATCATACGCTGAACATATAACCATCCTTATCAGAACCGAAGACCAAAGAACCAACCTTATCACAACCGAGGATAAAGAACCAACCTTATCACAATCGAAGGCTAAAGAACTTACCTTATCACAATCGAGGATAAAGAATCAACCTTATCACACCCGAAGATAAAGAACCAGCCTTATCATAACAGAAGATCAAGAACCAACCTTATCACAACCGAAGATAAAGAACTAACTTTATCACAACCGAAGATCAAGAACTAACCTTATCACAACAGAAGATAAATAAATAACCCACCGAACACCAATAAATTTCATTCCAAAAAACTGAACATCTAACCGAACACCAATTATAAAGTTCGTTCTGAGGAACTGAAGATCCAATCGAACACCAATTATAAAGTTCGTTCCGAGGAACTGAACATCCAACCGAACTCCATAAAAAATGTTAGTTCCCAGGAACTGAACGTATTCATTCCAAATAACTAAACATATTCATTTCGAAGAACTGAATAATTGTTTATGTTACATATGAATGAATGAATGAATAAATAAATAAATGAATAAAAATATGAATGAATGTTTATATCCGTTCTGAAGAACTGAACGTATTCATTTCGAAGAACTGATCAACCTTATAACACCATCTAACCTTATAACGTCAAAATTGCCTTCCCACCCTGTTGGGAAGTATAGATCTTTCGAGAGGAATGCAGCCTTCCCGAAGGATATTTATCCACCTTATAATGCCATCCAACCTTATACCGCCATAATGGTTATCCCAACCCATTGGGAGGCTTCCTTTCGGGAGAACTAAGCCTTCCCGAAGGATCCCACCTTCTTATGCCATCCAACCTTATACCGCCAAAATAGCCTTCCCAACCCATTGGGAGGCTTCCTTTTGGGAGAACAAAGCCTTCCCGAAGGATCTGACCTTATTACGCCATCCAACTCTATACCGCCAAAATAGCTTTCCCAACCCATTGGGAGGCTTCCTTTATATTTTTAGATGTAGATAGCCGAAGACATGATGAATCCGATGTGATCTATTTCGAAGCAAACTGCCATTATCCAAACTGAGTTGTTGTTGCCCGAAGTGGGTGGTTACCAAAAGTGTCACGAGTAAACATATTGAATAGTCAGAGCTCATGCAAGATGCGTGCATCTTACCCCCTGCCAATTTAGCCCAAATAAGAGAAGAACCCCGAATCTAATATATATAGCGCCAAACAGATACCAACCTTATACCTTGCCCAAAAATTTTCTCTCCGTTAACACTGTTGTCGTGCCGAAGAGAAAGACAATAGATAATAATCAAAATATTTCAATAGTGCTGAATCATAGTGGCCAACAATATTACTATTCCACCGATGGTTTTGTGGCGGAGCCCCTTGATATTGTCCCACCATGTAATGAGAAGAAAAACCACAAAATCTCAGAATTAAAGTTATCCCAACAATACTCCCACTACCCATTGTCAAATAGTACCTCCATATCCGAAGTACTCTCCTATCAGTAGCCTCTATATTCAAAGTACTCTCCCACCAGTAGTCTCCATATCCGAAGTACTCTCCCACCAATAGCCTTCATATCTGAAGTACTTCTTCGATAAAACCCAAGAAAATTCAAAAGTAGCAGTATTGCCGACCCAAAGGAGATTTAATCCACACCAAATTTTTTCGTCCATGTTTGTGTTGCCACCAGCATCACCTCTATCCCATGTGTGACGACCCCAAAATAGGTATACAACACCCATTCTGAGTCACCAAATACATGGTACAGAAAGCAAACTACAACTTCGATAATACAATTATCGTGCAAAATACGACAACACATACTGTGAGTTTAAATACAAATATTTTTTTCTAGAAAATATCCACACTCAAATAAGTCCTCATTACAATTATTCATACACTATTTTACAGAAATAGTGAGGACTGCTAAAACATCTTTCTAGAACCATCACTCCATACCCCGACTAGATCCTGTTAAAACAAAAAGAAAAAGGGTGAGCTCAACTAGCCCGGTAAAGAATATTATGACTAAGATAATATACAACAAATTATCATTAGTCTTCAACAGGGAAAAATCTGATAGAATATAATAGACAACAAGTTTTAGATCAACAAATGCAGCGGAAATAGCAATCCTTTAGAAGAGTCACGTAGAGAATGAATTCTACTATCTTCTAAGATTTAAAAGTCCATCATCAATATTTTATCCCTGTAACATCAATAAATATACATCTTTAATCAAATATTCATCTTTGCACTACAGGCCAAAGATATTCATTTGTATCACCAGTTGGTCATGTTCATCTCAACACCTGTTCATCTTTGCACTACGGGCCAAAGATATTCATCAGTTAATCATTCATCTTTGCACTACAAGCCAAAGATATTCAGTAACATCATCATTTAAGACTGAGGATGATGAAAAATATTTTAAAGAAAATGAATCCAGTGAGACAGAAGGACAATTATTAGGGATTCGTATAATAGTTTATCCAAGATCAATAATACTTCATAATAACCAATTGTGAAGTAGAATTCAAAAAAATAAAGATCAAAACATGGATACAATCAAAGATAGTAACCATAATAGACATCTTGAACAAAAAGGAACATTTTCATTTTTTGGTGAATAGTGTCGTATTCGTGAATAGTGACGTATACATGAATAGTAACCCCGACATAAAAAGGTAGAAAATCCATAATAAAATCCATACCAATATTTCGGTTTAATGAAATTGAAAGAATAACATCATTAAAAAAAATAACATCCCTTACCTCAAAATGATAGTACTTCTGTTCGAAATATCGGATATATATCGTATATTCGCCATCATCATGTGGGTCCCTGGAGTCTTTAACTCTATCTCCATCCTTTGCAAGTCATACAAAATGGGCCTTTGCGTTGACAATATCGCACTCATACTCGCATATGATCTTCACTCAATGCACGTACCACTACGTTCGCTTTTTCCAGGATGATATTGAATAGTGTGATCGTAATCTTTCAACAGCTCAAGCCAACGTCGTTGCCGCATATTGAATTCTTTTTGGGTGAAGAAATATTTGAGGCTTTTATGATCCGTATAGATCTCCACTTTCTCCCCATACATGTAGTGTCTCCAAATTTTCAACACGAATACGACTGCTGCCAACTCCAAATCATGAGTAGGATAATTCCTCTTATATTCTTTGAGTTATCATGAGGCATAGGCTATGACTTTCCCATGTTGCATGAGAACACATCCTAACCCTTTGCCTGAAGCATCGCTGTAATTAAAAAATCCATCCGAATCAGATGGTATTGCCAGAACAGGTGCCGAAATGAGTCTATTCTTGAGCTCTTGGAAACTCTTTTCGCATTCCTCGCTCCATACAAATTTTGTATCTTTTCGAGTCAGCTGAGTTAACGGAGTAGCAATTCAAAAAAATCCTTCCACGAATCTTCGATAATAACCAGCTAAGCCCAGAAAGCTACGCACTTCGGTCACCGACTTCGGTTGCTCCCAACTTTGTATTGCTTCAATCTTCGTTGAGTCAATAGATACTCCATGTTTTGACACCACGTGCCCAAGGAATGCTACTTCCTCGCCGTAACTCGCATTTCTTGACTTGGCATATAGCTTGTTTTTCTGAAGCCTTTCAAGTATCGACTTCAAATGGTGCTCATGATCTTCACGACTTTTGGAATAGATGAGGATGTCATGATAAAGACAACAACGAATCGATCCAAATATTCCTTGAATACTCGGTTCATCATATCCATGAAAGCAGCAGGAGCATTAGTCAATCCAAAAGATATGACTAAGAATTCATAATGCTCGTATCGAGTTCTGAAGGGAGTCTTTGGAATATCCTCAGTTTTAATCTTCAGTTGATGATATCCAGAACGAAGATCGATCTTTGAAAAGAATATGCTCCTTGCAACTGGTCAAACAGGTCATCAATGCGAGGTAACGGATACCTATTCTTGATGGTGACATGGTTTAATTCTTGGTAGTCAATACAAAGTCCCATACTCCCGTCTTTCTTCTTTACAAATAAAACAGGAGCACCCCAAGGGGATGTACTAGAACGAATGAAACCGATGTCTAACAATTCTTGTAGTTGGACTTTTAACTTCTAAAGTTCAATAGGAGCCATTCGATATGGGGTTTTAGAAATGGGTTTTGTACCCGGTTCAAGGTTAATAAAGAATTCAACTTCACATTCTGGGGGTAGACCAGGAAGTTCTTCAGGAAATACGTCAAGAAATTCACTAACAACAGAAATTTTATTCAAATCTGACGTGTCTTTATTCAAATCCATAACATGGGCTAAGAAAGCTTGACATTCATTTTTCAATAAACGAATAACTTTATGGCGGGATATGACAGTGATTGATTTTAGTGGTTTAGTTGCTTGAATTCGCATAACAGTTTGGTTAGAAATATGAAAACTAACAACCTTACGAAAGCAATCAATTTTGGCATGATGAGTGGTCAACCAATCAATCCCTAAAATCACATTAAAAGCAAGTATCTTTAAAGAAATAAGATCAACAGGTAATGTGATGGTGCCAACTTGGATCAAATAAGATTTATAAACAGTGGATGTAATGAAAGTTTCTCCAAACGGAGTCTCCACAGATAGGTCAAAGTCTAATTTCTCCAAAGTTAAGTTTAAACGTTGAGCACAAGCAGGAGAGATAAATGAATGGGTAGAACTGGTATCTAGTAAGGTATAAACTTTGCAAGAATTTATGACTAGCTTACCCGTGATCACCTCATTCGGGTTCCTCGCATTTTGGTCAGTCACGACAAACGCTCTTTTAGGAACCGTTGACTTTGACTTTTCTGGGACAGCCTTTTGAGTCACCATCCCCGCTAAACTTGGTTTCGCTATAGTATAATCTCGAGTGATATGTCCTTCCTTTCCATAATTATAACATACCTTGAACTGTTGTGGGCAGTTTGGGCTGATATGTCCCTCTTTCTCGCATTTATAGCATACGATCGGTGGTCATTCTCCTCCCTTAGAAACAGTTGTTGCTGGTGCTAACGTCTTCACATTGTCATTGTTATACCTTCTCTTTTTAAAATCTACTCCCGACTCGCTTCTTCTATTATCATGGCCACGATTACCACCAGAGTGATTACCGCTTTTGTCTGTATTCCTTCCTCCCCGCTGGTTATCATTGCTCCGATGACTGCTATCACCAGTCTGACCCTGGTTGTTGTCCCTCGGTTGAACGTACTCATTATCTCGCTCTAATAATTGAGCCCTGTTGACAACATCTGAATACAGAGAAAATTTATGAGAAATGAGATATTGACGTATATCGGGTTTCAGACCTCTCAGAAACATCCGCGTCATACGTTCCTCATTCCCCACCAAATGAGGTGCAAACCTAGATAACTCTGCGAACTTCGCCTCGTACTAGGACACCGTCATGTTATTTTATTCCAGTCTAATAAACTCCACTTCCTTCATATGACGAATACTTTCAAGAAAGTACTTGTTATTGAATAGTTTCTGAAATGTCTCCCAAGACATGCTGAGTGCAGCTGGATGGGTACGTTTCACATATTCCCACCAATAATCTGCCTCATTACGGAACATAAAAGTGGCGAATGGAACCTTCTGTTCCTCTGTGCATCCCAAGACATCGAATATCTTGGTAATTTGCTTGACCCACGTCTCTGCCTTAATCGAATCCGGAATTCCCCAGAATTCTGGTGGTCCCAACTCTTTGAACTGCTTGGCCGTGACAAATCGCGAATTGCTATCATTTCCACCCGTATTCTGAACACGAGTCTCCCTCGTCTGATTTTGTATAAACTGCAAAAAGCTTCTAAACATCCCATTGTTCATCGTTTGATCAGTGGTGTTGTTTACAGGAGGAACATTGTCAGCCTGTTGCACATTCTCCTGATTGGTGACTAAAGGTGTTTCCACGGTCTCATACACTCCATTGTTAATGTTCTCATCAGCCATTCTTAAATACTGCCATAAAACAAGGGTTAACTAAACAAATTAACATATCACATAATATCCCTATATTATGACCAACCAACAAATAAGCTTAGGTAGGACACACTAGCGAAGGATTTACCCGTCTCTCCCCTCCTAGTTCTAATCTCGCATCTCAGCTAGGGATCATATCCCTAAGCTTTGATACCAACTGTGATGCCCCCAAAATAGGTATACAACACCCATTCTGAGTCGCCAAATACATGTTACAGAAAGCAAACTACAACCCGATAATCTGATTATTATCGTAAAAAATCTGACAACACATATTGTGAGTTTAAATACAAATATTGTCTTCTAGACAATATCCACACTCAAATAAGTCCTCATTACAATTATTCATACACTATTTTACAGAAATAGTGAGGACTGCTAAAACATCTTTCTAGAACCATCACTTCATACCCCGACTAGATCCTGTTATGTTCTCACCTCCTGAGAAGAAAAATGAAACAAAAAGGAAAAGGCTGAGCTCAACTAGTAAAGAATATTATGACTAAGATAATATACAACAAATTATCATTAGCCTTCAACAGGAAAAAATCTGATAGAATATAATAGACAACAAGTTTTTGATCAACAAATGCAGTGGAAACAGCAATCCATTAGAAGAGTCACGTAAAGAATGAATTCTACTATCTTCTAAGATTTAAAAGTCCATCATCAATATTTTATCCCTGTAACATCAATCAATATACATCTTTAATCAAATATTCATCTTTGCACTACTGGGCCAAAGATATTCATTTATATCACTAATCGGTCGTGTTCATCTCAACACATGTTCATCTTCAGACTACGGGCCAAAGATATTCATCGATTAATCATTCATCTCCGCACTACGGGCCAAAGATATTCGATAACATCATCATTTAAGACCGAGGATGATGAAAATATTTTAAAGAAAGCGAATCCGGTGAGACAGAAGGACAATTATTAGGGATTAGTATAACGGTTTATCCAAGATCGATAATACTTCATAATAACCAATTGTGAAGTAGAATTCAAAAAAATAAAGATCAAAACAGGGATACAATCAAAGATAGTAACCATAATAGACATCTTGGACAAAAAAAAAATTTATTTTTTGATTGAATAGTCTTAGTATTCGTTAATAGTGTCAGATATCGTGAATCTTTGTCAGTATCGTGAATAAGAACTCCCAAACATAAAAAAGGTAAAAATTCCACAATAAAATTCATACCAATATTTCGGTATAATGATATTAAAAGAATAACATCATTACAAAAAAAAATAACACCCCTTACCTCAAAATGATAGTACTTCTGTTCGGAATATCGAATATAAAGTCAAAGAAAACTTGCACTGAATAGCAACTCTTAAAGTATCAAAATACTCACTAAAATACGCTCGACAATATAGAGAGAAAGAAAACTTGTTTCTGATATGATTTTCAATTCTAACCTAAGTGCCTATTTATAGAAAAATGTTAGAACGTCATAGAAGACTAAATAATAAAATAATAAAATAATATTATTATTTTTAAAATCTCTACGCATGCTTCAATTGAATTGATGAGCAGCCATTTTGGAATAAAAATAACAGCTCACATGCATTCAATACCAACCAAAAGTGGGTCCCACCCCAATTATAATAAAAATCATTTTATTTTCCGAAACTTCAATAATTCATAGAAAATAGCTTGTTTATCAGAAAAATACGAATTTTATGTCCATTCCACACAAAATCAAATTCTCTACAACTTTGTAGCTTTAAGTTTTTCCAAATTCCAGACAGAAAATATCTGAAACCCACAAACGGATGATTTTCAACACCTCTTAAAATTCATAACAAATCATGCGTTAATTTTTAACGGTTCAAAATTTGTGGACATATACTCAACTTATATATGTATAACATATCCAAAAATCACAACGATCCAACGATCGGATTAAAATTATAACTCACGCAATAGAGCTTTAAGAACACCGATTTGATCTTTTAATACCTCTAATCCGATAAAATACTGATAAAACACCTCGACATTAATTCTTTCATTTATAACCACATAAATAAATTCATCATTTATATTCGCATCAAATAAATATTTCCTTATTAATAATTAATTATTCACAAATAATATTACAGAATCACAATAATGACAACTGGGCCGGTTCACAGGAAAAGAGGGCTTTTCGATAAGGATTTTTTAAAATCTTGTGGCCTTAATTAGGTGACCAAACCTCTCCTCGATGTGAACTTTCTAGACATTGTCAATAATCTTATCTAATAATATTATTCAAATAATATGAATTATTGATCGATAATGGAAAATATGTGCGAATGACAATTATTGAAACAACAATAATATAAAATATCAACGCAAGCAATTATTGAATCAATAAAATAAAATATTGAGCAGTAATTATTGTAACAATTATTGAGTAGTGTCTTCTTCTTTACGTAAGAATCAATAATTTTAAAAAAATCGCAATGCAATACTGCAAGTATCTTCTTGTGCAACCACGCAGTAAGATCGTATTTTAACCACCGAATTATTCCAATGGTGTTAATTCAGAATAATTACTGTAGATTATTTATAAAAACTCATACTTTGTCTTTTTCTTTCATCCAATTGTTTTTAGTTTTCCGTTATGACCCATTAAACGATCGCTACCGTCGCATTTAATATTCTCCGCCAACAAGAATATTATACTACACTAAACTAATATTAAAACAATGATAAATATTTTATAACCACTTGCTTATTTTGTAAAATTTGCACATTTCACCTATAACTAAACCATTATATCAAATTAACACTTTATTAATTTAGAATAATGAATAGAGAAAAATTTAATTTTATTTATAATAAATTGGGGTCTTACACCGTGAATATAACCCCTTGCTTCATTATTAGTCTGTCCCTTCATAGCAATCGAACCCTCTGAATTCAGAAATAGCCTTCTAGGATGATCAGATCTTGCAAAGTTTCTATGGGCTTCCTTGATTCCTAGGCCCCTTGCCTATGCTTCAGAAGAAATTAGTTCGAGTCGAGGAGAGGAATCTTGCCTGCTAACTTGAACATGTATCGTGTGATCTTTTAGTAGTGGTCAGTGGTGGACCGATTTTATTGTTGTGTTTGAGGAGCACGTGTCTCCTGATTCTCAGTTGGGTCCACAGAGGCTGCTGACTTGATACGGTTAGAGACAAGTTTAACTTAGTAGTATAGGTATATCACCGCAGTCAGACGAGTAAGAAGTGGGTGGGCTCCGCTTCTCCGGGTTTTACAAACCGGCTACTGCATACTTTCCTTTATTGAAAAACAATTACAAGAGCATGAACCTAGGTATAAGTATACAAGGTAACAATAGGCATTAAGGGGCATAAATAGAATGGATTTTATAACATTAATCATGTTACTCCTGACAAAAACCCACAAACTCAAGAAAAATACCCTACATGAGTTTATACACATGTATACGTGCAAAACATAATTAATGATAATGATTATCACAAGCCACATGATAGCAGAAGGTGTACATGTTGCATATATTTTTTTTATATCAAATGATATATTTTATTTATTTATTTATTTATTTATTGTAAATGAAGACTACTAATTATGTGATGCAGTCATGTATAAAGTAGTTACAGGCGGCTGCCACAAAGTCCAACTGGGTGGCTGTAGTGGATAATTAAGGACGTTAAAAAGTTATCTTTATATTGGATCAATAACTCATTTTTTTCATAAAATACCCATGTACCTATCAAGAATTCTAGGGAGTAATTGAATGTCTGTTCATGCTTGCCAAAAATAATTTACAAATAAAGAAAAAGACGAGAGACCTAGCTTTAGTTGAATTGTTGATGGTTCTTCATGTGATCCGGATCAAAATACTTCAAATAATTGCATCGTCTTCATTTTATCTCAGTAATTGGTGATTAAAAAATAACAGTATAAAAACATTCTCACACATGGTGCTAATGTTAATGCCAAATTTTGTACGCCTGACGAAATCACCAAAATAACAGGTTAAAATCGTGCTAACAGTTGATGGAGTAGTTGATTGTATTGTTGTGAAATCAAACTTATGAAATACATCATTGTAATAGATATAAAATATGGACACAAGAATTTATATGGAAACCTAATTGGGAAAAAACCATGGAGAGAGATAAGAAATTCACTAAAATATTATGGAGTACAAATTATTTATTTGTGTCATATGTTATTGTGTTATTATTTGTCCCCTCTAACCCTTGCTTGTTGTTGTATTTATAGAAGTCATGTCCACCAGAATCCAATTAGGAGTAGGAATCTTTTTTAGAATCACCTTATAACTGCAATTAATGGCGGATCATATCCCATCAAATAAGGAAACACAATCTTACTTTAATATAGACTCTCCCACTATTTGAACAAGCTATCCAAATAAATATATATGGGACAACATCAAATTCGGTTCATTAAATAAATTGGGCTACACCATAACTAGGCCCAAATAATCACATCCCAAAATTTCTAAGTAGGAAATTTGAGATTTTGTCATTTTGCTTAGAACTTAGTTTTAATACCTTAAACAAATGAGTTAGAGGTATGATAGGCTATTCCAAGTGTTGGAATGCTAATGTATACAAGAACTTGAGAAATTAGTATGTAAAAACTTGAAAAAGCTAGGGTTGGATGGTCAAAATCAAATCTATGCTTAACAAAGTCAAGGGAATGCTTAAACTAGTCTTAACTAGTAATAATTCAAGTGTTGGAATGAACCCAAGAGGCCAGAAATATAAATGTCACCAAAGTTTGTAAACAAAAAACTGTGAAAAACACCTAATTTGGGCATGAGTTTCAAGAAGCATAAAAGGCTTACCTGGAAACCTAAACCAATAAAAAAAATACTTTGGTATATAGGCTAGAATTATGTCCAGAGTTCTTGTCCAAAAGCCTAATACAAAAATTCCTAAAAATCATCAAAGTAGCCTCAAAATTCATAAAAAGTTCAGTTTTCTTAAGAAACTGTTAAGAACAGCCCATTGGAGGCTTATTTTTGAATTGCCTAACTTGTTAGTTTTTATGACCTAAACTAAGGATAAAATACTTTGGTATGAGGACTATAAAAGTGCACAAATGATAGATTCAAAAGACTATCATAGAAAATTCTAAAAATCCTCAAAGGTACCTCAAAAATTAAAATTTTGAGTTTTTGAATTATATTTCTAAAAGTAAAATTTAAGGCTTGTTAATTTCATAGCATGACTAAATAAGTTAATAAAAGTGTGTAATGATCTAAGCTCCATGACATGTCATGTTTGGGTGAAATCAAGTATGCTTTGGCATATATTTGAACTATAAATGTAGTGTGCTTATGTGATTAATTATAAGAAAAGTGATATATATGTATATACTAAACTGTGCAAAGGTGTAGTAATAAGTTATACACCTATGTGTAACTAACTGTATTTTCAAATAAAAGCTATCTATAAAACTGCTTATATTAGTAAATAGATTATCTGATGGTTATTGAATATAACTTCAATAACCATAGTTAAACTATGTAAATCAATAAAGTAGACTTTGTGCTAAAAGATAATTAAGTAAGTCAATATTGGATATATGTAGGCTACTCAATGGCAAAACACTTTCTTAAAAGTTTAATCGACGCGAGAGGCAAGTATATTAAACATTTTTCTCTTAAATAAAGTTTATATTGAAGTATTTAACTCAAAAGGTATCTTTTCAAGTTATTCAACTTATTGTACTACAATATTTCATATTCAGTTATTCTTATGATATTGAAAGCATGTCAATGCCATTATTTCGGCTAGACAAATATTGAGATATATTGTTATTGTTCATTCATGTTCTCCGTACCATTTTGTTATGGTGCGGACTCCTATATAATGCTGTGAACGAACAACCCTTTTATAGGGGCATATGATACCTGACATTTGATTCCGAAGGACATGTAATATGTCATTAAACTACTATGTTGTGCACAATATAGATTACTTAGGTTGATCACCTAAAGTACAAGTCTAAGGTATATTCAGTTTTAGTACTGTCAATTCTAGTACAGAGTTCATCGGTCATTTGACCTTACAGCATGCTAAAGCCTGATTTTTAAACTCAAAACTTTTAAATAACTGTTTATCTCAGTATCTCATGATTTATATTCCCTTTATTATAAATATTTCTTTTTCATTATATTCAACTGTTTATTTCCTTGATGAGCAAGCTTTTGCTCACCCTTGCGTTGAATATAACGTTTTCAGTTAAAACTGAGAATGCTAGTACGTCCGAGAAGATAAAGGAAAAGAAAAAGTGACATAATAATTTATTATTAAGCACTTGTGCTTATATGAACTTAAGGAGTAATTGTATTAATTACCTTATTATTATTGTCTTGTATTAATATTTGGTATTGTAATATATAAAGGTCTATAGAACCTGTAATTTAAGTTAAAATTAATATGTAATCTAAGATAGGTTTAAATTAGTAATAAGTTGGGGTGTATGGATACGATAGTATCGTGAACACCAAACCTGAGGTAAAGATAACCTGAATTTGGGGGCGTCGCATAGACACTTGTATCGGCGTTTAGAACTTCATATAATCCAACATTATTAACCAGATCGAGAATAGTGCGGAAGTGAGATTCCACACCTTCAAATTGGTCAAAGCACAATTGATTTCCAGATATAACTTCGTTAGACGACATGGTTGCAGTGATTAATTTGAGCTAAAACGGGAAGAAAAAAAAAAGAGTTGAGTTAGAGCTCGAAATCGTAGAGTAAACTAAGGCTTAAATTCAATTCCCTCGCAATTTGTTAGTAGGACACATGTTAGGATTTCATTGGTAATTTCATCTGTTGTAACTGCAACTCACACCTGTTGGTAGTTACTGTTCCACCAAACACGCTCACGTCTGCTTACTTCGTCATGCGCCTAGAGGTATCTTTTACTCAACGATTCATTCTATTTGAGCTTGATATTGTAGAGTTCTTCGTAGAGTAAGTTAACTCAACAATTCATCATCCACTATGATTTACTCTACGATCTTTCACAAAGTATTTTACAATCTTGTACATGTATGGTTCGTCTTACAAGGCAAATTCCATAAACTTAAATTTAACTTGGCTAATTTTCATTTATTAGCTTATTAAATCTAGATTCGTCTAATGGCTTAATAAATACATTAGCTAATTGATTTTCTGTTGGGATAAAGTGCAAGGTGATATTTCTATTTTGAATATGATCTCTAATAAAATGATGACTTATATCAATATGTTTAGTTCATTAATGTTACCACAAAAAATAAAGATAGACTTAAAATCAAACTCATAGTTAGCTAGCTGGTTCTTCATCATAGGATTTGAGCACAACAGCTGCCAGCAACAATGTATTCAGCTTCTACAATTGAAGTTGATACAAAAAATTTCTTCTTACTACTAAATCATGAGACTAGTCTATTTCCAAGTAATTGGCAAGTTCCACTAGTATTTTTCCTGTCTTTCTTCCATCCTACAAAATTAGCGTCTGAATAGCCAATAAGATTCAAGGGAGACTCATTGGGATACCATAGACCCAAATTAAGAGTATCATTCAGATATCTAAAAATCCTCTTTAACAAAAATTAGATGAGATTCTTTAAGATTTACTTGAAATTTAGCACAAATACATATAGAGAACATAATATCAGGTTTACTAGCAATCAAGTATAGGAGAGAGCCACACCACCCCACTCACCACAAATCTAACTTCCACCGTCAGATCAGATCTACAACCCCCAATAGTATCCCTCCATCTTATCACCCACCTTCAGATCTCAAACACACAGACAGAGCAAATATAGTGGAGAGGAGAGAGAAAATTCAAAATCCTAAATTTGCCCATGGTGGAGGTAGTACAGGCATACACTACACAGCGGGGTAGCAACCCCAGACTCGAGTACAACGACCAAGTGCTCGACATTTCGGCAACTCCTCCGGGAGATGTACGGTACAGCTATAGCCCCAACGCCATTGGATCATTCCTCTCTCCGACGGTATTAACGGTCGTGATCATCGCATCATGATACCTGTCCAACATCGGAGTTCTCCTCCTCAACAAGTATCTCCTCCGCTTCTATGGCTATCGCTATCCCATCTTCCTAACCATGCTCCACATGCTATCCTGCACCGATTATTCCTTCGTCGTCAATCGCTAGTTCGAAATCGTCCCATTTCAACAAATTTTTAGCCGGAAACAATTCTTCAAGATCTTAGCTTTGAGTGTAATTTTTTGCTTCTCGATTGTTTGTGGAAATACCTCGCTGAGATATCTTCCTGTTTCGTTTAATCAAGCTATTGGAGTGACTACCCCGTTTTTCACCGTCATTTTTGCCTTAATGCCGTTTACGTTGGCCTCTTCCTGCTCATTTGAGTGTTTTTTACCATTTCCTTTCAAGTGTTTTTTACCATTTCCTCTGTTTTAGATTCAATTTTGGGTGTTATTAAAATGTATAAATAGAAGATTCATAACATATATGAGCTATGTTACAAATTCTATGGTTGATCCACGGAAAATGCCACATAACAAATTTTATGGATGTTTCAAGCAAATGACAATGACAATGAGACGGCCCCAACATTTTGCCTAGCTTTCATTCTGCCAAAACTTTTCAATGCCATTACAATTGCATGAACTAGCATGTCCCAAAACATTATGGTACTACTAATAGATAATAGAATGTTAAGAGGCAGAAGCTAAAAACAACAAAAAAAAATATGATTAAACTATTACATTCCTCCATTAATCTTTGAAATCGACGATAGCTTTGTCAATTTTCAAAAGCTTCACCTCCAAATTCCAAAATCATCATCCACGAATTCTATCAGATCGATTACTGGTATCTATCAATGTACTACCCCTGCAAAAAAAAAAAAAACACAGGAATATTTGATGTAAATATTGTCCAAGGTGAATACAGGAAAAAAATAAAAATGAAAAATATGGGGTCATGGCCCTGCCTGCCCCTGCTCAACCCAATCCATTCCAAGAATCAAGATGCCTCAATGAGACAATGACCATGGATCATATGGTATTTATGTAACTTAATTCTGAGTTAATCTGGTGGGTAACTAACAAGCAAAACAGTGTCCAACACATTACTCAACTGTAGGACCACTAACAGGCATACTTAGCTCTAAGAGCATTTACAGTCAGTAGGGCCTCCCATCATTCACTCTGCAATTAGAAAACTAAAGACCTACTGTAGAGAATTCTTCCGATTGTTATCTGCACAACAACTGACAGATATTGTCACGGACATGCAAATAGCTTGAGCATATCTGTATGTAATACTCCAAATAGCTAAAACAGCATGAAAGAAGTACAAGAAGGAAAAAGGGGAGCTAGTTGTATGATGTAGATAAAGTTCAGTAGTGGATGTCTCAATCCTTCTCCAAAATTAGAAATATTGGTGAAATTATGACTACATGACTACCATCAAAGTTCCATTTCAACACCTTAATAAAATTTATTAAAAAAAAAATTTAAGCCGGAAAAATAAAAATATCTCAGTTCATTCCCTATTATCCCAAACTCAAAATAGACCATCATTCACCACACTAAAATAACTGAAACAAGTCGCTGAGAAAACCAGTAAATATAGACAAATTTTTATCATCTAACAACAAACAAGAGCAACTAAAAAAATACCAAAAATGTAAACTTGCAAATATACAACATAAAGGCTAAGGAAAATGTTTGGTTCAGTATTAAGCTGAAATGCACAATGATATTGGGCAAGTACAAAACATATATGAGATCCTCTTTGTGACTTCTGTTAGAAACCAACAAGAAAAGCCAAACGAAAATCCTCAAACCATTCTACAGTACATAGCCCTGTTGAAATTTTAATTGCTAACTAAATGTTTGTCAACATGGCAACCTGTTGAGAAATCAGGCTTACACAAATAAATACAAACACACTACTGTATGAGATATAAAATAATAACACCAGAAATTTACGTGGAAACCCAACTGGGAAAAACCACGGGGAGAGATCTCAAAAATTCACTATGAAAATAATATGGAGATTACAAACTCTTTTCTTAGAAATAAACTAACTGTTTATTTCTCTCTACACCCTCACTCTCAGAATGCTCTAACTGAGCTTCTCACTCTCTAACTCTCTTTGACACTCAAACTAGAGCTTTACTCTCTTTTCTCTCTAAGAGATGTTCTATCAATTTTTGGTGTGTCTTTCCCTTCTCATTTGCTGCCCTTTTATAGCCAAATGGAGGGGAGGAGAATTAAATGAGGAAGTTGGAAAATTCAAGGGGCAAGGTACATGGAAAAAAATGGAGGCCAATTTCAATGGGCCAAGACTTTGACCAACACAACCCACAACCTCCCATAATAAATACACTAATAAACTCCCATGTTTGTCAACTTGAGGAGGTGCAGAGTAAGTAGAACAAGAAAGTAAAATCACATCTTTATTTTTCGAGTGTGAGAAATATGCATGGGATTAGTACGTGACAACATTGAAAAGTACAGGAGACCAAATGACCAATGCATCATTTAAACTAAGAAAACTAAAAGCAAATCCCATGAACAAAATCTTCAATATAATATTAAACAAAACCAAATTATCCAAAATCAGGTAACATATGCTAAAATGAGACAAACCCAATTGGCCAATTCTTATATTATACCAAAACAGAATATTGGTTGCAGTAGGTAGGATCAGAAGCAGAAGCAGAAGCAAAAGCAAATAGCAGAATGAATAGCAATAAGAGTTCATCACAAAGAAATTGCAGTGGCCAAATAAAAAGGAAGCGAACCTGATCAAGCTTCTCTGTCTTTGCCCTTTATTTTTGCACTAACTAATTAGTGAATAAGATCTTTTCTCTCGTTTTAAGCCTCAAAACTCTCTGGGTTTGTTAATATTTCTGTTTTTTAAGAGAGACAGAAAGAAGAGAGTGCGAGAGGGGTGAAGAACAGCAATGGCGGATCTCTTTTTGGATATCTTCCAAACCCATATACTCAATAGGGCATTACAGAAAAAATTAGAAGGAAAAAGAAACAGAATCTATTACATACACATACATGAACACATCCACAAAGAGATTTGGGTTTACCTAGCAAGGATTTGGAGAGAAGCGGTTCCGATTTGGAGAGAAGCGGTTCCGATTTGGAGACAAGAGAGAAGCAAGGGCACGGTCTGCTTTTTCCTTCTGTGTATACGTGATTCCAATTCAGAGAGAATAGAGAAGCTATGGAGAGAAGAGATAAACTAGGGCACGATTTTGGGTGTTCTAAAAAACACGGAACAATGTTTTGGGTTTATAGAAAAAATACTGTTCGTTTATATACTTATGCTCTTTAAGGAAATTATGTTACTTCTTGAACTTGGCTGATATATATATATATATATATATATATATATAATGATCCATATTAGATAAAAAAAACTTATCTAAAGTTGGATAAAAATCTCTATTATCCAATTCATCTTAAAAAAAAAAGATCGAATGACCTAAAATTTACCCCTTCCGCACAACATTTGATCAGATAAAATATACCATCCGCACAACTACTATGATAGGAACCCAGAAATTAAATCCCATCCATACAACTATATGCAAACGAGAATAATTTCAACTTTTTGATTACAAAAATAAATGGTGGGGCATGCATTGTTTTATTAAGGAGCCTTGGTCAATGTTAGCTAAAACATGCCCATATATATCATTTTTAGTAACAATAATATTTAGTTAATTTAACCATAACATTCTTCTTGTCACTTTCAAATAAGAAATGGTACACTCAAATTGATACGGATGGAATTCTTCTTCACTTTTCTTAGCATCTATAATACATTGCCCCACAGTCTACTAAAACCCTTTGACCTTCCAATTTTTCCTTAAAATACTCCGAATACAATACCCAAAAAATAAAATAAATGCTACGAAATCCTGTTGATTTCATTCCATTTTACAATTAGTAAGATATGCTTGCACAATCAAAAGAAGCAATATATGGGAATTGATATTTTCAAGTGTTTTTGATATTTCCATATGTTCCTCTCTCACATAAGCATAAAGTAAGTCTCACCTTCAAGTGAAAGAATCATGTGAAAATACCAAAAACACATGTAGAAATAGTGTCCCTCTATAATTACAAAAAAGTTAGATATCACAAGAAAACACCCAAAGAATCATGTTAAATAGAGGAAATTCCATGCCACTGTTGAGCCATTCTGTTAACACCAGCCAATTTAAAAACCTGATGTCATATATTGGGTAAATAGTTCATATATTATTATTTTTATTTTTAGATAAGTAAATAATAATCTACAAAAAGCACCAAAAAGAGGGGCGAATCCAAGAACACAACATGGGTGAAAAAGCTACTGCTACCTCCTTGTAGCTTGTCAATCTCCATATTTGAGATATTGAGCTTAAAAATCTAGTACCTAGGAGGGTCTCCTCCATATCTGATCTTCATACTGTGGTTCTATCATGCCTTTTGGGCGTTCACCATTGCACTTGCGGCAAACCACATTATTTCTGTAATTTAGAAAATCACATCTACAAAAACAAAATTGTTTGTTACACTAAGTTTCACCAGTTAAATATTAATTCAATCTCAACTACGATAATAAAGAGACTCACGAGGGACAATCCCAATCTCCAGGATACAGCTCCCTTTTTGGACGCTGTTCTCGGCAGCGCAAACACTTGGTGTTGCTAGCAAAATTCATGAACCCACACCTACAAACAACCCATTGGGAATGAGGACGCAGATTAATAAAGCACATTGAACACAATGCATATGAAATCTACGTTAAATTTTGTAGTCCTTAACTCCAGGGTATAACAACTATGGGCTTATGATGTTCATGGCTCTTGGAACAGACAATTTCACAATACAAAGAAAAAAGTAACAGATTTTATGTTTCAACCTATGTAAAAGCTTTAGGCATGCATCCCTTAAAAAATAACTCATCTGTTTCTTTTTGTATCCTAATTATATATTTTCATTACTTTTATTTTTATTTTTATTTTAACTCATTAACGAATGTTGAAGGCATAGTTTGAGAATTCAAGTAGAAACTTTTTCCCAATAAGATGTGGCTGGTTTCCTTAATTAGCAGAAATGATAATTTCAAATGCATCTGTTAGACCTGGGGCCTGTTTCTCGCAGCCTCTAAATTATGATAGAAGATTCCATATTCAAAGAGAACAATTTTTGAGGAAACATGATACAGAACAGATTCACCATTTCAGTTTGCCCTAAAAGAATGTAATTAAGAAGTTTTGTAGCCATCGTACACCCCTATCTATTTGCATGGCATCATCCTCACAAGCCCGACCCGCATTAAAAGAAAATTAATCAAGAAAACATTAAAACACAAGCTTCAAGTAGTACTGTTCATGCGGAAGTACCACATTAATACACCAATATAACAGTTCGAAAGGCAAACTTGGACAATATTATAGTACAATATATATATATATATATGGTAAAAATGGAGATATATAGAAAGAGTAACTTTTAAAGTCGGACACGGTCTCACGATCGTTCTTTAAAACAAAAAAAAAGTGATTTCATGGAACTGGAATTTTCTCTACGATCGTGGAGAGTAATCATAACAAAATGATAGTAGAGTGAATTCACTCTACTATGTAGAGTAATCCACGATAGTAGAGTCACAAATCGTAGAGTGAAATCACTCTACGATCGTAGACCGTGTAACTTTAAAAGTTACACGGCTGTGCACCTCCACATTCCCCTATATATATATATATATATATATATATGAAAATTAGTTAAAACCATAGGTAACCACCAAATTGGGATGACAAATTATTCCACAAAGGATGTTCACAATGAAAAGTGTTAAGGAACTTACTGTGTGCAATTCCAGTCTCCTTTCTTCTTTTCAACATCCTCAACAGCAACTCTTTTGGTACCCTTTGCTTCGCATTTCAGGCATATTACATTTCTGGAGAAGTTCATGAAATTGCAACTGCAGTAGAATTGGGTGGGTGCCATTCAAGTGAAAGTATGAAAGATATACAGAATGGGAGTATATGGTGATTGCAAAAACAGAATGGCGAAGAATCAGGAAAAGTTAAAGAATACAGACTGCTCTAAGGCTCTGTTTGTTCATGGGTATATTAATTAAGAAGAATAAATACAAATCAGTCTTTATAATCAAAATAAATAAATGCTGAGTTCTGAAAGTATATGTACGAACCAAAAAAATACAATCTTAAATGTTAAAAAACTATCAACTCCGAAAATCCTTTATATTGTTGGTGGATGAATATAATGAGAACCATGTTAAGATTTTTCAAGATAGAAGGGGGTGAAATACGAAAGAATTTTTGAGTTAATGTGCCTGAAAGAGACGAAATAAGAATGAGAACCTACCATCCTAACTCCTAAGGGCCAGTAGAAACAATTAGCAAAAAGGTTTCAACTAAAACTATATACCCTCAAAAAAGAGATTCTCTGTTTTTTAAAACCTAGAATTCTAAACTTATTTCTATGACACCAATCCAAAAGATCTAAATCCATGTCTTTGGGACTCAAAAGGTTTAATAGAAGATAAAATTTTCAAAATATATATCAACTGATTTTTACAAAATCCTTGAATCAAAATTTTCAAAGTACATATAGTTAAATCAGCATTCATTCACAAAGTTTTTTACAAACTATATGGAAGATTGGAAATGGAAATGAGGTTCATGTATGAAAGCAGATTTCTAAACTATAGGACGACTAGGAAACAGCTTTATTTATATAATAGTTCTATATATATAACACTCACAAGTACTCCCTCCGTTCCTTAATATAAGTCGTTTTAGATAAATGTTTTTGTTCCTAAATATAAGTCGTTTGAGAATTTCAAGTAAGCATTAATTGCTTAGTTTTCCATATTATTCCAAGTATTAAATATAATTTTAGTTCTCTTACTATTTTTTACCCAATAAATAACTCTCTTTTTTCAATGCAAGGGCAATATAGACAATTGATAGTATATTTAATGCTTTACAATCATTTTCTTAATACTTGTGCACAACTCTAAAACGACCTATATTAAGGAACGGAGGTAGTACATACATAATAATTACTTCCATACAAAATTATATACATTAAATCTAAATAAGACAATAAGTGTAACAAATTAGCATATAACACAACTGAATTTTTCTATAACAATAAAATCACAAATTATACTAAAACATAAAAAAATCACATGTACTATTATTACACATAAATATTATACACATGACATAAGCTGAAAAGGATATACTGCATATACATAAGCAGTGTTTGTGTGAAAAGCCAATCACAATGACAATGAAAGTATATTCGTTTTTCATTATCATTTATTTCGACTCAAAAGCCGTTATAATTCTACTTATTTTGGCCAAACCAAACAGTCTACTACAGTGTGCAAGCCAAATGCTTCAAATTCATTATTTGAGTCTCATTATGCAACAAATCAGCAGAGGCAAGAGAGAGATAAATGGAAACAAAGCAGCAGAAGGGGGAAGAGAGAGAGAGAGAGAGAGAGAGAGAGAGACCAGAACAAGGAAAAGCATGGCGCAGCGGCAAAGCAAAAAAGAGAAAACTGAAGGCTGAAGCAAAAGTCACGAAGCAGAGCTTCTGTAAACTAGAAGTTAAGTTCATCTTGCTATTCTTCTCTATTCCTTTTCTTGTTTTCTTCTCTTCCTCTCTGCTCTCTTCGTGCAGCTAGGGCATAATCAAACTGTGGACTGATTATTGGTCTCAAGTTATTAAAATTTTACCAATAATTTTCTACAATTTCAAGTTGTCTGCCTGCTTGTTTTAGGAGATGTTGGTACAAGGTATATCCCACCCCCACTACCCATAACTGTATCACAACGTACCCATCACGTATCCAGACCCATAAATAAAATTTATTTAAGAAAAGGAAACATATTTAACAATTCGGTGCAAATTGCCAACGTTTCCAGAACATTATGGAAACTGTGTTCATGGCCGTCAAATGTTCCATGTTTCATAGCTGCCATATTTAATAAAGGTAACTCTTGCTTTATCTATCCATCTATCTGTAGTAATTTATGACACAACTTGATGTAGGACAACTTTGTAAAACGAATTTAATATTAATTGATAGATAAATAAAACTAGGATATAAGCTCTGCGCTTAAATTCTAGAGTTTAGAATTTCAACTCGACGTCTATTAACTTTAGAAAGATATATCCACGATATAAGAAAAGTCAATAATAATTATAATATGCAGAATGTCCTTCCAAGGAGAATTACATCGGTATTTAAACAAAATAACCCTAAATTGGACTTGGGGGCCAAAAAAGAATAAAATATCCCAACTAATTAAAACAAGTGACTAAAATACCTAAACTAATTAAAACAAATTCATAATAATGAAATAAACAAAATAAATAAATAAGGCAACTAAATCCGATCCCCATCATTTCTCCCCGGCTTGAGAAAAATGCAGCTCTGTCGAAATGAAATTTTTGTAACGCGCCAACAATGCAGGATCAATGCGATAAAACTCGTCCCTACCAATCCACATGCAATCACTGTCAGGCTTGCGGCGCCACTTAACCAAAAATTGGCGATATCCTCCACGCCTAGTCGACACAAACCTCTTATCCAAAACATCATCGATACCATCTGCTGTAGCATGTGAAGAAACAAGAAGAGGTGCAGGTGGAACAAGTACAGGCTCAACAGGGTTATTAGATGAAGAAGTCAGAGATGGGGTCAACAGAGTAGAAAGTCCATGATATGGAGTAAGATCGACCACATTAAATACAGAACCAATACCCATATTACTAGAAAGATCCAACTCAAAAGCATTAGCACTAATCTTCTTTTTAACACGAAATGGACACATCCGCTTAGCATGCACCTTTTTTCATGTGCCGGGAGGTAACCTCTCGACACGATGTCAAAGCATCACTTGATCATTCTCATTGAACTCTTGATACTTGCGACGAACATCTGCAACAGCCTTATAATTTTCATTGCTCAAATTAATTTTTTGTCTTATCTCAGCATGCAAATCATGAATATGTCATGCAAAAGTTTCAGCAGACTCACTAGACCTATATGCAAGAGGAAGAGGAACAACGTCAATAGGTTTTCGAGGTTGATAACCAGTGTAGATCTGAAAAGGACTCGCCCCTCTGAAAAGGACTCGCCCCAGTAGAGCGATTAACCGAACTATTATAAGCAAACTCATAAAACTCTATCCCAACTAGACACGTGATCTCCTATAAAGGCATCTCACTAAATCACCTAGACTCCTATTAACTACCTCAGTTTGACCATCAGTCTGTGGGTGATAGGAAGTGAAAATCTAAAGCATGGTATTTAGTTTCTTCCATAGGGTTTTCCAAAAATAACTCATGAATTTAACATCCCTATCAGAAACTATAGAAAAGACAAACCACGTAGCCTCACAACCTCACTAAAGAAAATTGATGCAATGTGTGAGGCATCATCGGTTTTGCTACATGGAATAAAATGTGCCATTTTAGAAAAACGGTCCACTACAACAAAAACAGAATCATGACCTCTAGGGGTCCGCAATAATCCCAAGACAAAATCCATGCTAATATCCTCCCAAGGAGCATGTGGTACCGGCAAAGGCATATATAACCCCGTGTTTTGCTTCCTGCCCTTAGCAGTTTGACATGTGCGACACTCAGAAATAATACGAGCTACATCTCTCTTGAGGCTAGGTCAAAAGAGCCCATCTTCCACTATTGCAATGGTCTTATCGCGACCAAAATGACCTGCGATCCCTCCCGCATGTAACTCCCAAACTAGATGGTCACGCGTAGACATGCTAGGAATACACAAACGGGTGCCCTTAAACAAATACCCATCATGAATACGAAAATTGCCTAAGGGTGGTACATTAAAATTCTGTAGGGCAATACATGTCTATCTAAAGTCACGACAAGGGTACTCATGGATAATACGCTCAAACCCAATAACCTTCACACTCAAAGTGTTAAGGAGAATAGATATCCTACTCAACGCATCAACGGTTTTGTTCTCTACCCCTTAACAATGCTTTAGGACAAAAGAATAGTCCTGAAGAAACTCAACCAAATTAGCGTGTCGATGACTCAACTTCTTCTGGGAATTTATATACTGAAGTGCCTTATGATCGGAGTATAACACAAACTCCTTAGGTAACAAATAATGTCGCCAATATCTAAGCGCCTGAACTACAGCATAAAACTCTCTATCATAGGTAGAATACCTTTGTCGGGCCTCATTTAATTTTTCACTAAAGAATGCAATAGGATGACCCTTTTGACTAAGTACTCCCCCTATTCCTACGCCAGAAGCGTCACATGCTACCTCAAAAACCTTTCCAAAATCTGGTAACACGAGGACATGTGCCTGCGTCAACTTGTCCTTAATTTGCACAAAGGCTTTGGCAACCAATTTAGACCAAACAAACTCCCCTTTCTTTAAGAAATCGGTGACGGGAGTCATAATGGTATTAAATCCCCTAATGAACCTTCGGTAAAAAGTAGCAAGTCCGTGGAAGCTTCTAGCTTCATGTATATTAGAAGGTTCAGGCCACTCTTTAATAGCTTTTACCTTCTTAGGGTCAGCAAAAACCCCATCTTTGGAGACAACAAACCCAAGAAATTTGACGGATTCTTGCACGAAAGAACACTTTTTCAAATTAATATAAAGTTTCTCTCACTGGAGAGCGGACAAAACTTGGCGCAAGTGAAGTGTTCCTCTCGAGTGAGACTATAGATGAGGATGTCATAAAAATACACCACTGCAAACTTGCCAATAAAAGACCGCAACACCTGATTCATGACTCTCATAAAGGTGCTAGGTGCATTGGTTAGACCAAAGGGTAGAACTAGCCATTCATAAAGGTCATTATTGGTCTTAAAGGCAGTTTTCCATTCGTCTCCCTTGCGGATGCAGACTTGGTGATATCCACTCCGTAGATCTATTTTGGTGTACACACGAGCTCCATTCATCATATCTAACATGTCATCAAGCCTAGGTATAGGAAACCTATACTTGACGGTGATCTTATTGATAGCTTGACCGTCACAACACATCCTTAAACTCCCATTAGCTTATGGGGTAAACAAAGTTGTCACCGCACAAGGACTAAGGGGTTGTTTGTTTAGAGCTGAATCTGAATGGCTGAATCGGTCAGTGCGTTTGTTTTGGTCTGAATGGCTGAATCGGTAAGATGGACGAGCTGAATGGCTAAGTCAGATTTTTTTAGCTGAATGAGCAGCTGAATGAAGTAAAATATATATATATATATATATATATATATATATATTAACTATTATATTAAGTAATATTAAATAAATTTACAACAATTTTGAATTTTTTCAGAAGGGTAAAATAATAAAGTTTTGTCATTCAGATGTTTCAAACATGTTAATTATCAAACAGTTTTTTTCATTCAGATTCAACTCATTCAAATTCGGATTCATTCAATTTTTATCAAACACCCCCTAAGACTCGCGCACAAAACCCTTGCTCAACAAATCACCTACTTGGCGTCTCAGCTCCTCTTGGTCCTTAGGGTTCATCCTATAATGGGGTAGGTTACGTAAAGAAGACCCTGGTGCGAGGTCAATAGCATGTTGGATATCCCTAAGAGGTGGTAATCCGCTAGGTAACTCACTAGGTATCACATCAGCAAACTCATGGAGAATCTGCCTAACATCACTAGATTCAACATTAGTACTCTTTTCAGGAACGTCCCTAAACTCTCTAACCAAAACAACGTACACAACCTTTTTCTCTCTCACACTTTTCTCAAAGGCCTTCTGACCAAGGATATGGACATATTTTGGGAGACTCGTGTTCTCACATGCGCTAAAGTAATCTTCTGCCCCTTGTGTGTGAACACATAAGTATTCGATTTCCCATAATGGGTCACATCAAGATCATATCGCCAAGGTTGTCCTAAAAGAATGTGTGCAACATCCATAGGAAGGACATCACACCAAACTTTTTACTTTTTCCTTATATCCCTTAAGGTGGATCGACACTAGACACCTGTGTGTCACAGGAATAGATGTCTTGTTGACCTAAGAAACACTATATGGTTGGGAGTGTGGTTCTGCCTTTAACTTCAATCATTCCACAGCTGTCTTGGCGACCATATTTAAACAACTTCCTCCATCAATGATTAGCTTGGAAGAGATTCCACCACCTCTGCTATATGTTGAAATATGGAAGTATGGAAGTTTTCTTCCAATCTTCCTCCTTTTTAGGACTAGCGAAGATGCACCTCATAACATTCCAGGGTTAGTCAACTTGTTCAAGGTGTGCATCCGCTTCTTCATCCTCCGTGTAATATTCACCCTCCACTTCACCTTCCCTCAGCTCGTTTTCTTCATCATGCCCTTCATGAACCACTCCAACTCAGTGTTTATTAGGGCATTCAAAAAACTTGTGGTCAAGCTCTTTGCAGGAGAAACACATCCCTGCCAGTGATTGTAGGCTTGGATACTAGAGTACCCTTCCCTAGTCTAGGGTCCTGATTTGGTTCACTAACGGTGTTAGCCCTAGAATTATCTTGAGGTGTGGAAAAGGACCTGCCCTGTGGGGCATGGTGTCCACTAAATTGGCCTGAATAAGAGGACACTCCCCGAAAAGAGGATATTTTCACATTGTATTCTTGATCTAAGGCGGCCTGATAAGCATCATCTAGGCAAGTGAGTTGGATTGGAAAATTTTGAAATTTAATATCATCTTTCAACCCTTCCTTAAACCTAATAATGGTCAACCTCGTCTCCTAAACTAGCTCACAACGCTCCATTACCTCCCTACTGACATAATAAGAGATAAAAAAATTGCCTTGTTTCAGATTGTCAACTGTTCAAGCATTTTATCCTTGTGACCGGTGGGTAGATAATATTTTCTGAGGCGTGCTTTCATTTCTGCCCAGTGCCTAATAGGTGGATCCCTCAAACGCTCAATGTATCTCTCAACACTATCCCAGTACAAACTCTCTTGTTTGACTAATTTCATCTTGGCAAAGCGAACTCTACACTCATCGGACATCTCATACCAATCAAAAAATTTATCCATACTGAACAACCAATCAAGGAAGACATTAGGATTAGACCTACCATCAAACTCGGGTACATCAACCTTAATTTTTTTAGTGTCATCATCATACTCGGTCACAATGGTCGACATTCCTAGGTCCACGGTACCCATAATCTCTAGGTTCACGACATACATCATCCCTACGTTCACCATACCCGACGTCTTGATGTCCACGGTCTCGCCTCTCGTGGTAATCAATATGTCGAGGCTCAAGGTTTTGGCATTCAACATTTCTAAGCTCAAGGTGTTCCCTTTGCCTATTTAGTTCAGGTTCTCCCTCAGGTATCTCTTCATTAACGGGGATGCCATCATTTCCTGCATTTTCTCCTATAGGCTCAGGTAAATGTTATGTTCGTCGCTCAACAACTCGAACCCTCCCAGATAACATGACAAGTTCCTCATACCTATCATCCATGCGGTTTTAACCATACGGTTTTCCATACTAGCCATTTTAATGAGTAAGAGGTCTAATTTGTCGATCATTGTTAGGCCATATTGGGTTACACTAAAGGTCATCATGATATGCTAATGCAATACTGAGATAATTAATTGTAGCAATTAAATTATAACCTACAAAGAAATGCAATCGATAGATTACCAAAATATCAACAATCAATAAATAATGTCCCAATAAAGAAAATCCAAGTAATTTAAAGAATATCTCACCCCTATATTTTTGGAAAATTTTAATTTTATGCAATGAATTTTGAAAAATTTTTAAGTATTTTATAATTTTGTAAAAAATTTAAATCGACAAATATTTTATAGTTGAAAATGCAAATCTTACCGATTCGAGGGACGGATCGGGGTATAAATTGAATTTGCTAGAAGCAATGAGGGTAAAGTCGTATTTTAGCAAGTGAATATAGACTTCAGGGTGTAAAACTATTGTGTTTCACGAATTAGGAAAGTATGAAAATCTAGGGTTACCTCCCTTGTCCCACGCAAACATACTGTGACGAAAAGAAGGATGGAGAGGTCGATTCGATGCGGCGTGACTTCAAGAAAATCACGATAGTGACAACATAAACAATGATGGTTTACAACAATTATATTCTCCTTTTTGTTTCTCTTTTCCCCCTTTTTCCTCTATTCTGTTTCTTCAAATCTTTTTTGTTTTTTTAGGCTTTTTCCAGTCGCGATTTGGGATTCATATGTGAGGACTGTTTGGGTCGGTGGTTGGGTTCTACGAGAATGTTGGAGTCACCTAGAACGTTAAGCTGCTGGTGAGTGGTCGACTTTGATGGGTGATGACGATGAAGAAGAGTGGTGGATGACTTTGGTTGATGATGATGACGACGAAGAGAAAAGCGATGATGAGCGGTTGTTTTCAAAGTGAACGCCAAAGAAAGCCCAAGGTTAGGCTCTGATACCACAAATGATGTAGGATAACTTTGTAAAATGAATTTATTATTAATTGATTGATAAATAAAACTAGGATCTAAGCTCTGCGCTTAAATTCTAGGGTTTAGAGTTTCAACTCGACTTTTATTAACTCTAGAAAGATATCTCCACAATACAAGAAAAGTCAAATAATAATTATAATATGATAAATGTCCTCCCAGGGAGAATTACATCGGTATTTAAACAAAATAACCCTAAATTGGACTTGGGGGCCAAAAAAGACTAAAGTATCCCAACTAATTAAAACAAGTGACTAAAATACCTAAACTAATTAAAATAAATTCATAATAATGAAATAAACAAAATAAATAAATAAGGCAAGTAAATCCAATCCCCATCACAACTACACACTCAAAAGTTGATTTATTGAGTTTCTCATGTCCAATATGCAAAATATATAGAAAATTATTAATAATAGACATCCTAGCATATTTGAAATAGAATCCTATTACTCTTATAAATCTTTTAAAACCTAAAGCAACACTAGTGTAACCACATACCAAAAAAAAAAGGGAACTAATGTTTCCACGTGGAAATATGATACTTCCACATCACATGGGTCTCTCCCAAAATCAAGGATGTGGGTCCCACTAACTATTCATGTGAGGGAAATCGTGTAGAAATAAAATATTTCCATGCGAAAATACCAGTTTCGAAAAACCCAAAAAAAAAAGGACCCAACAAAATACCTTTGAGTAAATAACACGCTTTCGTTGCCAAATGAACTTTGAAATGGCTTATATACAAAACAATCAAATTTACCTTTAAAATTACTAAAAAGTTAGGTTCAATACTATAAAAAGATAATCTGGAGGCGAACAATCACATCAAATGGAAGTATTCTAATACAGTTTGCTTTCACTATATTTTTCATAACCTAATGCTGAAATGGTTGATACTTTCCTTAAATTTGCACCAGCATGGATGGGTTTTTATTTTTTGGAGGGGGGGCGGAGAAACAGGTTATCAATGTAATCAGGTTAACCGCCCTGGCATGTGCCTCACTTGTCATCTGGAAGTGAAAGACCGGTTAATCAAACAACAATGTTCTACCATTTCCAGAACCTACAAATCTAACAGCAGTCTCTTAAGCATCCAGATATTAAATTTCAGTAAGGAAAATATTTAAAGATAATTAAAAAAAAAGGAAGCAACAAGAGTAATTAATGTAAGGGTAAAAGCAGATGCACAATGATTCAATAAGCCGATAAATGTAACATCAAAACAGTTAGCTTTTCTTTTTTTTTGATAAATTAGAAATTGTCAGCTTCTTCCGACTTAATTTTCCAAACAATAAGGCACATGTACAGGCAAACTTATAAGGAAAAATAAAATGCATAATGGAAGTACAGAACAATGAAGCTAAATCCCCGTGGGAAACCCTTCTCTATCATCAAGGGCTTCCGATTTAAACCCGTGAGAGTTCCCACAAATTTACTCAGGTCTTGAATCGAATCGGGTCATATGTTTCAAGGCATATACAACATCACATGGTTGGTTGGACCGGTAAAAATTGAAACCGATCCACACTCCAGTCCAGTTTGGACCACTTAATTGATTTTGGTCAAAAACCGATTGACCCGATTTTTAATATTATTTTTTTTACCAACAAAAAATTAATATTAAAATTAACCACTTTTAGTAATATTGTAACTAAAATTTATTATGTTTTAGTTTATAAAAAACAAGATTTTTTAAAATTTTATTAATTATTAATAATATATATTTTTATATATTAATGACGTCACTGGGTCAATAACGGTTCGACCACTGGTTGGACCAGTGACCCATCCACTAGGTACCTTTTCAATTTAATAACCGATCCGAATCTGAAAACCATGCAACATCACATGATATAATAATAGTCGATAGTTGCTAATCAGACTGGTAGGAAGTCATATTAACTACTCCCTCCGTTTCAAAACATAAGATAAAGTTTAACTTTTCACAGAGAATGAGATTTTTTAAAACTCAAAATTGATGTGATTCATCTAATTTGTAATTAAAATTCATCTTGTATTTCGTAGTACTTTTTTAAGTAGTTAATAAATTTCATAATTTATTTTGTTTGCAAAATATATATTTTATAATTGTATTGTCTAAAATTAATTAAATTTAACTAAATGATTATCACTTTTGAATTTAAGAATATCTAAACTGACTTCAAAAGTCAATATTGATCCTATATTTGTGAAACAGAGGGAGTATGAGATAATTTACTCGGAGCAGATCCAATCTCCTTTCTTCATTTCAATGTCACCCCCACCAATTTTTCTAGGGCCGTCTTCTCCACATTCTCGACATTGTAAATTTCTATAGAAGTTCATAAAATTGCATCTGCAAGAAAATGACACAATGGACATAAGCTCACCTAGCAGAAGTAACTGACAAAAAAATGCAATGCAATTTTATTGGAGTTATTATTTCTATTTAGTAGCAACGTGTTGTAAGAAAAGATCTCTTGCAAAAAGGTTGACTAGGGATTTGTTATAAGCAGTGCATATAGGTTAAGGTCATAAGCGTAGCTGTAATTTGATGGAATTTAAGTGAGATTATAAGAGTATAAATATTTATGTAACAACTGTATATATGTATATATGTAGAGAGAGAGATACAAACACATGGCAGCAACAGTGGAAATTGGAAAAGATATTATAAGAACATATATACAGCAACAGTGAAAGAATCATCAAGCAATCTTTTTCTTAATAGAAGAAGACATTTTATTAAATAAAAAGAGAGAATGCACCCAAAGGAAAGCAAGGAGTCCAACCACCCTATAACAAGTGGAAATAAAAAGAAAACACTCAAAAAAGAAGGAATCTCTTCAATCCCTACAAAGATCAGAAAGACGTACTCGTATAAGCACAAATGGCAGAGGCCCAAAAAGGGGGGGATCCTATCTTGCAATCAAGTTATCTCCATTTAGTCAAGCATTACACTCGATCCAAATCATTTAAAAACAAAAAAGATCAAAGCATCTTACTCCCAAAGCATCTTAGCATTCTTCCTCCCGCCAAAACCTCTTAACCGAGTAAGGTACAAATCCTCCAACCATACCCATTCCAAAGGACAATGTATGTGCCAGACATAATACGTCTTCAGAAGACGTCATGGTATGTGAAAAGACATAATACATCTATAGGAGATGTAATACTTCAATTTTAAAAGAAAAGGAGAGAAAAAATAAAATCAATCCCATACATAGGAGATCACTGAAGAAAATATGGGAAATTGATAAGGGATAAAGTAATTATTTAAGCAATGAACTTATGGCTGGTTTCCAATTAGTTTATTCACTTCATTTTTCAAGGAAGCCTAGGATTTTGTATTGGCATTCCTTTCTGTTTCTATTTGAGCTTCCACTAGTTTTTGGCCATACTTTATGTTGAAATTTTGTGGGTTTGGCTCGTGCATATAACAAATATTAAGAATTGTTTCCAATATGCAAAGTTGCATATAATAAATTTCAGGGTTAAATATACTTCTGTCACTCGAAATATCACCTCTTTTACACAAGTGGCCCTAATCTAAAAAAACTTATAATAGCAGCCTTCAAGTGCACTTAAGTAATATCACGGGGAAAGCCTGTTGTATATGGTTTGACTGTATATGACCGTGTAAAGGTTGAATGACACTTTTCACACTCCAAGTCGTTACCACCCACTTTCAAAGTTGAAATCCATTTTTCGTCAATTGGGTCCTTAAAGTGACAATTTGTGTCGATCTTGTTCCTTTAAACTGATTTGACCCCAGCCCGATTCATTTTTGACCAAATTTTGACCCAACCCGACTCAGTTTGACCCAACCCCAAATTTTATTATTTTAAAGATTTTTAAATAAAATATTATTTTAAAAATAATAATTATATTTATTATTTTAAATAATTTTTAAATATTTATTATTTTTAATATTTTAAAAGAACATAATAATTATAAAATAATAATTATACTTATTTATATTTATATTTAATATTTTAAAATAAAATATTTTTTAATAATTTAAAATAATTATCATTTTAAGTTTTTTTATTTTTTTAAATATAAACATAATTATAAATAAATATAATTATTATTTTAAAAATATTATGTTCTTTTAAAATATTAAAAATATTATTTTATTTTAAAATATTAAATATAATTATTGTTTTTAAAATGATATTTTATTTTAAAATATTAAGATTTGGGGTTGGGTCAAAATTTGGTCAAAAATGGGTCGGGTTGAGGTAAAATCGGGTAAAAAGAACAGAATCAACACAAAATTCCACTTTAAGTACCCAAATGACAAAAAATGTACTTTAAGAACGACTTTGAAAGTGGGTGGTAACTAGGAGGGTGAAAAGTATCATTCATCCCCATGTAAATCCCATTGATTATACGGTTATTTATGAAATACAATCCCAATACAAGCAAGTTAGAAAGGGTTTACTTCATAACAATTGGAAAAACTTATTTAGGTAAAAAGTTAGGGCTATGTGAGTAGAAAAACGATCAAGCTTGATAGTTCACCCAATTGGAGAAAATTTGTAAGTTTTTAGCTTTCAATAATTGAGGTTCTAAATCAAGTTGCAATGGTATGGGTGGTAAGAATTCCAAATTTGGAGGAGTTTGTAACTCTTTTATATTGAGGTAAATTAATATTTTTGACATTTACTTTCACCTTTATGGTACTTAAGAAATTTATGATACACATGTATATCAGTTAGTAATGATAGTTGAGAAATTGATTATATATTTCCCTCTATGATTCTTCATTCAATAACAATTGTTTGGTCCCTTCTTTGGGCCCCAAAATATTCTTTGTCCTTTTTTAATTGATTATTCTTGGAAGTAGTGAAATAATTGTCTTTATATTTATTGTATGGTTAAAGAATTGCTTTATTTTTTGTTGTTGGTGTATTTATTTATGATTTTGTTGACTGCAGATGACCGTGTATCTTATTTAATATAAGATTGTACTATGCTGGGCTATATGAAGGGGGTCAATCTCAGTTTTTTTTTACTATTGTGAGCTTTAGTCAGTTATCCCCACAGAACATGAGTAGTATGGCAATGGAGGTTAGACTTTATGGGCCATTATCACTTTGATCTATCACGATATCAATTGATGATATTAAGAACATGAAGCCTTTTATTCCCAAGTTAAGAATTGACTGATTCCCCATTTTTGCACAAACCATTCAAAACCAGATAGTTTTTTATTTTTTTGCTGACCCACCCATTTGCTAGGCATTTATGCAAGACTTGAACTAATCAAGAATAGTTTGATCAAAAAAGGGTAATCATCCGAGTCACAAGACAATAAAACACACAAAGCTATAAACTAAGAAGCAAACTAGTATTATCATCGTACAAGCCCTACTATACCATCCAAATCCCCTTGCGTGTCGGGAAGTATCTTTAATTATCTACAAGTATCTATCAAAATCAAAAAGATTAATACACTCAAATCAACTCAAGACATATTAAGGAATTTTAGCAATAGGTTATAGTATTTAACAACTATCAAAAAAATTAGTATTCTGCCATTATTTACATATGTCAGATGTTAAAAAAAGTGAACCAATGGTGGTCTTCCATTCTCAACAATGTAATGTTGAATTCTCAGTCAGGTATGAGTATTCTAAACAATACCTAGAACCCATCAGTTGTATGCAACAACAATATTCAAGTGTAAACATTAATGGAACAAAAACTAATCTTAACAGCAAAATATCCATATAATAGATTGCCTAGTGAGTCTTACATCTATGATGTTTCATGATGTCCGACTCCCAGTTTTCGTACAAGTCATCAATAAATCATGGCATAAGAGTGGACAACTCTCGGACAACATATGTTTTCGAGCATAATTCCCTCGTGCACCTTATATAAACATATTTATCGTTCTGATCCTTGTTTGTAACATGTACAATGCAGTTGCACCAATACCTAAGGAATTATACCCCAGTTTCACCATAGATTTTCCTTGATTTCGTTACCTCCAAATCAGAATTTGAATTTGAGTGTTGACTATGCACATCGGAAATTCAAGATTGAAATTCAAGGTTGAGTCAGCAGATTAGAATCTGCAGTGAGAGCAGTCTGACGATTGAAATTTGCATATGGTTGACCACGAAGAACATAATCGAAGACTATTCACACGATAACTTGATTTAAAACCTCAATTAGCTAGTTTAAGAGCCAGAAACTCGCAAATTTTCTCCAATTTGGTGAACTATTTTTTTTGCTCACAGAGCCCTAACTTTTTACCCAAATAAGTTTTTCCTATTGTTATTAAGTAAATCCCTTGTAACTTGTTTGTATTGGGATTGTATTTTATAAATAACTATATAGTCAATGGCATTTACACGGTCAGGTCTTCCCCGTGACACGTCGAAAATGAATTTAGAGTCAATTTTGTTTACTTAAGTGTACTTGGCGACTGCTATTACACAAGTATAACATTATCGTGCGAACAATTTTCGACTATGTTTTTCGAGCTCAACACTATGCAAATTCCAATCTTCAAACTACTCTCACCGCAGATTCTGATCTGCTGACTCAACTCCGAATTTCCAATGTGCAAACTCTGATTTGGAGGTTACGAAGCCAAGTAAAATATATGGTGAAACTGGGTTGGGAGGCCTTAGGTATTGGCACAACTGCATTGTACATGTTTCAGAGAAGAATCAGTGCACAAGGGAATTATGCTCGAAAGCGTATGTTGTCCAAGAGTTGTCCATTATTATGCTGATGACTCGTACGAAAACAAGGAGTCAGACATCATGAAACATCATAGGGGTAAGACTCACTAGTCATTTTTTAGGCAATATATTATCTGGATATTTTATTGTTAAGCTTAGTTTTTGTTCCATAAATGTTTACACACTTGAATATTACAACTGACCTTTATCTTGTAGCTTCTAGGTATTGTTTAGAATACCTGACTGAAAGTTCAACATTGCATTGTTGAGAATGAAAGATCACCACTAATTCACTTCTGAAATATGTAAATAACTGTGGAATGCTAAAATTCTTGACTAGTGTTAGCCTATTGCTAAAGCTCTTTAATATGTATTGAGTTGGTTTGATTGCTAAATTTTTTTAATATGTATTGAGTTGGTTTGATTGTATTAATCTTTTTGATTCCAATAGATACTTGTAGATAATTAAAGATACTTCTCGACACGCAAGGGGATTTGGATGTTATAGCAGGGCTTGTACAATGATAATACTAGTTTGCTTCTGTATTTTACTGTCTTGTGACTTGGATGATTACCCTTTTTAGATCAAACTATTCTTTACTAAAGATCTTGCATAAAGATCAAATGGGCAGGTGTCCGGTTTTAAATGGTTTGTGTAAAAAATGGGTTGGGTCAGAGCCTTTCTTAATGGGCCACCCTTTTTTCTTTGGCTAAACAACCATTTTGGTCCTTGTACTCCACAGTTGGTTTCAATTTCATCCATGTTCTGGATTCAAAAATAGTATACAAAATGATGTGGATGATAATTATTGGATATAACCATATAATATAAAATCCTATGGAGATGATTCTATCCTAGTTTTTCTAAAGACTTTTAATTCTTATTTTGTTATCATCTTCCTTCTATACCACTGTCCACATTAGCATTAAAAGCAATTTCATCTTCCTTATATGAACTATCATAAAATTGTTCATTTTACGAAGGATATTCATTGTTATCATCATCAAACTATCTATAATTTGATTAACTAATCCTTTATATTGAAATGGGTGAAGAGTCAAATGTTTTGGCAAACTGGATATCTTCCTCATTACTACCAAACTGGTTGCCTTCCTCATTATCATCAAACTGTTTGACTTCCTCATTATCACCACACTGGATGTCTTCCTCATCATCACCAACCTGGTTGTCTTCCTCATCATCATCAAAGATCTTCAATGGAGATAAGATTTCTAAGGGATGCAGAGTTATAACTACTATATCCACTTCTCTTGACTTAGGAATAAAATGCTTAATGTTCTTAATATCATCAATTATTCCGTAACCGGATTAAAGTGGTAGAATGATAATGCCCCATAAAGTCCAACCTCCATTGTAGTCATGTGGGGTTAACTGTCATACTACTGAAGTCTTGTGGGGTTAACTGTCATACTACTCAAGTCTTGTGGGGTTAACTGTCATACTACTCAAGTCTTGTGGAGTAAACTCCATTGCCAAAGTCTTGTGGGTTAACTGTCATACTACTAAGTCTTGTGGGGTTAAACTGACTAAGCTCACAATAGCCACAAAAAAAAATGAGATTGACCCCCTCATACCCCCATCTATAAATTCACAAGCAAGTACAATCTTATACGAAATAAGATATGGTCATCTACAGTCAACAAAAGTATAAAAAAATAAATACACCAACAACAAAAAAATAAACCAATTCTTTAACTATACAACAAATATAAAGACAATTATTTCACTACTTCCAACCAAGAACATCTTGAGACCCAAAAAGGAACCACGCAATTGTTAAAGAATGAAGAATCAAAGAGGGGAATATATAATCACTTTCTCAACTACCATTACTAATTGATATACATATATATATACACACACGTGTAACATAAATTTCTCAACTACCATAAAGCTGAAAGTAAATGTCAAAAATATTACTTCTCCAAATCTGGAATTCTCACCACCCATACCATTGCATCTTGATGATTAGCTAGTTGAGAGCCAGAAACTCACAAATTTTCTCCAATTTGGTGAACTAACAAGCTCAATCATTTTTCTACTCACAAAGCCCTAGTTTTTTACCCAAATAAGTTTTTCCAATTAGGCTTTTTACCCAAATAAGTTTTTCCAATTGATATAAGTAAATCCTTTTATAACTTGCTTGTATTGGGCCATTTTTATGACCGGAAATGGATTTAGGTCAATTTTTCTTGCTTAATAAGTTTTTTTATATTAGGGTCACTTGTGTAAAAAGGGTGATACTTTGAGGGACATGAGTGTATTTAACCCTAGATTTCAAGACTAGAGGAAAGTACATATATGTTCAATAACAAAAGGATTTTGACATCACATACTTGGGACACATCCAATCTCCTTTCTTCATTTCAACATTCCGAGAGAGTTTATCGTCCATGAAACCCAAAGATTTTTTCTTTTGATTCGGAGCTTTTGCAATAGGGTTTGAGAGTTCAGGATCTGGTGCCGTCTCACTCAGATCAATTAACTCTGATATCAATTTCCTTGCAGAAACTTCAATAAGTTCTCTACCAGGAGGCTTCTGTCCTCCTGAAATAACATGTGGATCTAGTGCATAAAACAGTAAGATACGCACGATATCCACTGTTCTGGCAGTGGCTTCAACCTCCTTTAGTATCACATAGGCCCTATCACAGGATCCTCGAAGATTACAACCACTACAAACCTGCACGTTAGTACTTGACTCAGACCCCAAATTGTAACCTATTTATATATTTTAAACTACACATGGTTCCCAGTGCCCATGCAAATCTTTCCTCATAAAGGGCAAAATTTGATGTACTAGCAAATTATTGGAAAAACTTACATCTCCTTCATCAAGTTGTACATAAACTCTCAACCTTTTCCCTGAATTAACAGCTTTCCTTAAAATATTAGGACATCCTCTGTCCACAACTGTCTGAATATCTTGCCTAGACAATGATCTGCAATATGGCAATTCATTAGTTACCAATTAAATGACTTTATTATTAAAATATGAAAAATCTAATTAGATTTTTTAATAATTAAAAAATGGGTTTTTAAACTAAAATTATGTTTCATAACACAAAAGCTGAATAGCTATTACTCGGCTAATTTTGACTTAATTAATTAAGCTTCCTAGTTCCTAACAAAACATGAAGGACCATTTACTCCCAAAAAACAAATATTTTTCTAGCTTTCTGGCATTAGCTAAACCAATATACAGTTAACCTATACCAAAAATAAAGGATACTTTATTACATTGTCTAATTTTGCAATTCCGGAAATAAAGGATACTTTAGTACATTGATCTAATTTTGCAATTCAGTAAAACCCATTGATTGGACATTTCTAAATTTATTGACTTACTTTAAATGTGATTGATCATATTAATCACCACCATTAATTAAAAAAATTAAAAATGAAAGAAAATCAGAAATTCAAGATTTAAGCTTTATTCTGATAATTAGAAAAATTAAATCATTGCAAGGGACTACTATATCCACTATATAATAATACATGTGTAAAGTAAAAGTTCAAAGTTTACAAAAGAGTCTAGTTCAGAAAATTACTTGATCGAATGCAAAGCAAAAATAAAAACAAGTAGCATCTGTCACAGAGATATAGCAAGCCTATTTTTCTTATTTGAGTTGAAATTTGCATCTTGCAAAAGCCAAAACAGCAAGAATTTTTCAAAATTCTATTTTAGTTCATTTTGATCCTTTTCTCTCAGAACTTAGAAAGATAATTGTCTGCTTGGCTCTGATTAAACAAATCTGTGATATAAGGCAAGAATTTCCTTTCAGTCCAGTTTAACACTTCAAATATATTCATTAAAGAAACTACTTTATCAAAGAACGAAATTTCACGAAAATAATAACTATTGTGACATAACAACAGAACACCTCCACTTAGCTCTGCTAATCAACATAACTGGTTTAAATAAATGAACTTTCTATAATTTTGGAGCACAACCATGAATAATGATTAGTGTTGTAAAAATCCCACCTACGTCCGCTTAATCCCCACCTAGGGGCTAGGCGGTACCTCTAGGAAGAATCAGACCTCTACAACATCGATTTAATAAAGGCTCTAAACCTTTACAATACTTGAAATGAGTTTGTTAAGAAGCTCGAGCTAAAAAAAATATTTCCACCAGTTACGTCTTGGGTTATTTTTCATGTAAAATTTTAAAAATTCACATTTACTACATGCTTTTGTATAATATAGCAAGTATATACAATAGAAAAATAAATAAATGGAGAGAACACCTAGCCTGGATATAAAATCGTCTAATCCATAGATAATGGTCCAAAAAGAAGCTTCCATTGTGGTGTTAATAGGGTCAAAACTCTCTCACTGTTTGGATCATTCAATGCAAAGGTGATATCACATAGAGAAGTGTGGGTCAACAATTGATCAATCTAGGATAAAGAAACGTATGACACATTTCTCTCTCTTCCATTGTGTGAGTGCGTTATACTTCATAATGTGGTAAATTTTTTTAGATTATTTCTAATTTAGAAAATAGATAAAGGGTAATCTGCTTGCTTTTGGAACCAAACAGGTAATGCTTGCAACAAACAGGTAATGTGCAGGGGGATTTACATTTTGAATAAGGTAGGCAAATGACCCTCCTTAGATATTAAGAGGTATAAAAATATTAGCTATAGTTATGTTTTTCCTTGAATATGGGCTGTAAGGTAAAAAGATAGGGTTCTACCCACCTTATCATGGAGAAAAGTTAGTATTATTGATATTTGAAACCTTTATTTTCAAAAGTAATGGGCTTATATACAATTTAACAATAATCATACTGCCTTTAATCAAAGTAAAGAATTTCAAGTTAACAACTAGACAAGTACAAAATATAATCCCTCAGTCAGTCACAAACATGTTGACCTCTTTTCTTTTTATGGATAAGTTTCGAAACATTGTCACAAATTTACAATTAATTATCCATAATGTGCAACTAAATTAGGGCAAAGGTAGTATTAACTTCAATGTATAATTAACTTCCCCAAGGTAGTATTAATTTTATGCATTCACTTATTCATTAATTATATCAATACAGAAAAAACATCATTCCTTTATCAAAGCATCAAAAAACCAAAAAATGTTCTCACTTGAAAATGTCGAAACGGTCACGAGCAAAGCTAAGACAAGCATCCTTCAAGAGATTCATATCCTTATAAACAACATCAGCTCCGGCGCCGTTCCCGTCGCCGTTCCCGTCGCCACTAACACCGCCGTCATCTTTTAACGGCGACGGAGAGAGGTACCCTTTGGAATTTAAGCGGTCGACAAAAGAAACCCACTCCGGCCACGGATGATGGAGTGAACTGACGGCGGTTTCCGGGTTTTCAGTGGAAATACTTTCCATTACGGCGGCGGAAGAAGAAGAATAAGGAGAAGAAAAAGTGTGGCGGTGGAAGCGGAGGGTTGAGGAGGAAGAGAAGATGAGTTTTCTGGCGATTTGAATTGGAGGGAAAATTGAGGTTCCGCCGAGGAGAGAAATTAGCCTGGCAGTTGTTGACATTTTTCTGCAGATGAGAGATAAATGGGGGAGAATTAAGAAGCATTTTTTTTTTGTAGGGTTTATAAGGTCTTAGCACTCTGCAGCAGGCATTTTGAATTTCACTAGAAATCCGCAAGTAATTTTGTAGGGTTTTCTAGGTTGTTAAATTTAAGAAACAGAAATTCTAGGGAGATATTTTTTTGGGACATTCAAGCGACTTTTTTTTTTTTTTTTTTTTTGGTTTATTTTTGTAGTATCTCTTAAAAATGTATACTATTTATTTTAATTGAAATTTTTATAAAAATCAGTGTTTTAAGTATAATTTGAATACATACAAAAATAGAAATTCTAGGGAAACATTTTTTTGGGGACATTCTAGCGATTTTTATTTTTTTTTTGGTTTTTTTTTTAGTACCTCTTAAAAAATGTATAGTATTTATTTCAACTGAATTTTTTGTAAAAATCAATGTTTTAAGTATAATTTGGATACATACAAAAAACAAGGTTTGTACAACTCTGTTTTTTATATGTATCTAATTTATACCTAAAACACTATTTTTTACAAAAATTTCAGTTAAAATAAATACTATACATTTTTTAAGAGATACTACAAAAAAAAAACCAAAAAAAAAATATGTCGCCAGAATGTCTACAAAAAAATATCCCCCTAGAATTACTAACGAGACACAAGAAACACGGAAAAAGGAAAAGGAAACAGAGGATTTGTTGTCTCCTTAGAGGAGGTTTGGGATTACTAAAAAAAATGTGATTATTAATTTTGGATAAGTGATTTTGGTTATAATTAATTTTAAAAGTTGTTTGTGTTTGTTAAATAATAAAAAATATTTAAATTATTAATAAGTGAAAAATGTTTGGTATATTAAAATTATTATTTATTTCAAGTGTAAATTATTAAAAATGAAAGTTTTGAAAGTAAATATGAGTAGTTGTTGAAATTATTAAAATAAATAGAGATAAATTAATAATATATTTTATCTAACCTGATTATTTTCATAAAAAGTAATTATAAACAGTTTTAAAATAAATTTATCAAATAACTTTTACTTCTTGAAACTAATTATAAAAAAGTTTGACTGCTTATAAATTGAGGGAATATGTTACTATTATATTAAAATGTCTTAGACGTGGGACACTAGTATTTATTTATATAATATTAACGATCATATTCATCTTTAAATTAATACTTTATTTATATATTTGTATATTAATTTACTTATATAATAATAAAATTTATTTAAATTCAAATAGTTACATTTAATGATTTAATAAAAAATCATAATTAACTATTATTGTTATCAAAAATATGAATTTAAAAAACACTAATTAGTATGAGAATAAAAGATAATAATAAATTTAAAAATATACTTGATATATTTTTTGAGACGGAGGAAATATATTACTACTATACTAAAAGTGTCTTACACGTGAACCCTCCAACTGCTTTACCTTTTTCCATGATTTCACCAGCTTCTTAACAATTACCAATATACATAGGATCGATATAACTTTTTTAAATCAATTTAAAAAATAATTAAATTTAAATTTGATATGAATTATTTAATTTTAAATAATATAATTATAAAATATGATGAGTGAATTTTATGCTTACGTATTAAATATATTTGGCTTGATGAATTGTGAATTCTACAATAATTTTTGTTACTTTTTTATGGGTTTATTTGTTTTTGTGTAAGAAAAGTACGTTAGAACAAAGATATGAAGATGGAAGAAATCTAGTTGAATTTTAATCGAAGTTAAAGTGGACAGTCACAATTAAGGTAGGACATTGCGACTGCCAAGTGCGTCTGGGCGTAAACATGGTGTATGTGATGTTGGAAATGGGTTTTACAAAATAAATATTAAAGTATTTTGAGGCTTAATTTATTGTAGGACCCACAATTCATAAATACCGGGTCAATGCACCAATGCTTTCTCCTCCGCGAGGAGTATAACGTGGTATACTTATTTGTTCAAATCCATTAGGAATTAAATGAGAAAATTGACTTCAAAGTCACCTACTTGATATGTTGGAAATTGCATAGTCCCACATAGGATGTGCGAGAGAAAAATGAAGAACATATATATGGGATGTTTGCTCAATGGAAAGAGCCCCAAGGGGCATCCTACTTTTATGGAAGGGAGAGGACCTAACCAAGGCATGGTTCAAATCCACACGTGCGCCGCCGTCTAGTCGGTCGTGGCAATCGGGTCATGATATATAATTTTTTTGGCAAAATTTGTTTAATAAATTATCAGATTTTGTTTTAAGGTTATTATCAATACTACGTCGTTTTGACTCCCACCGGTAATAAACTGCCTACTAGTTCTATAAATTAATCAGTCTGGGCACCAACAGAGAAGAAATTCCCGTTCCTTCCCTTCTGGAAAATCTCGTTCCTTCCCTACGCAGATTCAGTTCCTGCTCTGCCGTCCGTTCTCGTTATCTTGATTCAGATTACGCAAATATTTTCTCGTTTCTGTTTGTAAATATATATTCATGCATCATTTTCATACATTATTTATAAAGTTCAGTACATAACATTGAAATTGGTTCAATGTGTTCTTAATTTTGAAGTGCTTCTAATTAAAAACTGAAAATCCGTTTTATCTTGGGAAGCAATTATTCAATTAATCCTTAAGACCTCATGAGGAATAAATTTGCTTTAAAAAACATTTTTGTGAATTCAAATAACTCGGATTTATTTATTAATATTTTCTATGTTATATATATATAAAATTATGTTCTGTTTTATTATATTTATATATATTAAATAATACTATATATTACAGTAACAATCTTAAAACAAATTTATTGATTCTGTAATTATAGTTTTATTTAATATAATTCTGTAATTTTGGTTTTATAAAAGTTTAGTTACAGAATTATAAAACAGGAAATTGTTTTATAAAACAATTGTTTATTAGTTTATAAAACAAGTTTATTAACGTTATTCAAAATAATGAGTATTCTGTAATAATACCTAGATCTTAGCAACGGTAACAAGTTATTTATTCATGCAGTATAATATTTCTTCAGTTAATATAATATATTATATATTTATATTCTTACTGTTAGTATATATATATATATATATATATATATATATATATATATATATATTTGAATGTTAAGTTCTTTTTCCTGCAATAAGTGCAGTAAATTTAATATTGCATGTTCTTATTTCCTGCAATAAGTGCAGTAAGTTTAAATATCTTTGAATTTCAGTTTCTGTTCTTTTGCATGTTATAAACTGTATGTTAATTCGTTTGACTAAGTTAAATAATGGGTATTCTGTTATTGTGTATTCATTGTCTATTCATTATTGTCTATGCATGTTAATTCATTTGACTTAAGAATATATATAATACTAAGAAATATTATATAATATTCTATTATTATTTACATGTTAATATAACAGTTTATTGTATTGCATGATAAATATATAATATTCTGTTATTATATTTATTATAGGAATATCATATTTATTACATATTGATTGATTTTTATATTATGTTATTATCCTAAGTTATTATTATGTAATAATCTTAGTGTTGGAATTTTAACAAAACTTGTCCAACTTTAGAATACAAATTGGTTTTAAAAGGAAATTTGTAAACCGATATTTGTAAGTGAATTTGAATTTGTGCTATACAAATTTTTATACACAAAATTTGTTGTTTGAATTACGTTAAATTTTTGTACAAACAGAAATTTAATTTGATTATTGATAGTCTTTATTTGTATAACAGAAATGGCATCTACTAGTACCATTTCTGCCGTGAGTATGTCTCATGAAGAAAAGCCTGAAAAGGTTCAATGGAACTGATTTCAAGCGTTGGCAACAGAAGATGCTCTTCTATCTCACAACACTGAACTTGGCAAGGTTTCTACAAGAGGACCGTCCTAATCTTGTTGAAGGAGAAACTGACAAGGAAAAGGTGGCTGCAGTTGATGCATGGAAACATGCAGATTTCCTTTGTAGAAATTATGTAATGAATGGATAAGACAATACATTGTATAATGTGTATTGTACAATTCAAACTGCAAAGGAACTTTGGGAATCTTTAGATAAGAAATATAAAACTGAAGATGCTGGCATGAAGAAATTCATAGTTGGTAGATTTCTTGATTTTAAAATGATAGATTCTAAAGCAGTTATCACTCAGGTTCAAGAATTACAAGTAAATCTACATGACATTCATTCTGAAGGAATGTCATTAAGTGACTCATTCCAAGTTGCAGCAATGATTGAAAAACTTCCACCATCATGGAAAGACTTCAAGAATTATCTAAAGCATAAACGCAAGGAGATAAATCTTGAAGAATTGATCGTGTGACTTAGGATTGAAGAGGACAATCGAGTATCTGAGAAGAAGACTGGGAAAAACTTCATTGAAGCAAAGGCAAATGTGGTAGAACAAAGGCCAAACAACAACAAAAGGAAGCGTGAAGGCAAATAAGCTTTCAAGGCCAAGAAGAAATTCAAAGGCAAATGCTTCAACTGTGGCATCCAAGGACATAAATCAAGTGAATGTCGCAAGCCAAAGAAAGTCAAGAAAGAACAAAAGGCTCAAGCAAATGTAGCAGGCTGGAAAAACTTTTCGAAAATGTTTGGACATGAATCTTTAATGCGATTATATCGAATGTAACTTGGTAGGAAATCCCAAAGAATGGTACGTGGACATTGGGGCTACTCGCCACATTTGTTCCAACAAATGGATGTTCTTTACTTACAAACCAGTAGAGAATGATGATTAACTCTTCATGGGAAACTCCTCAAGTTCAAAGGTTGAAGGACGTGGAAAGATTATACTGAAAATGACATCTGGCAAAGAACTGACTTTAAATGAAGTGCTTCATGTGCCAGATATCCGCAAAAATCTAATTTCTGGGTCACTACTTGGCAAGAATGGCTTTAAGTTGGTGTTTGTGTCTGATAAGTTTGTACTTACTAAGAATGATATGTTTATAGGAAAGGGCTACATGAATGATGGGCTCTTTAAGATGAATGTTATGACTGTTGTACCAAAGTCTATTGATAATAATAAAATTAATTCTTCTGCTTACTTGTTGGAATCTTCAAATATATGGCATGCTAGATTAGGACATGTTAATTATAATACTTTGCGTAGATTAATTAATTTAGAATTCTTAACTAAATTTGATATTAATCAAAAACATAAATGTGAAATATGTGTGGAATCAAAAATGACAAGATTACCCTTTCATTCTGTTGAAAGGAAAACTGAACCTCTAGGTTTAATTCACACTGACATATGTGACTTAAAGTTTGTGCAAATAAGAGGTGGGAAAAAATATTTCATCACTTTTATTGATGATTGCACACGATATTGTTATGTATATTTGCTAAGAAGCAAAGATGAGGCAATAGAAATGTTTCAACTTTATAAAAATGAAGTTGAAAATCAACTTAGCAAAAAGATTAAAGCAATAAGAAGCGATAGAGGTGGTGAATATGAATCACCATTTGAAGAGATTTGCTCTACTCATGGCATTATTCACCAAACTACCGCTCCTTATTCACTCTCAATCTAACGGTATTCTTTGAGAACGCAAGCAAGAACATTGAAAAAATGTTGAATGCTATGTTAAACAGTCCTGGAGCACCCCGAAATTTGTGGGGGGAAGCTTTGCTTTCTGCCAATTATATTCTTAACAAAGTGCCTCATAAGAAAACTCATAAAACACCTTATAAATTATGGAAAGGTCATAGACCTTGCTATAAATACTTAAGAGTGTGGGGGTGTCTAGCAAAAGTGATGGTTCCTAAACCTAAAAAGGTTAAGATAGGACCAAAAATAATTGACTGTGTTTTCATTGGTTATGCAAATAACAGCAGTGCTTATCGCTTACTTGTTCATAAATATGAAATTAATGATATTCATGTTAATACATTTATTGAATCAAGAGATGCATCCTTCTTTGAAAATATTTTTTCATATAATGGAAATAATGATTCAAATTCAAACAAAAGACCTTTGGATGCTACTAGTAATAATCACGAAAATATGTACAAAGAGTTACATGGAGGATGAACCTGGAGGCGTAGAAAAGGGCAAGGACTTCAAATTCTTTTGGTCCGAATTTTCTAACTTTTTTGTTAGAAAACGATCCTCAAACGTACAAGGAAGCAATATCCTCTCCAGATGCTTCTCATTGGAAAGAAGTAATAAATAGCGAAATTGAGTCCATTATGCAAAATCATACATGGGAATTGGTGGACCTTCCACCTGGTTCAAAATCCTTAGGGTATAAATGGATCTTCAAAAAGAAGATGAAAGCTGATGGCTCAATTGATAAATATAAAGCAAGGCTTGTTGTTAAAGGCTATAGACAAAAGGAAGGATTGGATTATTTCGACACTTATTCACCTGTTACAAGAATTACATCTATTCGAATGCTAATAGCAATAACATCTTTAAATAGACTTGAAATACATCAAATAGATGTAAAAACTGCATTCTTAAATGGTGAATTAGATGAAGAAATATATATGGAACAACCTGAAGGTTTCATAGCTCCTAGACAAGAGAGAAAAGTATGCAAACTTGTTAAATCTTTGTATGGATTAAAACAAGCACCAAAACAATGGCATGAGAAATTTGATAATGTTATGTTATCAAATGGATTTAAAATTAATGAGTGTGACAAATGTGTTTATGTCAAAAGCACTCAAAAGGAATATGTCATTGTTTGTCTTTATGTGGGTGATATGTTAATCATGGGTAGCAACAATGAAGTTATCAACTCAACAAAACGTATGTTGTTAAATAGGTTTGACATGAAAGACTTGGGGGTTGCATATATAATATTAGGAATCAAGATTTCTAGAACATCTGATGGAATTATATTATCTCAAACTCATTACATTGAAAAAATACTTGAAAATTTTAACAAGTATAATATAATTCTAAATAAGACCCCAGTTGATATAAATCTTCATTTAGCTAAAAATGAAGGTGATAGCATATCTCAACTAGAATATTCTCGTATAATAGGCAGTTTAATGTATGTCATGAACTGTACTAGACCAGATATAGCTTATTTGGTAAGTAAGCTAAGTAGGTATACAAGTAATCCAGGTAAAGATCACTGGAAAGCAATTTTGAGAGTTTTAGGATATTTAAAACATACTCAAAAAATATGGACTGCACTATACAAGATATCCAACAGTATTGGAAGGATATAGTGATGCTAATTGGATATCTGATAATAAAGACTCGAAATCCACAAGTGGATATGTCTTTACCCTTGGAGGTGCGGCGGTATCTTGGAAATCCTCAAAATAAACGTGTATTGCAAGGTCTACAATGGAATCAGAATTCATTACATTAGACAAAGCTGGAGAAGAAGTTGAGTGACTTCGTAATTTCTTAGAGGATATTCCAAATTAGTCAAGACCTGTGCCAGCTATATGTATACACTGTGATAGCCAATCAGCAATTGGAAGAGTACAGAGTCATTTATATAATGGTAAGTCACGTCATATCTGACGAAGACATAATCTAGATTAGACAATTGCTCTCAAATAGAATTATCTCAATTGACTATGCAAAGTCAAAAGATAATATTGCGGATCCGCTTACGAAAGGTTTAACAAGAGAGCAAGTGGAAAAATCATCAAAGGGAATGAATTTAAAGCCTACTATTTAAAAAAGAGTCGTCATAGTGGCAACCCAACCTAACTGACTGGAGATCCCAAGATCTAGGTTCAATGGGCAAACCGAACTATGTAGTACTCAGTAAAGCACTGAGGAGATATTTACTCCTAACCATTCTTAAAATGAGACAGCGCACATCTGCCGCGAGAATTAGGATAAGTTACGCTTTTAATGACTTTTATATCTTGAAATACGTTCAAGTGGAGTAGTGCAGGATACTCTTGATAGAAGTCACCTACGTGAGTAAGAAGGGGGCCACTTCTGTGAGAATTTTGAAGGCTGAATTCTGTAATATACTTATGGAACCAAGAGGTGTTTCAAGGCTAAAATGAACACAAACGTGAGAACCAATTATGTTTAAAGAGATATTTTGTGAATTCTATTGTCTTGGTTTACATAAAAAACTGACAGTTCAAAGACATCAAGTCTACTAATTAGCCAAGTAAATCCGATAGATTTTAGTAGGGCAAGTTCAAAGCCACTAGGCTACTTAACCTGATGAAATATCTTTTCTCATGTACTCGAACTAGTGTCTGCATATTCATAACATATTTTGCATATTGTAAAGTCAATTTTACATTCATGTGGGGGATTGTTGGAAATGGGTATGACAAAATAAATATTAAAGCATTTTGAGGCTTAATTTATTGTAGAACCCACAATCCATAAATGTCGGGTCAATGCACCAATGCGTTCTCCTCCGTGAGGAGTATAACATGGTATACTTATTTGTTCAAATCCATTAGGAATTGAATGAGAAAATTGACTTCAAAGTCACATACTTGATATGTTGGAAATTGCATAGTCCCACATAGGATGTGTGAGGGAAAAATGAAGAACATATATATGGGATGTTTGCTCAATGGGAAGGGCCCCAAGGGGCACCCCACTTTTGTGGAAGGGAGAGGACCTAGCCAAGACATGGTTCAAATCCACACGCGCGCGCCGCCGCCGTCCGGTTGGTCGGTCGGTTCGGGCGGGTCGAGTGATGATATACAATTTTAATTTTTTGGACAAAATCTGTTTAATAAATTATCAGATTTTATTTTAAGGTTATTATCAATACTACGTCGTTTTGACTCCCAACGGTAATAAACTGCCTACTAGTTACAGAGAATAAGCAATTTTTCCCCGTCCCGTCCCGTCCCGTTCCTTTCTTCTCCGTTCTGAAGTAAGAAATTCCCGTTCCTTCCCTTCTGGAAAATCCCGTTCCTTCTCTTCTGCAGTTCCGTTCCCGTTCTGCAAATATTTTCCCGTTTCTGTTTGTAAGTATATATTCATGCATCATTTTCATGCATTATTTATAAAGTTCAGTACATAACATTGAAATTGGTTCAATGTGTTCTTAATTTTGAAGTGCTTCTAATTAAGAACTAGAAATCCGTTTTATCTTGGGAAGCAATTATTCAATTAATCCTTAGCAAATGTGAGGGAATAAATTTGCTTTAAGGAGACTTTGTGAATTCAAAGGACTCGGATTTATTTATTAATATTTTCTGTGTTATATATATATATAAAATCATGTTCTGTTTTATTATATTTATATATATTAAATAACACTATATATTATAGTAACAAGTGAGAAGTAACGTGTAGCAGTGTGTGGTAGAGGGGCGCGCGATGCAGTCACTTGAGGCAGTCAAGTGCGGTAATCAGCAACATGGCAGGGGAAGGCGTGTGTTAGCGCAGTGATGCACAGGCGTGCACGGATGGAAAAAGTCCAGCGTCGTAGCGCTGGTTATCAGCGATGTGACACTGGAGGTGTAGTAAGTGAGCGCCTTGGCGCTATATGTTGGTGTCACGGCGCTAGTTTGTTGGGTTAGTTCGTGTTGCATTGTAGTGTTATTTCATCGAAGTTGGAATGTTGCGCTATGTCGAGTTTAAGTTGGATACAACGTCTACCGAGTTGCATGAGAGACCTATAAATCCACGATTAAGAGGTTGTTATGATATAGACGAAAGTTGGGATTGCTTAACAGATTTTCAAGGATCATGAAGGAAAACACGCAAAGGAAAGCAAGGATCAAAGGCAAAGTTTTGGAATTCGAAGGTTGCACTACACAATTTTGTTATCTTCTCTTTTTCTTTTATTTTTGTAATTCGAGGATGTTATTTTATTTGAGAATGATGTTTTCTTGCTATGTTATAAACTAATTTCAATGGAACCCAATGATTAGTTTAAATCACTTTACTCTCTTTTTTATTATTGTTGATCATATGTGAATCGTTTATCATATTTTATGTTTCATTTTATGATTATTTGACCATCAATTATTATGATAACTGATGAGTGGGTTTTATACATATGAATTTGGTACTTTTGACTTGATGAAATTGATCGTTCTTGGGTATTTTATGTTAATTTTATGTGTTTTGTGTGTTTTTGTTGTAGGAATGGAAACCAATCTTGAAATGGTATTTTGAATGAGAATTCATGCATTATCAGTCATTAGTGAGCAAAAACGTGCATCAACAAGTGACGAATTGGCTCAGCGTGCGACCATGTGCGTTAAACGTCGGCGTGTGACTTAGGTTTGTAATAAAGATCTGAATGGTTAATACATCTTAATAAATTAGATCGTCTGAATGATATAACATCTGAATCTAAAAAATTATTTGATAACTAAAAAGTGTAAAACATATGAATAACACTATTTTACCATTTTAACACTTTGAGTTATTTAAATTTTTTATTTAAATGATCTTAAAATTTTAAATAGAAGGAGTACAATATTTATTGAGGCTATATTTGTTCATAAATTTTGAATAAACTATTGAGGCAACTCTTAATAGTTAAGATTTGAGTTTCTGTCGTAACGATTAAGTGTAACGAATAAGTTTTTCGAGTCGTGATCCTGGGGATAGAATCCTTTTAAGGAGGAAAAGATGTAACGATTGAGAAATTTTTATAATTTAATTTAAATATTTATTGAATTAAATAAATATTTTAAATAATTTATTTATTGAGGAAAATAAATAATTGATGAATTGTGGTGCATTAATTTAGTAACTAAATTTATTAATGTTAACTAAATTAAATAATGGTAATTTTATTTGAAGGATTTAATTTAATGAAATAATTAAATTAAATGAGTTGTTTAATATTAAAGAAAATAAGTAAATTAAATAAGGTAATGTTTAAGTCTAATTTATTAATTAAATTAGATATATAATTATTTATTAATCATCAGAATAATTATAAAAAATATATAATTATTATAATTATTATTGTAAGTTATGTAAATTGGCTACATGTGTGACAAATAAAAACTATATAATATAATATTATCAAAATAAATTAGAATTGGGGAATTGTGTGTAGCCAAACAAGTCCTTATGACTTTTGGTTTATTTTAACTGACGCCTTTTTGTTTTTGTACTAGACATATGTAGGGGGAGAGGGAGCTAGTTATGTTATGCGTTCTTTTTCTTTCCAAGGCTATAGTCAGAGAGTTTGGAAGAGAGGAACACAATGATATTGAGAGTTGGAGAAGAAGGGTTTTGGGAAAGGATTGCTATTAACTTTGCTATCATATATGTGACGCCCCCAAAATAGGTATACATCACCTATTCTGAGTCGCCAAATAAATGGTACAGAATACAAATACAATCTTTAATATACAACAAGAGCTGTGAGTTTTAATACAAATATTGTCTTCTAGACAATATCCACTCTCAGAATAAGTCCTCATTACAATTATTATCACACTATTTCATAGAATAGTGAAGACTACTAATGCTATCATCTGGACCGTCACTTCGTTCCCCGACTAGTCCCTGCTACGTTCTCATTTCCTAAAGTGAACAATGAAAGCAAAAGGGTGAGCTCAACTAGCCCAGTAAGAAATATTATGACTAAGATAATGCAGAATAAATTATCGTTAGCCTTTGATAGTGTTAAAGCGATAAAATATAACAAACATCAAGTTTAAGCTGCTTGATGAACAAGCAATCCATTAAAAGAGTCAAGTAGAGAATAAAATCTACTATCTTTTATGATTAAAAAGGTTTTTCATCACTTTTATATCGAGACTCGAATTTTTAATAAATAATCCACATCATCCCTGCACTACGTGTGACACCCCCAAAAATAGGTATACATCACCTATTCTGAGTCGCCAAATACATGGTACATAAAACAAATACAATCTTAAATATACAACATAAGCTATGAATTTTAATACAAATATTATCTTCTAGACAGTATTCAAACTTAAAATAATTCCTTAATACATTTATTATCACACAATTTCATAGAATAGTGAGGACTACTAATCTTTATCATCACGGATGTAGTCACTCTGTTCCCCGACTAGTCCCTGCTACGTTCTCATTTCCTGAAGAGAACAATGAAAGCAAAAGGGTGAGCTCAACTAGCCCAGTAAGAAATATTATGACTAAGATAATGCAGAAAAAAAATTACCGTTAGCCTTCAACAGTGTTAAATTGACAAAATATAACAAACATCAAGTTTAACTACAGCGGAACAAGCAATCCATTAAAAGAGTTATGTAGAGAATAAAATCTACTATCTTTTATGATTTAAAAAGGTTTTTCATCACTTTTATCGCTAAGACTCAGCTTAATAAATAATCCACATCATCAAATCATCCCTGCACTATAGCCAAGGATATTCATTAGTATCACGACCACAAATTATCCATACACTACGGGCCAAAGATAATTGTGTTTTCATCAACGGTCCTGATCATGCCATAAAACAATTCATCTTTGCTCCCTTGGCCGAAGAGAATCCATAGCCATAATCATACCAAAAATTGTCCATCAATGCACTACGGGCCAATGAGGACTTTTTTCCACATCATTTGTAATATTACGGTCATGATTATACCGAATAATCCCTGGTCATAATCATACCAAGTCCATCTATGCATTACAGGCCACAGATGACTTTCAACATAATATAAACATGAGGATGATGACAATGACATAAAAATTCAATAAAACAGTTCAAGAATTAATTTATCCAGGAATCAATAACGTCCAAATTGTCAACATGATACTGCTTTGTGGAGTAAAATTCAAGAATGCTCAGAAGAATATTTCCATGAAAAGATACTGGATGAAACACAAATATCAAGGATATTCCACTAATTTCATGGAGTATAGAAGCCAAAACTTTAACCAACTGAGTATAATGAAGAATGGAATAACAAAAGAAATCACCAAGCATGCGATAGACCGCACAGACAGGTTATTCCAACAGAATAATAAATAATGGAACCAGGTCATGCATAAACGCACAGATAGGATATTCCAACAGAATAATAAATAAGCGGAACCGGTCAAAGTAAAATTAGACAAGATGGGATGTTCAACAGATTAATAAATAACGGAACCAGTCATGCAGTAACGCATGTATGGCGAGGATATTCCAACAGAATAATAAATAACGGAACCAGGTCAAGCGAAATTCGTACCGATAGGATGTTCCAACAGAATAATAAAGAATGGAATAACAGAAGAATTTCACCATGTATACGGTACTTCGCATAGATAGGTTATTACAACATAATAATAAAGAATAGAATAACAGAAGAATTTCACCAAGTATAGGGTAGTCAGCGTATACAGGTTATTCCAACAGAATAATAAAGAATGGAATAACATAAGAATTTCACCATGTATGCGGTGCTTAGTGATATAAAGTTATTCAACATAATAATAAAGAATGGAATAACAGAAGAATTTCACCAAGTATAGGGTAGTCCGTGTATATAGGTTATGTAAGACCCCAACTTATTATAAATAAAATTAAATTTTTTTCTATTCATTATTTTCAATTAATAAGGGTTAATTTGATATAATGCTGTGGTTATGGGTGAAATGTGCAAATTTTACAAAATAAGCAAGTGGTTATAAAATATTTATTTTTGTTGGGAAATATTCTTTTGGTCGTGGAATATTCTTTTTTGTGGGGAATATTAAATGCGATGACAGTATGACCATTCGTGGGGCTCATAATGTGAGAATAAGCGTCGAATGAAGAAAAGCGACAAAGTATAAGTTTTATAAATAACAACGTAGTTATTCTGAATTAACTTTCTTGTTGAAATACACGGTGGTTAAAATCTGATAATATGCGTGGTTGCCGCACGGCACTTTGCGGTATTGCAGATATTATTGAATTATTGATTAAATGCGTAAGAAGGCACTACTCGATAATTATTCACGATGTATTCTTGTTCAATATTTTATTTTATTGATTAAATAATTGCTGCGTTGATATTTAATATTATTGTTGTTTCAATAATTGTTACTACACCGTATTTCCCATTATTAGATCAATAATTCATATTATTTAAATAATATTATTAGATAGCATTATTGGCAAAGTTTAGAAAGTTCTGTCAAGGAGAGGTTTGGTCACCTAATTGCGTGCCAGTAAGGAGAAATCCTTATTGGAAAGCCCCCTCTTTCCTCGAAACGGCCTGGTTGTCATAATTGTGATTCTGTAATATTATTTGTGAATAATAAATTATTGATTTATATGATAAGGAAATATTTATTTGATGTGGATATAAATGATGGATTTATTTATTTTATGTGGTTATAAATGAAGAAATTAATGTTGAGGTGTTTTATCAGTATTTTGTCAGAAGGGAGGTATTAAAAATCACCCGTTTGTGAATTTCGGATATTTTTTGTTTAGATTTTGGAAAAACTCAAAGCTACAAAGTTGTAGAGAATTTGATTTCGTGTGGAATGGATATAAAATTCCTATTTTTCTGATAAACGGGCTATTTTCTATGAATTACTAAAGTTTTAGAAAATAAAATAATTTTTATTAATTTATGGGTGGGACCCACTTTTGTGATTTAAAACATGAGGGCTGCTGGGATTTTTTAAGAGTGGCATGCTGGTCTTTGATGGCTAGCATGCGTAGAATTTTGAATAATAAAAATAATATTTTATTATTTTAGTCTCCTATGGCATTCTAGCATTTTCCTATAAATAGACGCTTAGGATATAATTGAAAATCACACCAGAAACAAGTTTTCTTTCTCTCTAGATTATCGAGCGTATTTTTGTAAGTCTTTTGTTACTTTGAGAGTTGCTGTTCGGTACAAGTTTCCTTCGACTTTCTATTCGATATTCCAATCAGAAGTACCGTTATTTTAAGGTAAGGGATGTTATTTTCTTTCAAAATGATATTATTTTCTTCAATATCATTATGCCAAAATATTGGTTTGAACTTTTTAATCAAATTTGGAACTTTTTGTGTCGGGGTTACTATTCATGTATACGGCACTATTCACGTATACGACACTATTCACGAATACGATACTATTCACCGAAAAATAAAAATTTTCCTTTTTGTCCAAGATGTCTATTCTGGCTACCATCTTTGATTGTATTCATGTTTTGATCGTTATTTTTGAATTCTGCTTCACAATTGATTATTATTAAGTATTATTGATATTGGATAAACTGTTATACGAATCCCTAATATTTGTCTTTCTGTCTCACTGGATTCGTTTTCTTTAAAGTATTTTTCATCATCTTCAGTCTTAAATGATGATATTATTGAATATCTTTGGCTGTAGTGCAAAGAGATGAATGATTAATCGATGAATATCTTTGGCCCGTAGTCTGAAGATGAGCAGTGTTGAGATGAACATGACATTTGGTGATACAAATGAATATCTTTGGCACTGTAGTGCAAAGATGAATATTTGATTAAAGATGTATCTTGATTTTTATTCTGAGGATAAAATATTGATGATGAACTTTTAAATCTTAGAAGATAGTAGAATTCATTCTCTACGTGACTCTTAATGGATTCTTTATTTCATTGCGCAGTTGTTGATCTAAAATTTGTTGTCAATTGTATTCTATCAGATTTTTCCTTGTTGAAGACTAATGATAATTTGTTGTATATTATCTTAGTCATAATATTCTTTCTTGGGCTAGTTGAGCTCACCCTTTTCTGTTTGTTCCATTTTCTTCTTAGGAGGTGAGAACATAAGCAGGATCGAGTCGGGGTATGGAGTGATGGTTCTAGAAAGATGTTTTAGCAGTCCTCACTATTTCTGTAAAATAGTGTATAAATAATTGTAATGGGGACTTATTTGAGTATTGATATTGTCTAGAAGACAATATTTGTATTTAAACTCACAGTATGTGTTGTTGTATTTTGCACGACAATTGTATTATTGAAGTTGTAGTTGCTTTCTGTACCATGTATTTGGCGACTCAGAATGGGTGTTGTATACCTATTTTGGGGCGTCACAGTTGGTATCAAAGCTTAGGGATATGGTCTCTGGCGGAGATTGGGGAATAGAACTAGGAGGGGAGAGATGAGTAAATCCTTCGGTAGTGTGTCCTATCTAAGCTTATTTGTTGGTCGGTCATAATATAGGGATATTATGTGATATGTTAATTTGTTTAATTAACCCTTATTTTATGGCGATTTTAGAATGGCTGGTCACTTGAGAAGCGTTAACAATAGAGTGTATGAGACTGTGGAACAACCTTTAGTCACAAACCAGGAGAACGTGCAACGGGAAGGCAATATTCCTCCTGTAAATAATGTTACCGAGCAAACAATGAATGATGGAATGTTTAGGAGCTTTTTGCAGTTTATGCAAAATCGGACGAGGGAGACTCGTGTACAAAATACGGGTGGAAGTGATGGCAACGTGCGGTCTGTCACAGCCAAGCAGTTCAAGGAGTTGGGACCACCAGATTTCTGGGGAAAGCCCGATCTGATTAAGGCGGAAACATGGGTCAAGAAAATCACTAAGATATTCGATGTCTTGGGATGCACGGAGGAACAGAAGGTTCCATTTGCCACCTTTATGTTCTGTGGTGAAGTGGATTACTGGTGAGAATTTGTGAAGCGTACCCAGCCAGCTGCACTCAACATGTCTTGGGAAAGATTTCATAAACTTTTCAATGACAAGTACTTTCCTAAAAGTATTCATCATATGAAGGAGGTAGATTTTATTAGACTGGAACAGAACAACATGATGGTGTCTCAGTACGAGGCGAAGTTCGCGGAGTTATCCAGGTTTGTACCTCATTTGGTAGAGAATGAGGAACGTATGACGCGGATGTTTCTGAGAGGTCTAAAACCCAAGATTCGTCAATACCTTATCTCTCATAAATTTTCTCTGTATTCAGATGTTGTCAACAGGGCTCAATTATGAGAGAGAGATAATGAGTATACTCAACCGAGGGACCACAACTAGGGTCATACCGGTGATAGCAGTCATCAGAACGATGATAACCAGCGAGGAGGGAAAAATATGGACAAAGGCGGTAACCACTCGGGTGGTAATCGTGGCCATGATAATAGGAGAGGTGAGTCAAGTGGAAATTTCAGAAAGAGGAGATTCAACAATGACGGAAAGACATCAACAGCAGCACCAGCACCAACAACAAATTCTAGGGGAGGAGAACGACCGCCAGTTAGATGTTACAAATGTGGGAAAGAGGGACATATCAACCTAAACTGCCCACAACAATCCAAGGTATGTTATAACTGTGGAAAGGAAGGCAACATAGCTCAGGATTGTTCTGTAGCAAAACCAAGTTCAGCGGGGATGGTGACTCCAAGGGTTGTCTCGGATAAGTCAAAATCAGCGGTTCCTGGAAAAGCGTTTGTTGTGACTGGCCAAAACATGAGGAACCCGAACGAGGTGATCATGGGTAAGCTAATCTTGAATTCTTGTGAAGTTTATACCTTACTAGATACCGGTTCTACCCATTCTTTTATCTCTCCTGCTTGTGCTCAACGTTTAAACTTGACTCTGGAGAAATTGGACTTTAACTTATCTGTTGAAACTTCGTTGGGTGAAACCTTCATTACATCTACAGTTTTTAAATTTTGCTTGATCTAAGTTGGCACTATCACATTACCTGTTGATATTATATCTTTAAAGATACTTGCTTTTGATGTGATTTTAGGAATTGATTGGTTAACCACTCATCATGCCAAAATTGATTGTTTTCATAAGTTGTTAGTTTTCATATTTCTAACCAACTTATATGCAATTCAAACAACTAAACCACTAAAATCGATCATTTTGTCATATCAAGCCACAAAGCTATTCGTTTATTGAAAAGCGGATGTCAAGCTTTCTTAGCCCATGTTATGGATTTGAGCAGAGACAAGTCGATTTGAATAATATTTACATTGTTTGAGAATTTCTGATGTATTTCTTGAAGAACTTCCGGTCTACCCCGAGAGCGTGATGTTGAATTCTTTATTGACCTTGAGCAAGGGTACAAAACCCATTTCTAAAACCCCATATCGAATGGTTCTATTGAACTTGTGGAGTTAAAAGTCCAACTACAGGGAGTTATTAGACATCAGTTTCATTCGTCCTAGTACATCTCCTTGGGGTGCTCCTGTTTTATTCGTAAAGAAGAAAGATGGGAGTATGCGACATTGTATTGACTACAGAGAATTGAACCATGTCACCATCAAGAATAGGTATCCGCTACCTCGCATTGATGACCTGTTCGACCAGTTGCAAGGAGCACAATTCTTTTCAAAGATCGATCTTCGTTCTGGATATCATCAGCTGAAGATTAAAACTGAGGATATTCCAAAGAACGCCTTCAGAACTCGGTATGGGCATTATAAATTCTTAGTGTCTTTTGGATTGACTAATGCTCCTGCTGCTTTCATGAATATGATGAACCGTGTATTCAAGGAATATTTGGATCAATTCGTTGTTGTCTTTGTTGATGACATCCTCATCTATTCCAAAAGCCGTGAAGATCATGAGCACCATTTGAAGCTGATACTTGAAAGGCTTCGTGAAAATAAGCTATATGCCAAGCTGAAGAAATGCGAGTTCTGGCTTGAGGAAGTAGCATTCCTTGGGCACGTGGTGTCAAAACATGGAGTATCTGTTGACCCGGCAAAGATTGAAGCAATACAAAGTTGGGAGCAATCGAAGTCGGTGACCGAAGTGCGTAGCTTTTTGGGGTTAGCTAGTTATTATTGGAGATTCGTGGAAGAATTTTCTCGAATTGCTACTCCGTTAACTCAGTTGACTCGGAAGGATACAAAATTTGTATGGAGCGAGAAATGTGAGAAGAGTTTCCAAGAGTTTAAGAGGAGACTCATTTCGGCACCTGTTATGGCAATACCATCTGGTACGGATGGATTTGTTATCTACAGCGATGCTTCAGGCAAAGGGTTAGGATGTGTTCTCATGCAACATGAGAAAGTCATAGCCTATGCCTCACAAGAACTCAAAGAATATGAGAGGAATTATCCTACTCATGATCTAGAGTTGGCAGCAGTCGTTTTCGCGTTGAAAATTTGGAGACACTACCTGTATGGGGAGAAAGTGGAGATCTATACGGATCATAAAAGCCTCAAATATTTCTTCACCCAAAAGAACTCAACATGCGAACGACGTTGGCTTGAGTACATTGAAAGATTACGACCACACTATTGATATCATCCGGAAGCGAAGGGTAGTGGTGTGCGATTGAGTAGAAGATCATATCTGAGTACTGAGTGCGATATTGTCAACGTAAAAGGCCTATTTTGTATGACTTGCAAAGGATGGAGATAGAATTAAAGACTCGAGGACCCGTGTGATGATGGCGAATATCTGAGTAGAACCAACTTTAATCGATAAAGTTAAAGGCGCTCAAGCTACGGACTGGACAGGGGTGACGTCGTATGAAGAAGAAAGTGCAAGAAGGTGTTATTCGAAGCAAGAATTGATGAAGAAGGAATACTTCGATTCAACTCTAGACTTTGCGTTACTAACGATTCTGACTTGAAGCATAAAATCATGATGGAGGCACACAACACCCCATTTGCAATCCATCCTGGGAGTACCAAAATGTATCATGATATTCGACATACATTTTGGTGGAAGAATATGAAGAGAAATATCGCGGAGTTTATCTCAAGGTGTTTAACTTGTTAACGTGGAAAGGTGGAGCATCAAGTACCAAAAGGTCTATTGCAACCACTTGAGATTCCGGAATGGAAGTGGGAACACATTACTATGGATTTTGTTACGGCTCTTCCCAAGGTTTCTCAAGGTATAGATGCGATTTGGGTTATTGTTGATAGATTAACGAAGTCTGCTCATTTCTTGCCTATACGTGAAATTTATTTCATTGAACGTCTTGCTCGTATGTACGTGAATAAGATTGTGAGATTGTATGGCATGCCAGTATCCATAGTTTTGGATCGTGACCCAAGATTCACTTCACGATTTTGGGTTAGCTTGCGAAAAAGCTATGGAGCGCAGTTCTATTGATTGATTCGGCATACCATCCTCAAACGGACGGACAATTAGAGAGGACTATTCAAACTCTTGAAGATTTATTAAGACTCTGTGTTCTAGACTTCAAAGGGAGTTGGGATAAGTATTTACCACTAGTGAAATTCTCCTACAACAATAGTTATCAAGTAAGTATAGGCATGGATCTATTTGAGGCATTGTATGGATGAAAGTGTCGTTCTCCAGTATGCTGGGACGAGGTGGGAGAAGTAACGTTGTTGGGACCAAAATTAGTACGCATGACTACAGAAAAGATCCAAATGATTCGACAACGTATTCAAACCTCACAAGATCGAAAAAAGAGTTATGCTGATCTTCATCGAAAGGACATGAAATTTAATATTGGAGATCATGTACTGTTACGTATTGCTCCATGGAAGGGAGTTACAAGATTTGGGAAGAGAGGAAAGCTCAATCCACGATTTGTTGGTCCATTTGAGATTCTTGACCGAATAGGAAATGTGGCCTATAGACTCGCATTACCTCCAAGTATGTCTCGTGTTCACAATGTTTTCCACATATCTATGCTTCGTAAATATGTGAAAGACCCGAACCATATTATTTAGTTAGAACCAGATGAGATAGCCGAAGATTTAACGTACGAGGAGGTACCTGTTAAGATCTTGGATAGAAAAGAGCATGTCCTACGCACCAAGGTTATACCACAAGTTAAGGTTTTGTGGAGGAACCATGCTATTGAAGAAATGACCTGGGAGTTGGAATCAGAAATGAAAGTGAGGTACCCTCACCTGTTCGAAACACCGGATACGTACGTCAATTTCGAGGACGAAATTTTATAAGGAGGGGAGGTTGTAAGACCCCAACTTATTATAAATAAAATAAAATTTTCCTCTATTCATTATTCTAAATTAATAAGGGTTAATTTGATATAATGCTGTGGTTATGGGTGAAATGTGCAAATTTTACAAAATAAGCAAGTGGTTATAAAATATTCATTTTTGTCGGGGAATATTCTTTTGGTCGTGGAATATATTCTTTTTGTCGGGGAATATTAAATGCGGCAATGCGTGACCATTAAAAGGGGCTCATCATGTGAGAATAAGCGTCGGATGAAGAAAATGACAAAGTATAAGTTTTATAAATAACAACGTAGTTATTCTGAATTAACACTTGTTGGAATACACGGTGGTTAAAATACTGATGTCTGGCGTGGTTTGCACGAAGAAGTAGCACGGTATTGCGATGATTATTGAATTATTGATTAAATGCGTAAGAAGGCACTACTCGATAATTATTACGGTAATTCTTATTCAATATTTTATTTTATTGATTCAATAATTCTTTGCGTTGATATTTAATATTATTAGTGTTTCAATAATTGTCACTCGCATACAATATTTCCCATTATCGGATCAATAATTCATATTATTTGAATAATATTATTAGATAGCATTATTGGCAATGTCTAGAAAGTTTTGTCAATGAGAGGTTTGGTCACCTAATTCATGCGCCCGATAAGGAGAAATCTTATTGGAAAGCCCTCTTTCTGAGAAGCGGCTTTGGTTGTCATAATAATTATGATTACGTAATATTATTTGTGAATAATTAATTATTGATTTATATGATAAGGAAATATTTATTTGATGTGGATATAAATGATGGATTTATTTATTTTATGTGGTTATAAATGAAGAAATTAATGATGAGGTGTTTTATCAGTATTTTGTCAGAAGGGAGGTATTAAAAATCACCCGTTTGTGGATTTCAGATATTTTTTGTTTAGAATTTGGAAAAACTCAAAGCTACGAAGTTGTAGAGAATTCGATTTCGTGTTGAATGGACATAAAATTGGTATTTTTCTAATAAACGGGTAATTTTCTATGAATTTCTAAAGTTTCAGAAAATAAAATAATTTTTATTAATTTCTGGGTGGGACCCACTTTGTGATTTAAAGCATGAAAATTCTTTGGGATTTTTCAAGAGTGGCATCTTTGGTCTTTGATGGCTAGCATCGTAGAATTTTGAATAATAAAAATAATATTTTATTATTTTAGTCTCCTATGGCATTCTAGCATTTTCCTATAAATAGACGCTTAGGTTAGAATTGAAAATTTCACCAGAAACAAGATTTCTTTCTCTCTAGATTATCGAGCGTATTTTTGTGAGTATTTTGATACTTTGAGAGTTCTTTGTTGATCTATAAGTTTCCTTCGACTTTCTATCCGATATTAGATCGGATGTCTTAGTTATTTTAAGGTAAGGGATGTTATTTTCTTTCGAAATGATATTATTTTCTTCAATATCATTATGCCAAAATATTGGTTTGAACTTTTAATCAAATTTGGAACTTTTTGTGTCGGGGTTACTATTCATGTATCACGACCTTTATTCACGATATCTGATATTTATTCACGAATGCAGTATTATTCACGATATCTGGCACTATTCATGAATATTTGATTAAAGATGTATCTTGATTGTTATTACTGAGGGATAAAATATTGATGATGAACTTTTAAATCTTAGAAGATTGTAGAATTCATTCTCTACGTGACTCTTCTAATGGATTCTTTATTTCATTGCAGTTGTTGATCTAAAATTTGTTGTCTATTGTATTCTATCGTATTTTTCCTGTTGAAGACTAATGATAATTTGTTGTATATTATCTTAGTCATAATATTCTTTCTTGGGCTAGTTGAGCTCACCCTTTTCCTTTTTGTTCCATTTTTTCTCGGGAGGTGAGAACATAGCGAGAATCGAGTCTGGGTATGGAGTGATGGTTCTAGAAAGATGTTTTAGCAGATCCTCACTATTTACGTAAAATAGTGTATGAATAATTGTAATGAGGACTTATTTGAGTGTTGATATTGTCTAGAAGACAATATTTGTATTTAAACTCACAGTATGTGTTGTCGTATCTTGCACGACAATTGTATTTTTGAAGTTGTAGTTGCTTTCTGTACCATGTATTTGGTGACTCAGAATGGGTGTTGTATACCTATTTTGGGACGTCACAGGTTATTCCAACAGAATAATAAAGAATGGAATAACAGAAGTTCTCTTCATGAATACGAAAGAAATAATACCCCTTACGAGTATAACAAATAATATCCCTTACATTAGAAGAAACTGGATATAGGAGTAGTGAAGTAGCAGAATACTTTTCTTCTTTCTCTCTATAGTTTCTCTCTAGAGTTTCAGTGAATTCGTAAGAAATAATGAAGGAATGAGCTTTTATTTATAGGAGAATGGACTGAATAGTAACTAATTCCTAAAGCGGTCAGATTGATTTACTTTTAAGCAGACGGTCAGTATTAGTTTACTATAAAATATTCTAATAAAACAAAATCTTTTAAATAAAATATAATATATTCTATTTATAATCTAATAAAATGAATAACTTTATAAAAGTATTCTATTTTATATAAAAGATTTTTCCTATCTGAAACTTTATGCAAACACTATGCATAATAAAATATAATATATTCTAATTATTATACAATAAAAGAAATAACTTTATAAAAGTATTACATTTTATATAAAAAAGATTTTACTATGCAAAAAACACTATGCATAATCGAATATAATATATTCTATTTATAGTCTAATAAAGCGAATAACTTTATAAAAGTATTTTGTTTTATATAAAAAGCTTTTCTGTTTTATTACATTAATAATACTAATAAAACAAAATTTCATCATCATTATTATAACTCACATTATTAATCGAGCATGTCGTTCCCAGGAAAAAGGGGGCTTTCCAATAAGGATTTCTCCCTATTGATGCGCAATTAGGTGACCAAACCTCTCTTTAGCAGAACTTCTATACATTGTTAATATTGCAAATAATAATATTAATAACTCTGTCATCTCAATTATTGAGTTAATAATATATAAAATATTGACAATAATTGAATCAAATAACGTGAGATACTATGCAACAATTCTTGAATTAATAATTGAACAAAAGCGGTGACTTCTCACATAAACATCAATAATCAATATCATGTGCTCTTATGTAACCACGCGTATTCTTTGTACTTTTACTACTAAGAGTAGTTCAGCAAGTATTAGCGGTAAAACTTCCGCCGTTATTTTCATGAAAATATTTTTGTCGTTTTCTCAATCAAATGATAATTCCGTTATGGGGTCCACTAATGATTGTGTGCCGTAAATACGAATATTCCTGTTAAAAGCGAATATTCCAGACCAATCGAATATTATATAACAACTTGCATACTTTGCAAAATTTATAAATACTACCCACAACTATAACATTATCTCAAATTCACACTATAATATTCAAAAAAATATTTTGAGAAAATTAAATCTTTATTCGTAAAATTTGGGATTTTACAATCTCCCTCCTTATGAAATTTACGCCCTCGAAATTTACGTCACGTATACCTTATCATGTAGAAACGAGATGAGGACACTTTGTCAGATTCTAACTCTTGAGGTATAACCTTTAAGCGTAGAATATATTCCAGGCTTTTAACAGGTACATCATCATACGTTAAATTATCCGTTATCTCGTCCGGTTCTAAATCAATAATGTGGTTCGGGTCGTCCACATATTTACGTAACATCGATACGTGAAAAACGTTATGAACACGCGACATACTTGGCGGTAAAACGAGTCTATAAGCCACAGTTCCTACTTAATCAAGGATTTCAAATTGGCCAATTAAATCGAGGGTTGAGATTTTCTCTCTTCATCGATTCTTGCTTCTAGAATAACGCCCTCTTGAACCTTCTTTTTCACATTCATCAGCTCTTTGTATGTAGCTTGAGCGGCTTTAACTTTATCGATTAAAGTCGATTCTAATCGTATATTCGTTATCTTCATGTGGGTCCCTAGAGTCTTTAACTCTATCTTCATCATTTGTAAGTTATACGAAAAAGGTTTTTGTGTTTAACAACATCGCACTCGTAAACGCATACGATTTTCTACTCAACGTGTCAGCTGCCACGTTCACTTTTCCACCATGATATTGAATGGTACGATCGTAATATTCAACAGTTCGAGCCAATGTCTTTGGCGCATGTTACGTTCGATTTAGTTGATGAAATATTTAAGGGTTTTAGAAATGGGATTTTGTACTGGGGTTAGTACAAAATTTGATTTCACGCTCTAGGGGTAGACTAAGAAGTCTTCAGAATACGTCAGGAAATTTATTAACGATAGAAATATCATTCAAAACTGTGACCCTCATCCAAGACTTGGATAGCACGTCACATTGATACCTATCAACTTACCACCATTATTCACGAAGTCCCCTACGGATAGTCTGGCTTCGGTGCATTCCACACAAGGAAGTCAACAACGAAAGGATCGGGGCTCTTTACTTATGGCTTGATATAACAGTGATTGACTTTAGTGGTTTGGTTGCTTGGATTCGCATAACAGGTTGGTTAGGAATATAAAAGCTAACAACCTTACGAAAAGCATGATGAGTAGTTAACCAATCGATTCCAAAAATCGCATCAAAGGCAAGTATTTTCAAAGAGATAAGATCGACAGGTAACGTGAAAGTGTCGATTTGAATCAAACAAGATTTATAAATAGTGGAGGTAACGAAGGTTTCTACTAAAGAAGTTTCAACCAATAAGTCAAAGTCTAACTTCTTTGGGGTCAAATTTAAACGTTGAGCGCAAGCAAGAGAGATAAAAGAATAGGTAGCATCGGTATCGAATAAGGTATAGACTTCGTAATCGTTTATGATTAACTTACCCGTGATAACTTCATTCGGTTTCCTCAACAAATGCTCTTACTTAAACTACCGGCTTTGACTTGTCTGAGACATCCTTTGGCATCACTATCCCAGCTGGACTTGACTTCACTACACGACAAAATCGAGCTAGGTGACCTTCTCTTCCGCAATTGAAACACGCTTTGGATTGCTGCGTACAGTTTGGACGGATATTTCCCTCCTGTCCGCATTTAAAACATACGACCGGTGGTCGTTCTTCTTCCTTTGAAACGGGTGCTGATGCTACTGTCTTTCCATCATTATTGAACCTTCTCTTCTTGAAATTTCCACTTCTATTATCTTGGCCATGATTACCACCGAAGTGGTTACCATTCTTGGCATGATAATTTCCCCCACGATGGTTATCATTGCTCTGATGGTCGTTGCCACCGGTACAATTATTATCGTGTTGTTGGTCGTTGCCTTTTGGTTGTGCTGACTCATTATCGCGCTTCAATAACTGAGCCCTATTTACAACATCTGAATACAAACACAGTTTATGAGAGATAAGGTATTGACGTATCTCGGGTTTCAAACATCTTAGAAACATCCGCGTCATTCTCTCCTCATTATCAACCAAATGGGACGCAAACCAGGATAACTCCGCAAACTTAGCCCGTCTTTGCAAACACGGTCATATTATTTTGCTCGACTTGATAAATTCTACCTCCTTCGTGTGACGAATACTTTTAGGAAAGTACTTGTCATTGAGCGACTCTTGGAACTTCTCCCAACATCATCTTGAGTCGTCAGTCGAGTGGAGCGTTTCTGATTCCCACTATTAATCTGCCTCTTCACGCAACATAAAGGTGGCGAAGGGAACCTTTTGCTCCTCTGAGCATTCCAAGACATCAAATATCTTGGTGATCTGCTTTATCCACGTCTCTGCCTTAAGTGGCTCTGGCTTTCTCAAAAACTCCGGTGTTCCCAGCTCCTTGAATTGCTTAGTGGTGACCAACCGTGGGTTGTCATTGATTCTACCTGCATTATGAACATGAGTCTCTCTCGTTTGGTGTTACATGAATTCTAAAAAACTCCTAAACGTATCGTCGTTCATCATTTGATCAGTGTTGTTGTTTACATGAGGATTATTGCCTTCCTGATGCATATTATCCTGGATATTGATCATTGGTGACTCAACGGTCTCATGTGCTTCATTGCTAATCTCAACATTTTCAGATGCCATTTTCCAACACTGTCACAAAACAAGGGTTAATTAACATATCATATATTATCCCTAAACTCTGACCGACCAATTAAATACCAAATAAACTTAGGTAGGTCATACTAGCAAAGGAATTCCCCGTCTCTCCCCTCCTAGTTCTTGTCTCACATCTCAGCCAGGGATCATATCCCTAAGCTTTGATATTAACAGTGACACCCCCAAAAATAGGTATACGTCACCTATTCTGAGTCGCCAAATACATGGTATAGAAAACAAATACAATCTTAAATATAAAACATATGCTGTGAGTTTTAATACAAATATTATCTTTTAGACAGTATTCAAACTCAAAATAATTCCTCAATACATTTATTATCACATTATTTCATAGAATAGTGAGGACTACTAATGCTATCATCTGGACCGTCACTCTGTTCCCCGACTAGTCCCAGCTACGTTCTCATTTCTTGAAGAGAACAATGAAAGCAAAAGGGTGAGCTCAACTAGCCCAGTAAGAAATATTATGACTAAGATAATGCAGAAAAAAAAATTATCGTTAGCCTTCAACAGTGTTAAACTGACAAAATATAACAAACATCAAGTTTAACTGCAGCGGAACAAGCAATCCATTGAAAGAGTCAAGTAGAGAATAAAATCTACTATCTTTTATGATTGAAAAAGGCTTTTCATCACTTTTATCGCTGAGACTCAGCTTAATAAATAATCCACATCATCAAATCATCCATGCACTATAGCCAAGGATATTCATTAGTATCACGACCCCAAATTATCCATGCACTACGGGGTAAAGATAATCGTGTTTTCATCAACGGTCCTGATCATGCCATAAAACAATTCATCTTTGCTCCCTTGGCCGAAGAGAATCCATAGCCATAATCATACCAAAAGCGTCCATCCATCAATGCACTACGAATTCAATGAGTACTTTTTCCACATCATTTGTAATATTACGGTCATGATTATCACAAGAATAATCCTAATCATAATCATACCAAGTCCATCTATGCATTACAGGCCACGAGATGACTTTCAACATAATATAAACATGAGGATGATGACAATGACATAAAAATTCAATAAAACAAGTTCAAGAATTAATTTATCCGAGGAATCGATAACGTCAAATTGTCGACATGATCTTTGCTTTATGGAGTAAAATTCAAGAATGTTAGGAAGAATATTTCCATGAAAAGCTCTTGGATGAAGCCTTAAATATCAAAGGATATTCCACTAATTTCATAGAGTATAGAAGCCAAAACTTTAACCAACTGAGTATAATGAAGAATGGAATAACAAAAGAAATCACCAGGCATGCGATAGACCGCACAGACAGGTTATTCCAACAGAATAATAAATAACGGAACCATGTCATGTGTAAACGCACAGACAAGGTATTCCAACAGAATAATAAATAACGGAACCAGGTCAGGCGAAATTTGCACCGACAGGATGTTCCAACAGATTAATAAATAATGGAATCGAATTGCATATAAGCGCCTTGGCGCATGCGAGGATATTCCAATAGAATAATAAATAACGGAACCGAAGTCGTGCAAAATTTAGACGCAAGATGGGATGTTCGATAGAATAATAAAGAATGGAATAATGAGAAGAATTTCACCATGTATGTATGCGGTATATGGCATATCTGAGTTATTCAACATAATAATAAAGAATGGAATAACAAAATAATTTCACTAAGTATAGGGTAGTCGCGTATACGAGTTATTCCAACAGAATAATAAAGAATGGAATAATAGAAGAATTTCACCATGTATGCGGTACCAGCATAGACATGTTATTCAACATAATAATAAAGAATGGAATAATGGAAGAATTTTACCAAGTATAGGGTAGTAGTCGCGTATCTGAGTTATTCCAACGATATAATAAAGAATGGAATAATGAAGTTCACTTCATGAATCTGAAAAGAAATAATACTCTTTCTGAGTACAACAAATAATATCCCTTACCTTAGAAAAAGCTGGATATAAGAGTAGTGAAAGAAGAAGAATACTTTTCTTCTTTCTCTATAGTTTCTCTCTTCTAGAGTTTAAATTGAATTAAGTAAAAATAATGAAGGAATGAGCTTCATTTATAGGAGAATGAATTTGAATAGTAACTAATTCTGAGCGGTCAGATTGATTTATTTTTAAGCAGATGATCTAGATTGGTTTACTATAAAATATTCTAATAAAATAAAAATTTTTAAATAAAATATAATATATTCTATTTATAATCTAATAAAAGCGAATAACTTTATAAAAGTATTACATTTTTATATAAAAATTTTTTTACTATGCACTACTACATAAAACACTATGCATAATAAAATATAATATATTCTAATTATTGTCTAATAAAACAAATAACTTTATAAAAGTATTACATGTTATATAAAAAAATTTTTACTATGCAAAATACTATATCATAATAGAATATAATATATTTTATTTATGATCTAATAAAGCGAATAACTTTATAAAAGTATTACATTTTATATAAAAAGCTTTTACATTTTATTACATTAATAATACTAATAAAACAAAACTTTATCATCATTATTATAACTCACATTATTAATCGACCATGTCGTTCCCAGGAAAGAGGGGGCTTTCCAATAAAGATTTCTCCTTATTGGCGCACAATTAGGTGACCAAATCTCTCCTTGGCGAACTTCCTAGACATCGTTAATATTGTAAATAATAATATTAAAAACTCTGTCATCTCAATTATTGATTTAATAATATATAAAATATTGACAATAATTGAATCAAATAACGTGAGATCTTATGCAACAATTCTTGAATTAATAATTGAACAAAAGCGAGTGACTTCTCACATAAACATCAATAATCAATATCGTGTGCTCTTATGTAACCCAGCATTATTCTTGTACTTTTACTACCGAGAGTAGTTCAACAAAGATTAACGGTAAAACTTCCGCCGTTATTTTTATAAAATATTTTTATCGTTTTCTCAATCAAATAATAATTACATTGTAGAATTCGACGATGATTGTCAGTCGTCACGAATATTCTCTTTTAAAACGAATATTCCCCGACCAATCGAATATTATATAACAACTTGTATACTTTGCAAAATTTATAAATACTACCCACAACTATAACATTATCTCAAATTCACACCATAATATTCAAAAAAATATTTCGAGTAAATTAAATCTTTATTCATAAAATTTGGGATTTTACACTACGGCCAAGGATATTCATTAGTATCACAACCACAAATTATCCATACACTACGGGCCAAGGATATTCGTGTATTCATCAATGGTCATGATTATGCCAACAACTGTCCATCAATGCACTATGGGCCATGAGGACTTTTACCACATCATTTGTAACATTACGGTCATGATTATACCGATTAATCCCTTGTCATAATCATACCAAGTCCATCTATGCACTACAGGCCACAGATGACTTTCAACATAATATAAACATGAGGATGATGACAATGATATAAGAATTCAATAAAACAAGTTCAAGAATTAATTTATCCAGGAACTAATAACGTCCAAATTGTCAACATGATACTTTTTGTAGAGTAAAATTCAAGAATGCTCGAGAAGAATATTTCCATGAAAAGATCTTTGGATGAAGCGCAAATATCAAGGATATTCCACTAATTTCATGGAGTATAGAAGTCAAAACTTTAACCATTTGAGTATAATAAAGAATGGAATAACAAAAGAAATCACCGGGCATGCGATAGGCCCGCATAGCATGAGTTATTCAATAGAATAATAAATAACGAAACAAGGTCGTGCGTAAACGCACGGACGGGATATTCAACGAGTAATAAATAACGGAACCGGTCGGCGTAAATTGCATGCGCAAGCTGGGATGTTCCAACAGAATAATAAATAACGAAACCGGTCATGCTTAAAGCCTTGCGCGAGGCGGATGTTCCAACAAAATAATAAAGAATGGAATAATGAGAAGAATTTCACCATGTATGCGGTACCAGCATGAGGCGAGTTATTCAACATAATGATAAAGAATTGAATAATGAGAAGAATTTCACCAAGTATAGGGTAACTTGGCGTATATAGGTTATTCAACGAATAATAAAGAATGGAATAATGAAGTTCTCTTCATGAATCTGAAAGAAATGATACCCTTACCTTAAAAAGAAAATCTTGGATATAGGAGTAGTGAAGTAGCGAGAATACTTTTCTTCTTTCTCTCTATAGTTTCTTTCTCTAGAGTTTGGTGAATTAAGTAAGAAATAATGAAGGAATGAGCTTACATTTATAGGAGAATGGGTGAATAGTAACTAATTCTGAGCGGTCAGATTGATTTAATTTTAAGCAGACGGTCTAGATTGGTTTACTATAAAATATTCTAATAAAACAAAATCTTTTAAATAAAATATATTATATATATATATATATATATATAACATGTGCAAAAAAAAAATCACGGGATACACTCCGTGATCAATATTTTCCTTCCTTCACCAAATTGTCAACAAAGTTATATATATATATATATATATATATATATATATATATATTTATATATATATAATAACCTTAATAATACACCCTCCCATCCAAGCAATCCAATTCCTTTTGATTTCCCGAGAACCATCCCAATATTCCACCAACATGTGGGAAACACTTGCCCCACTTATGGCCCCCCATCAAAATTATATATATATACGCTGAATAACTTTCTACCGATTATTTTGAAAAATGGGTAAATGGGGGTCCAACTAATAAGCAAAATTTACAACAAATACTTCATAAAAATTCCTTCAATATTTTTAACAACATTTATCATCATTATTATAATTCACAATATTAATCGACCAGGTCATTCCCAGGAAAGAGGGGGCTTTCCAATAAGGATTTCTCCTTATTGGCGCGCAATTAGGTGACCAAACCTCTCCTTGGCAGAACTTCTAGACATCGTTAATATTGCAAATAATAATATTAATAACTTCGTCGTCTCAATTATTGATTTAATAATATATAAAATATCGACAATAATTGAATCAAATAACGTGAGATCTTATGCAACAATTCTTTGAAGCAATAATTGAACAAAATTGAGTGACTTCTTACGTAAGCATCAATAATCAATACCGTGTGCTACTATCTTAACCACGCGTATTCTCGCATTACTTTAACACCGGGTGTGTTTCAACAGTTAACGATAAAACTTCCTTAGTTATTTTCATAAAATCTTTTTTGTCGTTTTCTCAATTTGACAATAATTCCGTTGTGGGGTCCACCAATGATTGTGCCGTCGTACAAATATTCTCTGTTAAAACGAATTTTCCCCTACCAATCGAATATTATATAATAACTTGCATACTTTGCAAAATTTATAACTATTACCCACAACTATAACATTATATCAAATTCATTCCATAATATTCAAAAATGATAATTATAGAAAATTCATCTTTATTCATAAAAGTTGGGGTCTTACAATCTCCCCTTCTTATCAAATTTCGCCCTCGAAATTAGGGTACGTACCTGGTATGTCAAAGAGGTAAGGATACCTTGATTTCATTTCAGATTCTAACTCCCAGGTCATTTCCTCAACATCGTGGTTTCTTCACAAAACTTTGACTTGAGGTATAACCTTGGAGCATAGAATATGTTCCTTCTTATCCAAGATTTGAACAGGAACCTCTTCATACGTTAAATCTTCCGCTATTTCGTCCGGTTCTAACTCAATAATGTGGTTCGGGTCTTTCACATATTTATGTAACATGGATATATGAAAAACGTTATGAATACGAGACATACTTGGCGGTAAAGCAAGTCTATAGGCTACAGTCCCTACTCGATCGAGGATTAAAAATGGGCCAATGAATTGAGGATTCAAGTTTTCTCTCTTTCCAAATCTCGTAACTCCTTTCCATGGAGCAACACGTTACAACACATGATCTCCTATATCGAATTCCACGTCCTTTCGATGAAGATCAACATAACTCTTTTGTCGGTCTTGTGAGGTTTTTATACGTTGTCAGATCATTTGAATATTTTCCGTAGTCATACGTACCAACTCTGGTCCCAAAAGCGTTGCTTCACCCACCTCATCCCAAAGATATCTTTGGAAGCGACACTTTCTTCCATCTACAACGCCTCGAATGGAGCCATGCCGATACTTGCTTGATAAGCTGTTGTTGTAAGAAAACTCCACCAATGGTAAGAACTTGTCCCAACTTCCCTTGAAGTCGAGGACACAGAGTCTTAATAAATCTTCAAGAGTTTGAATAGTCCTCTTTGATTGTCCGGGTCAAAATCGAGGATGATATGCCGAACTAAATCGTAAATCCGTGCCCATAGCTTTTCATAAACTAACCCAAAATTGTGAAGTGAATCTTGGGTCTCGATCAGAAACTATGGATACTGGCATACCATGCAGTCTTACAATCTCGTTTATGTACATATGAGCAAGACGTTCAAGTGTATAAGTTTCTCGTATTGGTAAGAAATGAGAAAACTTGGTCAATCTATCAACAATGACCCAAATTGCATCTATGCCTTGAGAAACCTTGGGAAGACCAGTAACGAAATCTATGGTAATGTGCTCCCACTTCCATTCTGGAATTTCAAGTGGTTACAATGGACCTTTTGGTACTTGATGCTCTGCCTTGACTCGTTGACAAGTTAAACACCTTGAGATAAACAGCGCTATCTCTCTCTTCATATTGCCCCACCAAAATGTATGTCAAAGATCATGATACATTTTGGTACTCCCAAGATGGATTGCAAACGGTGTGTTGTGTGCCTCCATCATGATTTTATACTTTAACTCAGGATCGTTAAGAACACAAAGTCTGAAGTTGACTCGAAGTATTCCTTCTTCATCGATTTTTGCTTCCGGCATAGCACCTTCTTGTACTTTCTTCCTCATATGCATCAGCTCCAAGTCTGTAGCTTGAGAAGCTTTAACTTTATCGATTAAAGTCGGTTCTACTCGTATATTCGCCATCATCACGTGGGTCCCTGAAGTCTTTATCTCTATCTCCATCCTTTGCAAGTCATACAAAATGGGCCTTTGCGTTGACAATATCGCTTTTCGTACTCGCGATATGATCTTCACTCGATCGTTAGCTACCACGTTTGCTTTTCCGGGATGGTATGATCATAATCTTTCAGCAGATTCAAGCCAACGTCATTTGTCGCATGTTGAGTTCCTTTTGAGTGAAGAAATATTTGAGGCTTTTATGATCCGTAAAGATCTCCACTTTCTCCCCATACAAGTAATGCCTCCAAATTTTAAGTGTGAAGACAACAGCTGCCAACTCTAGATCATGAGTAGGATAATTCCTCTCATATTCTTTGAGTTGTTGAAAGGCATAAGCTATGACTTTCCCATGTTGCATGAGAATACATCCTAACCCTATTGGCGCGCAATTAGGTGACCAAACCTCTCCTTGGCAGAACTTCTAGACATCGTTAATATTGCAAATAATAATATTAATAACTTCGTCGTCTCAATTATTGATTTAATAATATACATCCAAAAATCGCCATTTTTGGACACAATCTAGAAAACTCAACAAACTATCATTTCAAATTTTTCCATAATTTTTGAGTGTCAGAAAAATTACGAAACTGCAAATGGATTTTCACCCGCCATGCGGTAATCCACGTAGACATATCATTTCCACAATTATTAAGGAATGAATACGAAGGATCATTCACCATGCATGTGGTAGTCCACATAGACAGGTTATTCTAACAGAATAATAAAGAATGGAATAACAGAAGAATTCACTATGCATGCAATAGATCGCACAGACAGGTTATTCCCAACAGAATAATAAAGAATGGAATAACAGAAGAATTCACCAGGCATGCGATAGACCACACAGACAGGTTATTCCAACAAAATAATAAATAATGGAACCAGGTCATGTGTAATCGCACAGACAGGATATTCCAACAGAATAATAAATAATAGAATAACAGAAGAATTCACCAGGCATGCGATAAACCGCACAGACAGGTTATTCTAATAAAATAATAAATAATGGAACCAGGTCATGCGTAAACGCACAGACAAGATATTCCAACAGAATAATAAAGAATGGAATAATAGAAGAATTTCACCATGTATGTGGTACTTCGCATAGACAGGTTATTCCAACATAATAATAAAAAATAGAATAACAGAAGAATTTCACCATGTATGCAGTACTTCGCATAGACAGGTTATTCCAACATAATAATAAAGAATGGAATAACAGAAGAATTTCACCATATATACGGTAATCCGCGTATACATGTTATTCCAACAGAATAATAAGGAATCGAATAACAATTGCTCTCTTTATGAATACGAAAGAAATAATACCCCTTACCTCAAAAGACGATTAGATACTGGAATAGTGAGGTAGCAGACTTTTCTTCTTCTTTCTCTTTATAATAATTGCTCTATAGCTTTAGTGAATTGGTGAGAAATGAAGGAAGAATGAGTTTCTATTTATAGGAAAATATAGTTTCGATAATTGCACGTTTTGGGGCTCGAAATATTACAGTACAATACCTTTAACTTTTTTTTTATTTTTAATTTAGTCCTGCAAGTATTATCAAACTTGTACCACCTCTCCTAATAGTAAATAATGTGAATCAATAGTTCAATCACGTGAATCAATAGTTATAATCATGTGAAAATACGAATTACAGTATAGTACCTCCATCTATACCTCTATTTTTAACTTAGTCATGCAAGTATTATCAATCTTACACCAACTCCCCTAATAGTACAAGAACGTGAATCAATAGTACACACATGTGAATAAATAGTTATAATCATGTGAATTAATAGCAATTAATTCCTTATTTACCCGATTAATTACTCGGTTGGTTAATATAACTTCCAGACATCAATTACTATCGAAATAAATGCCGATTTCCAGTAAAACTAATAATCCCAAACACAATGAAAATATTTTTACGAACAATTTCATTTTGAAATTTCAAAGTTTGACTTTTTCTAAAAAAAGTCAAGCTGTTGACTTTTTTTGACGAAAAATTAACCCAACAAATTTTGTGTTTATAGTCTATTTCTACTAATTTCATCGTTAGGACTCAAATATCACGTCAAGCGTCTCCAAATTCAACTCCGAACTCAAATTCGATTTTTAATAACATTCATCATTAATATTATAACACACAATATTTAACAACCAGGTCGTTCCCAGGAAAGAGGGGGCTTTCCGATAAGGATTTTTCCTTATCGGCGCGCAATTAAATGACCAAACCTCTCCTTGACAGAACTTTAAGACATTATAAATATTGCAATTTAATAATATGAATAACTTTATCGTCTCAATTATTGATTTAATAATATAACATATTATTCAGATGATACTGTAATAATAACTGAATCAATAATATGAGAGGTATGGTGCATCAATTACTGTAGCAATAATTGAGTATAACTGAGTGACTTCTCACGTAAGCATCAATAATTAATACCATGTGCTACTATGCAACCACGCATATTAGTTTACTTTTACTACCGGGTATTCAACAGTTTAACGGTAAAATTTCCATCGTTATTTTTATAAAAAGATAATTATGTCGTTTTCAAACTACGACAATACTTCCGTTGTGGGGTCCACCAATGATTGTCTTCAGTCATAAATACGAATATTTTACATTAAAAGCGAATATTTCGACCAATCGAATATTATATAACTACTTGCTTACTTTGCAAAATTTGTAAATATTACCCACAACTAGAACATTATATCAAATCCACACCATAATATTCAAAAAAATATTTCAAAAAATTTAAATCTTTATTCATAAAATCTGGGGTCTCACAGTTATCATCTATAATCCTATGTTGGTGTTCAAATTCATGTAAATTGATTAGTAGGAAGAAGTTAGAAATATCCGTGTGTATTCATGTAAAATGGCTTAAGAAAGTACAAAATTTCATGCTCAATATGTGTTATAATCTGCAACTTTATGTTAGATTGTGTTAGTATGTTAAGAAATAAAAACAATGTAGTTTGAATCGTGTTAATTGGTTAAGAAACGAAGTCGTGACGATCGAATTCGCTAAAAGTGTTAAAAGTGATGAAATTGGGAAAATTATGGTTTTGAATCTTTAAAATTGAGTATATGTAATGTTTATGTAGTTAGAATGATGAATAGCATGCTTAACTATGTTATTACAAAGTTTTAGATGTTGAAGTTTGGTGAATTTATGTGGAATTGAGATTTTTGGCCTATAATAGAGTTTGATTTCGTGTTTTGCAAAAACTATTTTTGGTGCTTTCTGTGGTAGCGCCGCTGCCTCTCCATGTGGCCTTGCTGCCTCTCTAGTGGTAGCGCCAGATCTAAAAGGGTGTCATGGCGTGACTGCAGCGCATGGTGGTTAATCGAGGACCAAAGTGTTGAGCTATTAACAACATAACTTTGGAAATGCTAACCTAAATTATTTTAATGACCCTAAAACATGTTATAAGACATAACAACATGTTGTAATCACAACGTTGAAACTATAGATTATGAATTAGTGAGTTGTGAAGTTCGTAATTTGATGTCATTTGAATTGGAATTGGTTTGCAATCACCATGTCATATTCTATGATATAACTGAGAATTCAATTTCGTGTTACGTGAATGAGTAGGATAATCAAGTTCTAAGTTAAGGATTATAGACTTGACTAAAATGAAAACTAAACTAGTGACATTGATGTTAATATAACTAATTAGTATTGTGATTCTAATGGTATATGTAGGGTAATTGGCGAACGTTTATTATATTTGTGTAGTTTACGCCCGAGGCAAGTTTCCTAACTTCATTCTTTTATTAATGAATGCAAGTTCTTTATCCTAAACTTCTATTGAGCGAGTTTCTTAACTTCATTCTCTTTATATGAATGCAAGCTTTCTATTCTTAAATTATCGTTGTACAAGTTCCTAGATTCTATATTAAAGTTGATCATGCCTAATCTATCTTGTGTATGTTTGTACAAGCTCTTGTAATCTAATTCGTTACATCGAGCATCCTAAGTTTTGTTGTTGCTATTCAAGGCATATACTGATTTAATTCATTGTTTATATGGAAATTTTCCTAACTCTTTTGAATATAGTTTCTTGCATATATATACCATGTCTATTCAAATATATAATGTTTTTTTTTCAATTCTATATCATTGTGTTGAACCTTCAAATAGCAAGCAAAAACTTTTATTGATTAAATTGATCTATAATTGAATAGAGTTATGAAATTTTAGAACCACTGATAATCTAGTTCCAAACTAAACTTTCTTTAGTGCCGAAATTCTAAATTCAAGCTGAGACGAACAACCCTAACATAGGGGATTTTGTACATGTAACGTTTAGATGTTTGTGCACAATTCATGGTACAAAGGGCTGATCCCCCTAAGTACGTTAAGAAGGGTCTGTATAGTCTAAATGACTGTTAAGATTGAGGTAATAATACCTAAATACCCGGGACATAGTTCGTGGTCTTAAGACCCTCAGATATTAAATTCAAACTTGTTTTCTATTTTTGATTAGTAGAACAAGTTCATTGTTGTTCAGCATTCATTGTTTATTCACATGTTGTTATCACTACTACTCTTTACATCAGTGAGTAATTGTTTGCTCACTCTTGCATTTAACACTGTAGCTAAATTTGAGAAAGTCGATGAGCCATCTACTAGCAAAGGAAATGGCAAGATGTCCAAGTGTTGAAGATTTTTGAGAATTTATTTAAGTGAATTATGTTATAAGACTTATTTTATTTTGTGATGTATTCCGCATACTTATGTAATAATTTAAGGTTAGGTTACCTGTGATTGTTTTATGATGATGTAACCCTTTAATGGGAAAGATTATTGTTTAAGTTATATAAATTATGTCTTTATCATTTATGATGGGTAGTTAGATGTAATAGTTTTTGATAGTGAGCACCAAATTCTGTGGGAATGGAGTACCTGGATTTGGGGGTGTCACATTAAGAGGCATTAAGAAGATTTTTTTTTACCAAACAAGATTTGCCTCTGACCGAATCAGAGACAGGTGAATTAACAGACATTCAGACACAAACAAACACCACCTTAGTGTTGGCAAAGTGATGCAAACTTGAAGTTTGGTAGGTGTTGACTAGTCGTTAGTAAGGTCGACAAAGCAAGTTGGGTGCATAAGTAGCTAAATATGTAAGTAGAGGGAAGAAGGGAGGATGAAAGGGATTTTAACGCCAAGTTTGATACAGATCAAAAGTTATGGTCTTTTTACTAATAGACATCGAATCAGCGTGCTTGGATTAGATTCCTGTTTGGACTAGTGCACTTTAAAGGTTTATAACTTGATGTTCTGATGTCCAAATTAGGCGATTCAAAAGCCTAAATTCATCTACATTTCTAGAGCTACAATTTTCATGAAGAGAGCAAGTCAAGATTTAGTCGTTATCTAATAGAAAATGATCTCACAAGTTCTATCACTAAATCAGAATTAAGCAAATCAGAATGGCCAGCGCAGCTACACTAGGGAAGAACACAGTTGCGTTAGAGAAAATGAAAACACAGTTGGGTTGTGCTGCTAAGTAGCAGCTCAGCGCCTAGGGTTAGGCCAGACTAAGTTTGACGCGTTTTTGCATGTTTTTGACTTCTAATTGGACTTATTTTTCCACATATGTTAGGGTTTGGACTTGTAACCTATAAATACATGATGTGAGGCACATAATGAGGGACTAACACCTTAGATAAGACTAACACCCTAGATAAAAGACTAACATAATCTCATATAACATCTAACACATATCTAAGTTAGGTTTTCATTAGATTTGGAGAAGCGGACAGGAAGAACACAAGAGATCAAAGATCAAAGACTGAGATTGGAGATCGAGAAGTTGCGTGACACATTCTTTTCTCTATTATTTTCCTTTTATTCTTGTGTATTTCAAAGATGTTATCTAAATTGATGGTGTTTTCTTACTACGCTATGAACTAATTTGTCAATTAAGATTATTATGTGTGACGCCCCCAAAATAGGTATACATCACCCATCTTTAGTCGCCAAATACATGGTCCAAAATACAAATATAACTTAATTATACAACCGTCGTGTAGTATACGACAATACATAGCTGGGAGTTTAAATAGGAATATTGTCTTCTAGACAATATCCACTCTCAAATAGGGTCCTCATTACATTTATTGTCACACTATTTTATAGAATAGTGAGGACTACTAATACACCATCTCGGACCATCACTCCATTCCCCGACTAGTCCCAGCTACGTTCTCATTTCCTGAAGAGAACAATGAAAGCAAAAGGGTGAGCTCAACTAGCCTAGTAAGAAATATTATGACTAAGATAATGCAGAATAAATTATCATTAGTTTTTAACAATGTTAAACTGATAAAATATAATAGACATCAAGTTTAACTGCAGCGGAATAAGCAATCCATTAGAAGAGTCAAGTAAAGCATGATATTTAATATATTCTATGATTAAAAATGTTTTCATCAATTTTTATCGCTGAGACTCAGCTTCATGAATAAACCACATCATCTAATCATCGCTGCACTACGGGCCAAGGATATTCATTAAATCATCAATGGTCATGACTATACCGAATAATTCCTGGTCATAATCATACCAAAAACTGTCCATCAATGTATTACAGGCCACTGAGGACCTTTACCACATCATTTATAACATTACAGGTCATGATTATACAGAATGATCCTTGATCATAATCATACCAAGTCCATCTATGCACGTAAGCCAAAGATGACTTTCATCACAATATAAGCACGAGGATGATGACAATGACATAATAATTCAATAAAACAAGTTCAAGAATAAATTTTAAAGATTTATAAGTTAATTTATCCTGAAATCAATTACGTCCAAATTGTCGACATGATCATTGCTTTGTAGAGTAAAATTCAAGAATGCTCGGAAGAATATTTCTATGAAAAGATCTTTGGATGAAGCGCAAATATCCGAGGATATTCTACTAATTTCATGGAGTATAGAAGTCAAAACTTTAACCAATTTGAGTATAATAGAATATATGAAGCGCAAATTAATTTAATTTTCACATGCCATGCGGTAATCCACGTCAAAACAGATCATTTCCACAATTTAATAAGGAATGAATCGAAGGATCATTCACCATCGCATGTGGTAATCCACATAGAAGCGAGTTATTCTAATAGAACAATAAGGAATGAAATAACGAGAAGAATTCACCGAGGCATGCGATAGGCAGCACAAACAAGGTTATTCAGCGAGAATAATAAATAATGGAACCGGTCGTATGTAAACGCACGCAGACGAGGATATTTAAACGAGAATAATAAATAATGGAACCCGGTCATGCGTAAGCGTACTGACGAGGATATTAAAACGAGAATAATAAAGAATGGAATAATTAAAGAATTTCACCATGTGTATGCGGTACTTGCATGAGGCGGAGTTATTCAACATAATAATAAAGAATGGAATAATAGAAGAATTTCACCATATATACGGTAGTTCGCGTATACAGGTTATTCCAACAGAATAATAAGGAATCGAATAACAATAGCTCTCTTCATGAATACGGAAGAAATAATACCCCTTACCTCAAAAGAAGACTGGATACTGGTATAGTGAGGTAGCAGACTTCTCTTCTTCTTTCTCTCTATAATAATTGCTCTAAAGCTTTAGTGAATTGGAGAGAAATGAAGGAAGAATGAGCTTCTATTTATAGGAAAATAGAGTTTCAATAATTGCACGTTTTGGGGCTCGAAATATTACAGTACAATACCTCTAACTTTTCTTTCATTTTTAATTTAGTCCTGCAAGTATTATCAAACTTGCACCACCTCCCCTAATAGTAAATAATGTTAATCAATAGTTCAAACATGTGAACCAATAGTTATAATCATGTGAAAATATGAATTACAGTATAATACCTCCATCTATACCTCCATTTTTAACTTAGTCATGCAAGTATTATCAATCTTGCATCAACTCCCCTAATAATACAAGAATGTGAATCAATAGTACACACATGTGAACAAATAGTTATAATCATGTGAATTAATAGCAATTAATTGGTCATTTATCCGATTAATTACCCGACTGGTCAGTATAACTTCCAGACATCAGTTAATATCAAAATAATGTCGATTTCCACTAACACTAATAATTCCAACACAATGGAACTATCAATTTCATCTTTAATCAACACGAACTTATTCATCATTAATATTATAACTCATAATATTTAACAACCAGGTCGTTCCCAGGAAAGAGGGGGCTTTCCGATAAGGATTTCTCCTTTTTGGCACGCAATTAGATGATCAAACCTCCCCTTGACAGAACTTCTAGACATTGTAAATATTGCAATTTAATAATATGAATAACTTTGCCATCTCAATTATTGATTTAATAATATATCATATTATGCAGATGATACTGTGACAATAATCGAATCAATAATATGAGAGATATGATCGTGAATTATCGTAGCAATAATTGAGTATAAGCGAGTGACTTTTCACGTAAGCATCAATAATCAATACCTGAGTGTGCTCTTATGCAACCACGGCATTATTTGTACTTTTTACTACCGAGTAGTTCAACAGTTTTAACGGTAACACTTCCGCCGATATTTTTATAAAAAGATAATTCTGTCGTTTTTCTTACTACGAAAATACTTCTGTTGTGGGGTCCACCAATGATTGTGCCTTCGTATGAATATTTTCTGTTAAAACGAATATTCCCCGACCAATCGAATATTATATAACCACTTGCTTACTTTGCAAAATTTGTAAATATTATCCACAACTATAACATTATATCAAATCCACACCATACTATTCAAAAATATATTTCGAGAAAATTATTCTTTATTCATAAAAGTTGGGGTCTTACATTATGGAACCCCCCAATGATTAGTTTAAATTAAATTGCTTTCATTTTTAATTATTGTTGATAATGTGATACCCCTAAATTTGGGTACCTCAATCCCACAGATCTGGTGTTCACTGCTCATTAAAAATCACATCTATCTACCTATAAATATAGGATATAAACAAAACTTACAAGCTTAATAAATAAATCCCAAGTTATCTAACCTTAATTATTACATCACCAATGGAATAGTAAAACATAAACATAATCAAGTCTATTACATAAGATTCATAAATAAAAGGTAAACTAAACATCATCTAATCAAGCATTTTGCCTTTGCCTTTACTTGTAGAAAGCTCTTCAGACTTCTTGATCTCATCTGCATTGTTTTGTGTAAGAATGAGTAAATAATTGCCCACGAGAAGAACAATGTACAATAATAATCTAAGAATGACAATCATCTGAGCTTTAATCGGTAATATATTCTTACCGAAAACAATAAGCTTCAATTCAAGAGCTATGAGTTCAAAGAAATGATGAACTTTAAAATCAAATAACAGCTATCAATATCAAAGGAATACACTGAGGGTCATAAGACCATGAACTATGTTCTAGATTGTCAGGTATTTCTACCTTAACCTTTAACATTCTAAAAGGCTATTATCATCATCTGTGTCCTAGGTTAACAAGCATTTCTATTGTAACCTTTAACATTCTAAACGACTATATGGATTGTCATCTTGTACTCCAGGTGATCAGCCCTTTGTACTATATATTGCGCAAACATTTTAACGCTATCGCATAACTCTAAAATAATCCCCTATAATAGGGTTGTTCATCTCAGCTTTAATCATTAGGTTCTGTACCAAAGGAGTTTGGTTTGGAATTAGCTTCAAAGGAATTCTAGATCTTTAGAACGCTCATTAACCAAGTACTAGTTGAATCAAATAAGGGTGAATAACTATTCAAGAATTTGGATTGACTTCAAGGGTAATTTAGATTCTAGAACATTCATCAACTAAGGATTAGTTGAATCAATAATGGGTCGCTAGTCAACTAAGAGTTCGGTACAACAATATAAGATTGTACAATAACATTGGCGATCAAAGATCGAACAATAATAATTTGTAGCTGAATAAACATGCTTTCAACAAAAATTACAGACTTTGAATAACCCAAGCAATCTCGCTTGGAATGAAGAAACAAAGATTAATTAACTTACTCAACAGTAAATTAGGGTTAAAGAACTTGCATAACAATAATAAATTAGGAATAAAAACTTGCATGATGAAATATTAGGGTTAGAGAACTTGCTCAGTTGAATAATAGATTCAAGAAACTTGCATAATGTAAAAGTAAGGTTAGGAGACTTGCACAATGATAATTAGTTAAGGACAGAAAACTTGCGTAATCGTAATCAAGATAGGGTAAGGAACTTGCGAAACTCTTATAAATAAGATAGGGATAAAAGAACTTGCTCAATATAAGAATAGGGTTTAAGAACTTGTCTCGTGTGCAGGTTAAACAATTATAACTCACGTTGTAAGACCCCGAATTTTATGAAATAAAAGTATTAAATTTTCCTATTTAGTAAATGGTTATATTGATAAAAAGTTAAAGTTAAGGGTGATATATATAAAATTTTCAAAATAAGCAAGTGGCTAGAAAATACTTATTGTTGTCGGGGAATATTCGTTTGGTCGTGGAATATTCTTATTGTAGGGGAATATTCGTACGACGGCAGAGCCAATTGTGGGCCCTATAATAGAATAACTGTCGGATGAAAAAATGACAAGTTTGAGTTTTTATAAATAACGGCGTAGTAGTTACCGTTAACACTGTTGGAATACCTGGTGGTTAAAATACAGTAATATGCGTGGTTGTTTGCGATATTAGCACGGTATTGCATGAGTATTTTTGAATTATTGATTCTTACGTGAAGAAGGCCACTACTCAATAATTATTACGATAATTCTTTATTTGATATTTTATTTTATTGATTGATAATTCTTTGCGTTGATATTTTATATTATTGTTGTTTCAATAATTGTCCTTTGCATGATATTTCCCATTATTAGATCAATAATTCATATTATTTAAATAGTATTATTAGATAGCATTATTGGCAATGTCTAGAAAGTTACATCGAGGAGAGGTTTGGTCACCTAATTGCTTGGCTTGATAAGGAGAAATCCTTATTGGAAAGCCCCTCTTTCTAAGAAGCCGCACGGATTGTCATTATTGTGATTCTGTAATATTGTTTGTGAATAATTAATTATTGATAAGGAAATATTTATTTGATGCGGATATAAATAATGTATTTATTTATTTTATGTGGTTATAATTGAAGGAATTAATGTTGAGGTGTTTTATCAGTATTTTTGTCGGAATGGAGGTATTAAAAATCAAATCAGTGTTCTTGCGATATATTGTGTGAGTTATAATTTTTAATCTTACCGTTGGATCGTTGTGATTTTTGGATATGTTATACATATATAAGTTGAGTATATGTCCACAAATTTTGAACCATTAAAAATAAACGTATGATTTGTTATGAATTTTAAGAGGTGACTGGTTCAGAAATTATTGAAGTTTCGGAATTTATCATTTTGGTGGAAAATTCTAGAATGCGTGGGCCCCACCTATGGTTGGTGAAGAAAAATGTCTTTGAAATTCTAATTCAAATGTGGTGGGTGACAATAGTAGCGAGTAAAAGCCATCGGTGTGAGTCAAGTCTGCTTCGGCGTGCTAACATTTTCCTATAAATAGAGGGCTAAGTTAGAATTGAAAATTACACCAGAAACATAAGCTTTCTTTCTTTCTCTCTCTATATTATCTAGCGTATTTTATGAGTATTTTTATACTTTGAGAGTTGCTAATGAGTGCAAGTTTCCTTCAACGTCATATCCGATATTCCAGTTAGAAGTACTGCTCTTTTGAGGTAAGGGATTTTAAGGGTTATTATGTTTTTCAGTTTTGAAATTTTTCCGAACCTTCAAAACTTCTGGAAAAATTTGAAATAATAATTTGGTGAGTTTCCTAGATTGTGTCCAAAAATGGCGATTTTTGGATGTATAGATTAGGAGTTATGGATTTTATGAGAAAAGACTATTTTAAAAGTAAACCCTTATAACTCCTTGTGGTTAACTCCAAAATTGGTGAAATTTTTATTGGGAGTACATCTATATAACATCAGTATATTATGTAGATTTCGGAATTTTTGGACAAAAGTACAATTTATGATAAATGTCTAAATATTTGGCAGTTTTGGCCATGTGAAAAATAGTAAATGAATTTTAAAAATTCCGAGAAAAATATATGTTCAATATGGGACTATATTCTGCTAAATCCCAGAAAAGAAATATTTTTGGGACTGATTTGGTATTTTTCATGAAAATGAACTAGTTATGAGTAAATGAATTAAATATGTTATGTGAAGTAACAAAATTGGAAAATAGGATTTTATGGCTTGTGACTCCTATATATGGTATATGCAGATTTTTGATGAGGTTGTTGGTTATTGGTGATGAAATCTTATGAGTTTGGCATTTTAGGATGATTAAATGCATTAATTAGTAAAGTGTAAACAATTAAAATAAATTGTTTATAAGTTTAAGAAATGATTAAGATATTGTGGTAATATTAATGATATTAGATTATGAGATTATTAAGTGATTTATAACATTTGGATTAAGGTGTTATGAAATCATTAATTTATGAATCTCACTTTTGAAATTAAATGCAGTTGTTGATCATATTGTTTTTATTATCATATATAACATTTTTATAATCCCGGTGATGAAATTTCTCTTTGACTTAAGTGTAAAGATGGGTAGATTATTGGTATGATCGTGACTATGGGTTCTCTTTGGCCAGTAGTGCAAAGATGAATTGTTGACTGGTATGATCATGACCATTGAATTTACAATTGAATATTTTTAGCTTAAGTGCAAAGGTGAATTGATCAACAAGATTATAATTATGGTTTATATAAATTCGAAATGATTGTATGTTTCTTTGAGATATGAATATCTTTGGCTTTGTAGTCAAAGATGAATTATTGATGAATATCTTTGGCTACGTAGTGCAAAAATGACGTATTCTTTGAATATCTTTGGCTGTAGTGCAAAGATGAATTATTGATGAATATCTTTGGGCGTAGTGTAAAGATGACTTGTTCTTTGAATAACTTTGGCATGTAGTGCAAAGATGAGCTATTGATGAATATCTTTGGCCGTAGTAGTGCAAAGATGAATTTATTAGTATGATTATGAACAGGAACTGTGATTTGGTATAACCATAATCTTTGATGTTTCAGGTAAAGACATGTGATATAAATTATCTTCGTTCTAGTTGAGAAGAGGAATTTAGAACCACAATTATGGTTATGAGTTATTCACATGATTGTGGACAGGAACTGTTAATTGATGTTATAGGAATTAAAGCATTATTGGTGGACTTTTAACATGGAGAAGATAATAGACTTTATGGTCTATTTGACTCTTCTAATGGATTGCTTTCGTTCAGCGCTGACTATGGTTGAAAAGTTTTATCATCTACCATATGTTCTAAATCTACGATTTATTCGATTGATGAAGGCTATTGATAATTTAATTATCTTTAGTCGTGATATTCTTTCTTAAGCTAGTTGTGCTCACCCTTTTGCTTCACAATTCCTTTCATGTAATAAGAGTGTAGCTGGGTCGAGCGGGGATAATAGGGGAATAGAGCGGTGGGTCTATAAGTTTGTGGAGGTTCTCCCTAAATAGTATGAAAATAATTTTATTAAGAACTTTAGATAAGTGTGTCGTATTGTATACGTCATTTGATATTTAATTTTGGTGAAACGAATAGGGTGAGGTGAACCCAACTTTGGAAGGGTGTTTTGCTACTATCATACAAGATGTCTAATGACATACAACCTCATGTTATCATAAGACAGGGTTGTGCACATCCACTTGCTGAGTATATCTACGAGCACTACCTATATGATCTTGGAGTTTGGTTGAAACATAATGTTTAATCGCAGACGGCGGATATAGTTATATGTCAAGAGAAGACTCACCATTGGAAGGAACATGATAGTAATCTTCTCATTTTTCTTTGGGGTCTATTGGATCAACCAAGGATAATTCTTGGACATATGATATCTATCATAACTTAGATTCATGGCCTCCTATGTACGAAGGATTCCTTGAGCACTTCCCAAAGATTTTAATTTCTAAAACAGTTATTGACTGTACCTTTATGTAATGTATCAATGTGAGGTGTTGTCCATAGTTGGGACATGAGTCATGATTGGTATTAAAACTCATGATATATGTGTTGTTGTATTTTGCATGACAATTGTAGTAATAAAGTTGTAGTTATTTTCTGTACCATGTATTTGGCGACTCAGAATAGGTTGGATGGATTGGACCTATTTTGGGGGCGTCACACACGTACCCCAATATCCTACACACACACCATTTAGATTCACAACACTAGAAACATAATTAACCTTATTGGTTTCATTTAATCATCTTGGTTAAATTATAACCTTTAGCTTAAGGTCCAACCATATCAATCAACCACATAACATGAACCCGCAAACATATAACGTAAGCTTTAACATATAAAACACATTTTTAACTCTTATAATGTCGAGTTTTAATCTTATATAACTTGTTAATCAATAACTTTCAATCTTCACATTTAGTATTATAACATCACTATAATCTGTTATACTATCTTACTATAAGCCTAACACATTTTCATGCTCATTATACTAGGTTACATTAACATGCTAAGGACTGCAAATAAAGAAACAAAACAGCTTCATCTCTGCATTTCCCATCGAGGCGGATAACTTTGTACTGAGAAGCCCGCCGGGGCGACATGCCCCCAGAACAAAATCTGTAGTTCACAAATCAACATGTTTTCCAAGCCAAAACTCACGAATTTCATCATTCAATCAGCAAATAAAACATACCCATATGTCACTTTGTAAAACCATAACCCAACACACCTAGCATGCTTTTAACATCAGAAATCACATAAACAACCAATTTGAAGACTCAAAATCAAGGTTTTTGCTAGCTCATCAAAATTTCAACATGTTTAATGAATCATCTTAGCACGTATTCGTTTCTTCACCAAATTAATTCATACAACTTACATTCTTTTCATTTTTAACGTATTAACATAAACGACTATCAATCAATAGATTACATAATGATTCAAGCACCAATTTTTAGTTTCAAAAAAAGTCATATTGTACATATAACCTCAAAACCCAAATCTTCATTTTAAAAACATAATTTCATGAATTTACTTACTGAAAATCGTTTCTAAATGATAACCCATGGATTATATAAACTAATTAACACATATAATCCAAATTCTCACAAATTAGCCATAGAATTCAACTTTTCCATGAAAACTCAAGAGCACATATTCTGGCTGCATCAAGGTAAAAATTGGGCTCCAAGTGACTGTTATGTAAATCACAACTTCCAAACTTTGAGGTTTAACATCCGTCTGGTAAAAAAATCATAAATTTTTCATATGAACTCCGATTGGGACGATTCAAGATTTTCCAGAAAGCTAAGGAAGAGCTCTACAATAAAATCTAAGTCCCAAGCCGAGACCATGCATCCATCTTAGCATTCAAAACCCTGCGTTCTTCCTTTTTTCTTATTTCAGCTCCAATTCTTCCTTAAATCATTAAACACCTTAATAAGCTCATATACACATGAAACATGCAATAAAACTAAACATAAGGAATCAAAATAAATGAATAATATGCACTCATCAAATTCCCCCTCATTTAGCCTTTACACTTCCTCGTGTAAAAAAAAGTTTAATTTCCAGAAAAAATTTATTCAACCATTATGTCAAAAGTTTTTAAGGTACAAATCATGACTATCAACACTAAACTCTATGAAATCTAATCAATGCATCATTAGTTGACTCACAACTAACAACCTTACCATTTCACCAATGAATTTCTTCAAATCAAACTGTAGCTACATGAGAAACTTTCCCAAAATCTTCATACTTACTCAACTTAGTTACCATGAAGCAAAAACTGTGCACATTGACCACAACCAAGAACAAAATTTCCTTGCTTTTCAATTTTTTTCATAGAACCTTCTTTTTAGCACAGATGAATGTATTCTCATGTTTTTCTTGTATTTTTTCATTTTCTTGAAATGTGCAATGTCCCCTTTTCTTAGGCTTTTCAGAGTTACCCATGTAGTGAACTTTCCACCAACGACTCCCAAACTAGATGATCTTAGGGTGCTGGGTATAGAGACACCCCTAGGGCTTACTTATTCAAGCAATAAAGTCCATAAAAGTCGACCAGTCAAGCTACTTTTATCCATCACAGTTTTCAGCGTGAATATCGATGCTTCCCAAGGCTTGAATACCCAGTTATTTTGCACAATGGACATTGAAACAAAGTTTTAATTTACATTTTTCCTTCTCTTTTTTTCTTTTTTTTCATTCATCATTTTTTTCACATGGTTCTGCAACAACATAAGCAAGTTAAACAGTTCTAAGTCATGAAATCAGTTCACATAAACAACTCCACAAATTACTTAGCCAAATAAACATGCTTCTCATATTCAAGTACTCATGTATCACAAAATCAATTCAAATAAATTACTATGTATCATGATTTAGTTTTCATCATTCATTAACCAACTAAGGATTAAATAGATTCTAAAATTTAGTATTAATTCTCAATTTAACCTTTTAAACACGTAGCCAAAAAGAAGTATAGAACCCAAGTTTTCAAAAAAATTCAGATTTTTTTAACTTTCCATCAAAATTGGATTGTAATTCCAAAATAAAACCTAAATCTTCCCCCCCACTCAAACCTTACATTGTCCCCAATGTAAAAAAATCATGCATAGAAGAAAGAACTACTAGCTAACATATAACTAAATAAAAATAAAAATAAAGATAAAAATAAAATAAAATAAAATAAAGGGATAGAAAAATCAAATCTAACTTCTTGGGTTGCCTCCCAAGCAGATGCCCTTGTTTATTGTCATTGGCTTGACATTATCCTTCTCTTCTCAACCGACATCAAGCAATTTTGTAACCTTCATCATCGGTAAATTAAACATTCTTTATGCATTCCTCGTGGGCTTAGTTCCGTCATCCAAGAAAATCCGATAGTTATCTGAATATTTTGGTAACGAGTGTAAGGCAACCACAGTTTCCTTTAATTCCCGATGCCATTCTATCTCGTCTTCCATGTCCATGTCCAAACTATTGGTGAGAGCAACCTCCAAGTTGACCTTATGCAAATGTTCAAAAGTTTCCTGCACTAAGGAGTCAATCACATCAATCTCAAAAACATGATTCACATCACTAGGATATCTCATGTCTTCACAAAAATTAAACTAAATCTTTTCCCCATCAAATTCCATTGTCAAGGTCTCATTGTGCACATCAATCATAGTTCTTGCTATTTTTAGGAATGGTCTTCCTAACAAGATGTGGGAAGGGTTTGGTGATGTATCATCCTTCATGTCCATAATGTAAAAATATATAGGAAAGATTATTTCATTCACCTACACTAAGACATCTTCAATTACCCCTCGGGGGTAAGTGTTAGTACGATCAGCCAATTGAATAATCACACCAGTATTTTTCAAAGAACCTAGATTTAAGGAAGCATAAATAAATAAAGGTAAACATTAATTGAAGCTCATAAATCTAGCATGGCTTTTTTAAATCTGGTGTTTCCTATTTTGCACGAGATTGTAAACATTCCTAGATCTTTACATTTAGAAGACATTTTTCTTTGAAGAATAACAAATACATTTTCCCTGACTGTGACTTTTTCATTATTTTGTGATTTTCTTTTATTAGTGCACAATTCTTTCAAAAACTTTGCATACCGTGGCACTTGTTTAATTGCATCAAGGAGAGGGATGTTCACTTCTACTTTTCTAAAAGTTTCCAGAATTTCTTTTTCTTGTTCATCTTTCTTTGTAGTTTTAGAATTTCCAGGTGGAAAGGGTAGAGGAATGTTTTTAAGCTGAAAATGAGAGTTAGATTGTACCTTAGATTTTTTAGTTTCCTCTTTAGTTGCTTCCTTTTCAAACTCAACGGTGGTCGATGGTGTATCCATTTGATTCCACTCCGCAAAGTTATAGCACTGGCATTCTCCCTTGGATTGACCACTGTTCAAGAAGGCAATTTTCCTGAACCTTTGGATTCTAGTATCCCTACAGTTGTAGCCAGTTGTCCCACTTGGTTCCTTAAATCTTGAACCGAAGCTTTTGTCTTCTGTGTTTGATTCATGAATTGTTGTGTTTGAGCCATGAATTGTTGTGATTTCCCCATGAATGCCTTAAACATCTTTTCCATGGACTGTCCACTATTTGCAGGAGCTGCTTGTCTTGGTTGATACTGAGGTTGGGCCGGTGGAAACCCTTGTTATCTGGGTGGGAACATTCCTTGTGTTGGTGGCTTATTTCCTCCGTAACTAAGGTTTGGATGATCTCTCCAGCCTGGATTGTATGCGTTTGAATAGGGATCATAATTCTTTTATGGTGATTGGTAGTTTCCCATGGCATTGGCTTGTTGCACAATCTCATCATCTTGTAATGTTGGGCATTCATCTGTATTGTGATTGAACTGTAGACATATTCCATAAACCTTTGTAATTGGCAGTTGACCTATAGCTAATTGTCTAACTATAGCAGTTAATTTAGAAATTTGTTGACCATAATCACAAGTGCTTACCTCGCTTACCCTTACTGGTGCATGATTTGTTCTAGTGTCATATTGTTGCGAGTTCACTGCCATGTTTGAAATTAAATTCCTTATAGCCTCTGGTGTCTTGTCAACTAGTGCTCCTCTACTAGCTGCATCGATTATGCTTCTATCCATCGGTACCAACCCTTCGTAGAAATATTGGATCAGGTGTTGTTCATCTATTTGATGTGGTGGACAGCTGGAACAAAGCTTTTTGAATCTTTCTCAATACTCGTATAGTGTCTCCCCACTGAATTGCCTATCCCACAAATCTTCTTCCTTATGTTAGCTACTCTCAAGGCTGGGAAGTATTTCTCTAGGAACAATTGTTTCATGTCATCCTAAGATTGTATCGAACCCGAGGGCAAGTAGTATAGCCGATCCTTTGCTAGATCTGCTAGTGAGAAGGGAAAGGCTCTAAGCTTAATTTGCTCTTCTGTGATCCTATGTGGTCTCATGGTGGAGCATACCACGTGGAATTCCTTGAAATATTTGTAGGGGTCCTCACCTATAAGGCCACGAAAAGTAGGCAGTAAATGGATTAGATCGGATTTAAGTTCAAATGCAACATCTAAATTAGGATATTTAATGCACAAAGGTTGGTGATTTAAATTAGAAGTTGCCAACTCCCTTAGAGTTCTGTTGTTATTTTGAACCACCATCTCTTCTTCCTTATCAGATTTAGTGGATGATTCGTTGGAAGTAGCCCCAAAGCTATGTTGAGGTCCGGTGATGATGTTGAAGCCTCCGCCAAATCTGTAGTAGACTGTTGAGTTTTCTGATTTTGCTTCCTTAGTCTCCTTGTTGTTTTCTCAATCTTTGAGTCAAAATCTAATGTAGTAGCCTGAGAAGATCGAGTCATAAACAAAAACAAAGCAAATAATAGAATAAAAATTAAACGCCAAATTACTCCTCGACAACGGCGCCAAAATTTGGGAGTTGTCGTTGACACTCCGAAATTAACCTCACTTTCACTTCTCAAATTAAAATAATTAGCACAGTAGTAAGCAAGGATCGATCCCACAAAGAGTAAGTTTGTTTTAGAATTCTTCTACTATTTTGATAGAAAATAAAGATGGAGTTTTTTTGAAAATTGTTTTGAAACAAAGAGAACAAGAATTAATGACGAAGTTAACCAAATATGTAAAAACTTCAGTTCTGCAGTTCAATTTCATCAAGTACAACAATCAATTAATCAAGTTATTATTATTTTTCTTTCAATGAAATTATTAGCCCTAGATAACAATAAGCTCTGCTATCCAGAATTCTCCTTAGATTTTCAGTGTATGAAATAAGCTCTTCACCAGATTCAACTGTTATATAACCTAGAATAAGCTCTCTAGATTTAATATGACAGAAGCATTAAGAAATAGAGAATTAGGCTAATCTAAGCAACAAACACATAAGCTCGATTTGTTTAACTTGTTTTTTGATAATCTTAGCAATATACAAAAGCTTGTCCACAATTAGTATTACCAAGTTGCTACTTATGATGAAGATAAATATCAATTACACGTAATATTAATCTTAATCTATCATATGATAATGATCAAACTAATTCAATTGGCCATATCAAATTAATTAGATCAATTAGCATGCAATCAATGAAAATAGATTATCAGAAGAAATTTCACACAAAAAGAAATAAATAATGATACTCAATTAATCAATTACTTGTAACAAGGTTCCACCTCCCTTTAGAACTGAATGAAAAGAACTAGCCTGACACACTCTTGAGTCTGCACTCCAATAGATGATAGTTGATAATTGAATGGATAAAACCTTGACTATCATCCTCTATTTATAGTGCTAGACAAAATCCTAAATCCTATGGGAATTAGAAATCCAAATCCTAAAAGGAATTACAAAACATAACTAGTTTCCATAAAGAAATAGAATCTAATTTTGGAATAAATCCTAGTCTAAAGATATCCTAAATCTAATAGAAATATCAATCCAATTTCATGTAGAAGTCTGCCAAAATATGCATTTAGAAACTATACAAAAATCCAAGATTTCCCGCTCAAATTTGCTGAGGCAAATTTTCATTTTCTGTTACGATGTCCTTTGGTAAAATAACTATAATTTTTGATCCCGGAGGAGTTACGGGGCCTGATACCTTTCAAATCGAAGCTCTTGACGAGATTTACAACTTTTATTCTTTGAGAATATACAGATTCTAGATGCATCAAGGTCAAAATTGGGCTCCAAGTGACTGTTATATAAATTGCAACTTCCAAACTTTGAGGTTCAACGTCTGTCTGGTAATAAAATCATAACTTTTTCATATGAACTCCAATTCGGACGATTCAAGATTTTTTGAAAGCTAAGGAAGAGCTTTACAATAAAATCTAAGTCCCAAGCCGAGATCATGCATCCATCTTAGCATTCAAAACCGTGCATTCTTCCCTTTTTTCTCATTTCAGCTCTAATTCTTCCTGAAATCATTAACCACCTTAATAAGCTCATATACACATGAAACATGCAATAAAACTAAACATAAAGGAATCAAAATAAATGAATAATATGCACTCATCACCTTCTGAAATACATAGAGAAATTCTCTTCTCTTCTCAATTTCTCTCCAAGGATCTCTCTCAAGCTCAGTTCTTTAGACATATAAACATTACATGAAAATAAATTGATATAACCTCTACGTAAACTGCTTAGTATGGTTATCAGTTAAGCGAACATGGTCTCAGCAGTTGTCACATTCCAAAGGGACTTGTTTGGCTAGTTCTTAAAAAATTCCTTTTAATTTATTTTTATTTTCTTCTTATTATATGGTATACAATGTCACACCCATTACACAAATTAAATTAATTTAATTCTTAATATTAATTCATTAATAAACCAATTAAATCTTACTAGCAAAATTACAATTTCCATTAACCATTATAACTATACTTTTGTTCAACAAATTATTAATTATCTAATTTAATTATTAAATTAAATTAGAACATCACCCTTCACAATATTGTAATTACTCAACAAGTCATTTATGTTTTAATTTAATAATCTAATTAAATTAAAACATCAAGTTATAAAATATTTCAACATAATTTAATTTACATTGTCACACTTAAATAAATCATCTCATAATAAATTCCATTAATTAATTATTTATTTATTAAATAAACTAACTAAAATATTTATTTAATTCGATAAATATTTTTAATTAACACAATATTCTCATTTGTTACAGATCATATATGAGTCATTTATCATATTTTTGTGCTTATTGATAATTGTCTAGCTAACAATTATTGTGATATAACCTAAATGAAATTAGACGATGGATTCTAGGGTTAGATTTGAGTACGATAACATGTGTTCTTATTTATTCTATGGATTGAATAACATGCTTTATGTACATGATAGGAATATACTTATATACTGCATTTAACTTTTATGAGAATTTGATCTTAATGAATTATGTTCTATGTTATTTTGCGTAAGAATATAGTGATTTGATTAGACATGATATTTTTATATAACCATCTAAAGAGGTTAAGTAAATAATTATGAATTCTCAGTTAGCGATTTAATATGATTGATTAATTAAAAAGAAAGTAAAGAGAATTAGATGAAGCATTGTGAGAAATTATAATCTTAACTATTTAAATATGTTATTAATCCTTGTTAGTTTTTACTTTACTTAATTAATTTTATTTCATAAACTTTATTCAATTGTTTAAATAAGATTGAGTTGATATAAAGTTTGCATTTGATAAATATTATTAGCATATTCCTCGTGGGATCGACACTCTACTTACTCTATATTACTTGTTGATCACGTATACTTGCGTGTGAAATTGCCAATACTATATTGGACAAATAAGTTTTTGGCGTTGTTACCAGGGAATATTACTAATAATTTTTTCCAATATTAATTTCAATCGATTTGATCTTAATTTAAATGTATTTTTTCCGTTTTAATTTTTCTTTTCGCAGGAATAAGAAACCATGGTTGTCTATAATTACCAGTGACCTTATATGAGTAAGACTCAACCAAGGGAGGCAGGGATTTTGGACTCAAAGAATTAGCTGCACATATGGAGACACTTTAAGAAGATTGATGCTTTAGGGGTGCAACCTATTTAAGGTGTAGTAGTGATTTGTGAAGTATGTGCAGGAAACCATCCGAGTCATTAATATACCATCAATTTTGAGGCGGTTCAATATATTAGATTCCAAACACCAACTCCTCCGCATGAGGAAATGAAGTCAAACTTTGAAGAACTTATGTTCAAGTACATAACTTTGAATAAGGAGCGGATGAATAGTCAAGAAGTGCAGATTCAGAATCTCGAGAACTAAGTGGGACAACTAGTCAACACCATCAACAATTGTCTGAAAGATGTTTCCAAGTGACGTGGTTTCCGACACTGATGGAGTACCCGAGCCATTTGATTTGGATGTTGAAGAGGAAAAGATAATGAGTTGGGACCAAGAAAATAAGGCAAGATTAGATCTTACCTTGAGTTTTGATGTCAATAAGCCGGTTTTGATAGTACCCCATGTACCTTTTCCACCAAAGCTCAAGGATCTGGGAAGATTTACAATTCCATGCACAATTGGCTATCAATTTTTTGTCGACAACATAAATTGGAAACCTTGGTGGAGTGAACATGTCAATCAACTGTTTGATTGGAAGAAAGTGGAGCCTATAAATGTAAAAGTGCACCTGGCGGACGAGTTCATTAATTTTCGAAGGGGAATTGGATAAGGATATGAAGAAGTCGGGTTGACGACTATAAACCAAACGCTTATTGGGAGGCAACCCAAGTTTAATTTTTAATTTTTATGATTTAATCTTGTAGGCTATAGTTAGTTTCATTTTAATTATTTGTTTCAATTGTTTTCAGGTACAAAGTATCGAACAAAATGGATTACATTTTAGACTTAGTGGACGACGAGGACGATGATGTGGCCAATCAGCCGATTTTCTTACTTATTATATTTTTTGACCTTGAGGACAATGTTTAGTTTATGTTTGGGGGGAGGTTTCCTTATTTTTGTTTAATTATTTGGTATTTGATTTGTTAGAGTTACATGTAAGATAGTATATTGGTAGCTGTCGTTTACACTCAAAAAATTAAACCTTACTTTTACTCTATGAACTCAAAACTAAACTCAGTATAACAGTAGCAAAGGTCGATCCAATAGAGAATAATGTTATTTAGATTTATCCTACAGTTTGTAACTAATAAAAGTTGGGGGTTTTTGAAATCAATTAACTAATTTAACATAACAAAATTAAAGTAATAAGATTAACCAATAAATTAAAAACTTCAGTTTTTCCAATTCAGTATCCCATGTTCACAGAAAATAGATTAATGAATCATAATAATATTTATCCTTCAATGAAACTAATGGTCCTAGATAACAACACACTCTGTTACCCGAAATTCCTCTTAGATTATCACTTAATGAAACAAGTTCTTCACAAGATTCTAACCATTATACAACCTAGAATAAGCTCTCTAGATTTAATATAACAACAACATTAAGAACTAAGGAATTAGACTATTCCAAGAAATAAACACATAAGCTCAGATTGTTTAACCTATCTTCTGATAACCATAACAATACTCAAAAGCTTGTCCACAATCATGTATAACTAACTGATACCCGTGACTATGAATAATATCAATTACACGTAATACTCTTCCTTAATCTAGCAGATATTATTAGCTAACCAATTTAATCCTGCAGAAACCAAATCAGTTAAACCAAATAATATTCAATCAATTAAAACAGATTATCAAGAATGAATTTCATATAAGAAGGAATAAATAATGTATACTCAATCAAACCATTAATTGTTAATAAGGTTCAACATCCCTTCAAACTGAATAAAAGAAACTAGCCTGGCATACTGATGTGTGTGAATTCTGTGTATGATGTCGATGATGTAATGTATGTAATGATTATTTGTGTGTTTACAAGTGAAGGTATTTATATATACAATCTTGAAACCCTGAAAGAATTCCAATCCTAGTCTACTTCGGAATTCTTCAGCTGCAAATATGGTAGTTTCAATCTCCTTATCGATCTTTGAAATCCTGATCAAAGTAACTTCCTTGTTAGATTAGAATTTAGTTTCCAAAGCAGAGTCTTCTTTCGTTTCTTTTTTCAATTCGGATTCAACTCACACTCAGTTTCCATATCCAATCCTAACTTAGATTCCTTATCAGATTCTGCTTCCCATAGCCAGCTTCAGCTTCCTTCTTGATAAATAGCCCCCATCTTCAAATCATGTTATGAATTGTATTCTAAAGCTCTAGCATCTCAGATCCGACTTTGACTTGGAATCCAAAAGTCAACATTTAAACATAGAGTATAGGTTCAGATCGTAGAGTAAAAGTCTTCTCTCAGAATTGTAGAGTAAACTTACACCGAATGGTCGTAGAGTGACTTAGTCACTGAGCTGAAAACGTAGAGTAGAATAGCCATTCGTAGAGTACTGTGTCGTAGAGCTCGCAAATTGTTGAACAGAAGGTCTAGTCATAGAGTGAATCTCAACCATCGTAGAGAACAACTAGAAATCGTCGAGTGACTCCGCCCAAGCCCTTCTGCGATCATAGAGTTGCTAATTTACTAATCGTAGAGCTTTCACACTATAAACCCAACACTACGAACATATAGTGTTCACTCAGCGATCGTAGAGTACTCATGCAAAACTGGCATTAAACTTCATATTTGCATAATCATACCAAATTCTTCTTAAGATCCATAAACACCTTAACAAGTTCATTTACACAAAAACATGCATTAAAACTAAACACGAAGGAATCAAAATCATCAAACATTTTATACCTATCAAATTCCCCCACACTTAAGCTTTTACATGTCCTCGTGTAAACAAAAACACACATCATACTTATGATTTAAAAAAACTTCATTCAACTAAATTGTCAAAGGTTTCAAACTCAAATCATGAGTATTAACACTACTTGATAGATATTTGATTAACACCTCATCAATCAACTCATAAAATTAACCTCATTATTCTTTATTGAACTTATATTAATAAAAAATGCATTCACACAAATATATTTCCTATGATCCACATACATACTCAATTCAGTTAACATGGAACAACAATTGTGCACACTAACTCAAAACTTGGAACACATTTTCTCTGCTTTCATTTTTTCTCCACCAACAGAACCTTCAGTTTCTCTTCCTTTCCAAGTGAATGCATTTTATGCTCCATTTCACCTTCCACATTCTTTCTTTCTTACAAGTGAGTGCATTTTAAGCTCCATCTCACTTATTTATTTTCCAATGAGTGCGTTTTACGCTCTTTATCTCTGTATGTGTTTATAGGTGAGTGCGTTTTACGCTATTTCTCTACCCACCACATGTTTTTGCACTTTCTGTTTTTTTTTCTTTCAATTTTCTTTTCAACTATTCATTTTTTTTCTTTCCAACTCCTCCAAAATTTTCACATATGGTTCTGCAAACAAAATAAGCAGTTAAATAGTTCTAAATCATGAAATCAGTGCATATAGTCAACTCTATAGACAACTAAGACAAATAAATTATATCACATATTCAAGTACTCATGTCCCATAAATGCAATCTAAATCAGTTAATATGGATCATGACTTAGCTATCATTATTCATCAATCAATTAAGCATCAATCAGATTATGAAAATAAGCATTAATTTCATTCTACGAATTCATACTTCAAAAATTTAGCAGAACACTACGATCGTAGGGTAACAATCGTAGATTTAAAATTTTGAAAAATTTTCTCAATTAAACACACATAGCCAATGTATCAGCATAATATAAGCACAAACTAAAATAACTAATAAACCCCTCCCCCACACTCAAACCTTACATTGTCCCTAATGTAAGATAATCGTGCAAAGAAGAAAGTAACTAACTAACTAACTAACTAACATGCAACTATAAAGTAAAAAGTAAAGAGGATAGCAAATCAAATCAGAGATCTCGGGTTGCCTCCCAAGCAACGCATTTGTTTAATGCCTTATGCTCGACATCCTTCATCTCTTAATCTACATAAACCTGATCCACCAAATTAAACAACTCAACATCTTTCACTTGATAGCCCTCATAGAATGGCTTGAGTCTATGGCCATTCACTTTAAATATCTTTCCTGTTCTTGGACTCTGAATTTTACTACATCATGGTGAAAAATATTAATAATAACAAAGGGTCCAACCCATCTAGAACGTAATTTATTTGGAAATAACTTAAGCCTTGAGTGGTAGAAGAGAACTTTCTGTCCCACAACAAAGGTCTTCCTCAAAATCTACTTGTCATGAAAGGCTTTATTATTCTCCTTTTAAATCTTAGAAATTTCATAGGCCTCATTCCTCAATTCTTCTAACTCCTGTAACTGTAGCTTCCTCTGATCTCTAGCTTGATCTAAGCTCACGTTTCATTGCTTAATTGCCCAGAAAGCTCTGTGCTCCACTTCTACAGGTAAGTGATATGGTTTCCTAAACACTATCCTATATGGTGACATATCAATATGGGTCTTATAAGCTATTCTATAGGCCTATAGTGCATTTGACAACCTCAAACTCCAATCCTTCCTGTTAGGCTTCACTACTTTCTCTAAAATAGATTTAATCTCTCGGTTGGATACCTCAACCTGGCCATTACTCTGGGGATGGTATAATCAGGAAACCCTATGCATCACATTGTATTTCTTAAACAGTGCTGCCAGCACCCTATTTCAAAAATGGGTTCCTCTATCACTAATAATATCCATTGGAGTTCCAAACCTGACAAAAATGTTAGACTAAACAAATTTGCAACAATTTTAGAATCATTAGTCCTTGTAGCCTTAGTTTCAACCCATTTAGAGACATAGTCTAAAACCGAAAATATATAAATATTACCAAAGGATGAAGGAAATGGTCTCATAAAATCAATGCTCCAGACATCAAAGATTTCAACAACTAAGACGGGGGTTTATGGCAGTTGATTCATGTGTGAAATGTTCCCTGTCTTTTGTCAGTTTTCACATGGCTTACAAAAAAATAAGAATATTTAAAGATAGTAGGCTAATAAAAACCACATTCTAAAACTTTGTGAGAAGTTCTTTTAGGTCCAAAATGACCTCACAAGCATATGAATAACAAAAAATTAGAATAGAATGGAATTCACTATTGGGTACACACATTCTAACTACTTGATCACTACAAAATTTTCATAGTTGTGGGTTATACCATACATAGTGTTTAACATCTAACTTAAGTTTATCTTTTTGAATTCTAGAATATTCTTTAGGCACAAAATTAATAGCTAAGTAATTAACAATCTGAGCATACCATGGTAAAGTCTTATCAACAGAAAGCAATTACTCATTTGGGAAAGAATTCCCTAATCAATCTACTCAAATGGTCTGCTACCAGGTTGTCTGCTCCTTTCTATTCCTTAATCTCTAAGTCAAACTCCTGTAGCAGCAGGATCCACCTAATGATTCTAGGTTTGGATTCCTTCTTGGTCAGTAGTACCTGAGAGCAATATGATCAAAATAAATTACAATGGGAGCTATCGTTTAGCACTCCAAAATTAAACCTCACTGTTACTCTACGAAGTTAAACAATAAGCACAGTAGCAAGTAAGGATCGATCCCACAGAGAATGATATTATTTTATATTTATTCTATTATTCCTAAATATAAATAGAAAGAAAAGATTGGGGGGTTTTTGAATAAATTATAATTAACCAAAGAAAACAGAATTTAATAAAGATAACTAGATATGTTAAAGCTACAGTTTTTTAGTTTAGTTTCACTAATTTACAACAATAGTGTAATCAAGTTAACATTATCTCTTCCTTTAATGAAATTAACAACCCTAGATAACCATAATCACTCAATTATCTGAAATTCTCCTTAGGTTTTAAATCTAATGTGACAATCGCCCCCACTAGACCCTAACTATTATATAAACCTGAACTATTAATCAAGATTTAATATAACAAAAGCATTAAGAATTAGAGAATTAGGTTATTCCAAGCAACAATCACACTATCAAAGATTATTTAACTTGTCTTCTGATAATCATAACAATACATTAAAAGCTTGTCCACAATCATGTATTACTAATTACTACCTGTGATCAGATATAATATTGTTTGTTTAATATTATATCATAATCTAGCAAATGATATTAGCGAACCAACTTAATCATGAATAACCTAAATTAGTAAATTGAATAACATATAAGTAGTTGAAATAAATTATTAGAATAAATTTCATGCACGAAGGAATCAATAATGAAACTCAATTAACCATTAACTATAAATATGGTTCCACATCCCTTTATAACTGAATATAAAGAACTTAGCTTGACACGTCTTCCATCTTGCCTCCCAAAACTAGGCTAAGAATTGCATGAAGATCCTCCCCCCATGTCTGACTAATAACATGTATTTATATGCTAGAATAAATTCCTAAGTCTTTAAGAAATAAAAATCCAAATCCAAGTAGAATTCCATAAGATTCATGGCCTGAAGAAATTTTTAATTCTCAAAATCCCGATGAACTCACTAGGGTGAGTTCAGTATGCCTATTGAGCTCAGCGGGGCGAGTTTAGCAGAGATAAAATAGCCGGGGCAAGGTCAGACCGCGCTGGGGCTAACTGGGCAGAGATGAACTCATTGGGGCGAGGACTTTGGCTCTCACGAGCTCGTCAGGGCGAGCTCAACAAGTTGTTTGGATTTTCTTCATCTTTCCTCATTTCAGCTCCAATTCCTCTTGAAATCGTTAAACACCTTAATAAGCTCATATACACACAAAACATGCAATAAAACTAAACATAAAGGAATCATAATCAATGAATATTATGCACTCATCGAATTCTCACACACTTAGCCTTTACACGTCCTTGTGTAAATAGAAAACAAAGTTCAAATTAATGTTCAACTGAATTCTATTTAACTACCTTTTAAAAGGTTTCAAGTTTTAAATCATGAGTGTCAACACTAACTAATAAATATCTGACCAGCACCTCATCAATTAATGTATAACAACAACCACATCTTTCACCATTGAACATCTCTAAATCAAACTGTATCCACATAAGTATCTTTCCTATGATCCATATATACATACTAAACTCAATTATCATGGAACAAAAACTGTGCACACTGACTCAAAACATATTTTCTTTGCTATTCAATTTTTTCCTTTTCACCAGAACCCTCAAATTCTAATTTTTTCAAGCGTGTGCATTTTATGCTCCATCTCACTTTCTTTCCTCTTCTTGACATGTGAAATGTCTTATCTCCTTAGGCTTTTTAAAGTTACCCATGTAGAGAGCTTTGAACCAATGACTCCCAAACTAGTTGGCTTTAGGGCACTAGGTGTAGAGACACCCCTAAGGGCTTACTAACTCAAGTAACAATTCAAGGCCACAAAATTAGACTAGTCAAGCTGTTGTTATCCATCTCACTTTTCAACGTGAATATATATGCTTCCTGAGGCTTGAATACCTAGTTTTTTTCTACAATGGATATTGCAACAATTAATACTCCCTCCGTCCCAGGATAAAAGTCCTGGTGGACTTTTCACGCATATTAAGAAGAGGAATGAAATGACACAATTGCCCATAATAATGTCATTAATTATGGAGAGAGAATTAGAATAAGAAAAGTATGAGATATTTAATGTTACGGGTATAATAGGAAAAAATGTATAAAAGTTTGGTTATTAAAAGAAAGTAGACATTTAACATGGGACTATCCAAAATAGTAATGAGGACTTTTATCATGGGACGGAGGGAGTAATAATTTTTTTTTCTAAATTTTTTTCATTCTTCTTCTTATATGGTTCTGCAAACTGAGATAACAGTTAAACAATTCCAAATCATGTAATTAGTGCACATAGACAACTCCACAGATAACTCAGTTAAATAAGCATATTTCTCTTACTCAAATATTCATGCAACACTAACTCAATTCAAATCAGTTACTATGGATCATGATTTAGTTCTCATCATTCATCAATCAATTAAGCAACAAGCAGACTCTGAAATTTAGCATTAATTTTCAATCTATGATCTTAACCCTTAAAAATTTAGTCAAATAAAATCATTAAATCACAGTAATTTTTTTAATTTTTTTTTAATTTTGTTAAATTTTTCCACGGACTTAAATTGGATTAGATTATTAAACTTAGAGCATAACCTAAATAAACCTAAACCTCTCCCCCCGCACTCAAACCTTACATTGTCCCCAATGTAAGACAATCATGTAAAGATGAAGTAACTAAATAAAATGTAACTAAAAAGTAAAAAGTAAAAGGAAAAGGGATAGAAAGTCACATCTGAGATCTTGGGTTGCCTACCAAGAAACTGCCCTTATTTATTGTCATTGGCTAGATTTCATTCCTCTCAATCTATGTAATTGGACTTACGTACTTCACGTGAGCTGGTAACAGTTTCAATTCCAAATTAGGAGCATCCTTTAGATCTTCTACTCCATTGCAGCCCTCAAAGACTCCTTTTGTATTTTTATTCTATTAAAAGATTTTTGAACTGAATAGTCAATAACATCAATAGAAAAAAAAATAGAATTAACACTACCAAGATATCTCTTAGCCTCATATATGTTAAACTGGACCTTTGCATCATCCAATTCCATGGTAAAGGTCCCGTTGTGTTTATCATTAAGTGTTTTTGCTTTTTACATATATGGAGATTGATGGACTCCACAACACGCTTGCGTGAGGTAGTCGTCGCCCGGATCATTTCTAGTAAAGTTGTAGGATGAATTGCTTGCAACACCTTAACCTCTCATCTATATGTAGACGGTAATCTCCGTAAAATTGCCCGCGTTAGGAATTATGTGTTGAATGGACACTAACGACACCTTGATCCCTCACTTATATTGAAGCAGTAATCTCAGTACAATTGACAATTGATACGGTAGAAGACATCACACACAACTATGAATTGTTATATGATAACTAAAATTGAATTTCAAAGAAAAACTAAGAAAATAACTTAGGAATTCTTCAAATAACCAAAAGTAGAGAATAGTTTCACAAGTATGATAAAATCTGAATATTATTAAATGTTGTTATGAATTACATCAATAAGCCTTTTATAATAATAATTGAAACCCTAGAATCCTAATAAGGAATTACAATCAATTTAGAACCAAAATCTAATATAAATTATCCTAGTTACAATAGAAATCTAACAATAAACTGGAAATATTGAGTTTAGGAAACAAATCCACACCCAAAATCTGTCAAAATGCGTGCCTCAAAAAGCGCGCCAACCAAATCTGGCCCAATTCGTTAGGGAGAATTTTTTGCCCTGGAGAATTCACAGCGGTAATTCAGCAGAGAGCAATTCTTTGAGGATGATTTAGATTTTCTTTGAGGCGAGTTTAATAGAGGTGAATTCACCACAAGCAAATTCCATAATTGATCGACTTCTTTTAACCTCCTGACTTGTATCGAATTGACCTGGAAAGCAACCTTGGACCATGTTTATGATCTTGGGCACAATTTAAATCTCTTTGGACTAAGTTTTCACGTTATTCTCGATCCAATTTACTTGAACTAAACCCATAAGTCCATCCTTGAAGTGTATAGCTCGACCTCTCGTCACGGGTCCAACGGGCACCTACACTGGATCCGATCCATGAACTCTATTTGAATCCAAACTAGGCATGTCCTCATTAATCCTTTCCTCTTAAAAAATATTTTCCCTCAAATTATCACATACATCAAATGGACTTAGATCAGAAACATTGATAGTTGCATTAACATTATACTCACCTGGTAAATCTTCATTGTAGACATTGTCATTAATGCACTTTAAAACTTGAAATGGAGCATCTCCCCTCAGAAGCAATTTCGAACGTCTTTGAGCTGGAAAATGCTTTTTCCGCATATGCAACCACACCCAATCTGCTGGTTCAAATATGATTTGACTTCGACCCTTATTGGTTTGCTTAATATATTGTTTCGTCTTCCTTTCAGTGTTGAGTCTCTCCTTCTCATGTATTTGCTAACAAATTCTGACTTTTTCTTTCCATCAATATTAGTAAATTCAGAAGCAGGTAATGGCGATAAATCCAATGGAGTTAAAGGATTAGAACCATAAACAATTCAAATGGTAAAAATTTATTAGCAGAATGAACTGAACGATTATAAGCAAACTCAACATGCGTTAAACATTCTTCCCAATAACTGATATTCTTTTTAATGATAACCAAAGCAGACAAAGTTCTATTTACTACTTCAGTTTGGCCATAAGTTTGTGGCTGAGAAGTAGTAGAAAATAACAGTTTAGTTCCCAATTTGCACCACAAAGTCTTTTAAAAATAGCTTAAGAACTTAGCATCTCGATCAGAAACAATCGTCCTAGGCATACCATGTAAATGTACAATTTCTCTAAAGAATAAGTTAGCTATATGGGGTGCATCATCAGTTTTGTGACATGGAATAAAATGTGCCATCTTTGAAAATCTATCCATAATCAAAAATATAGAATCATTACCATGTTTAGACCTAGGTAAACCTAGCAAAAAATCCATTGATAAATCAATCCAAGGTTTAACAGGTATAGGCAACGGTGTATAAAGTCAATGGGGTTGAACATGAGATGTAGCTTGATTAGAGGTAATGCATTTATCACAAATTTGCTCGACATCTCATTTCATATGAGGCCAATAAAAATGTTCTTTCAAAACGGCTAAAGTTTTATCAACACCAAAGTATCCCTTCAAACCACCCCCATGTGATTCCCTAACCAACAACTCACGTAAAGAACTTGCAAGTATACACAATTTATTATCATGAAACAAAAATTCATCAATTTTAAAGTATTTACCTACAATATTCTTTTCACAAGTTTTAAACTCTTCTCCAAAATCTTGGTCATTAACATATAATTCTTTGATTCGTTGTAATTTATATCAAGCGTATTTAATAACACATACCTTCGAGAGAAAGCATCTGCAACGACATTTTCCTTGCCTTGTTTGTATCGAATGACATATGGCAATGTCTTGATAAATTCCATCCATCGTGCATGCCTCATATTCAGCTTGTGTCCTTTCAGATATTTCAATTACTCATGACCGGTATGGATCACAAACTCCTTAGGCCAAAGTTAGTGTTGCTATGTCTCCAACGCCCTAACCAACGTGTACATCTCCTTGTCATAAGTAGGATAGTTCAAAGCTGCCCCTGTAAGACCCCAACTTATTATAAATAAATTAAATTTTCCTCTATTCATTATTCTAAATTAATAAGGGTTAATTTGATATAATACTTTGGTTATGGGTGAAATGTGCAAAGTTTATAAAATAAGCAAGTGGTTATAAAATATTAATTTCTGTCGGGGAATATTCGTTTGGTCGTGGAATATTCTTTTTGTCTAGAATCTCCATACGACGGCGCAATCATTTGTGGGCCCCATAACGGAAAACAGTTGGATGAAAGAAAAGCGACAAAGATTGAGTTTTATAAATAACTAGCGTAAATTATTCTTTATTAACTTTGTTGGGTTACACGGTGGTTAAAATATGATAATATCGTGGTGGTTACAATGATAGCGCGGTATTGCATGATATTGTTGAATTATTGATTAAATGCGTGAAGACACCACTCAATAATTATTACGGTGAATTCTTGTTCAATATTTTATGTTATTGATTCAATAATTCTTTGCATTGTTAGTTTATATTATTATTGTTTTTTTAATAATTGTCCTTTGCACTGATATTTTCCATTATCGGATCAATAATTCATATTATTTGAATAATATTATTAGATAACATTATTGGCAATGTCTAGAAAGTTACATCGAGGAGAGGTTAGGTCATCTAATTGCGGCGCCCCGATGAGGAGAAATCCTTATTGGAAAGCCCCCTCTTTCTGAGGAGCGGCTACTGGTTGTCATAATTGTGATTCTGTAATATTATTTGTGAATAATTAATTATTGATTCATATGATAAGAAAATATTTATTTGATGTAGATATAAATGATGGTTTTATTTATTTTATGTGGTTATAAATGAAGGAATTAATGCTGAGGTGTTTTATCAGTATTTTGTCGGACTGGAAGTATTAAAATTCATCCGTTTGTGGATTTCGGATATTTTATGTTTGGAATTTGGAAAAACTCAAAGCTACAAAGTTGTAGAGAATTCGATTTCAGGTAGAATGGACATAAAATTCGTATTTTTCTGATAAATGGGCTATTTTCTATGAATTGTTGAATTTTTAGAGAATAAAATGATTTTTATTAAATTATAGGTGGGACCCACTTTTATTCTAACACATGTGAAATTTGCTAATTTGGGTCAAGAGGATGGTGGTGGCTGAATTGGTCTTTAGGCATGCGTAGAAATGAGTTTTGTAATAATAATATTTTATTAATTTAGTCTCCTTTGGCGTTCTAGCATTTTCCTATAAATTGACGCTTAGGTTAGAATTGAAAATCACACCAGAAACAAGTTTTCTTTCTCTCTATATTGTCGGCGTATTTTAGTGAGTATTTTGATACTTGGAGAGTTCTTTATTAAAATACAAGTTTACATCGACTTTATATCCAAATTCGATTCGAAATACGGTTATTTTGAGGTAAGGGATGTTATTTTCTTCTTAAATGATATTATTTTCTTCAATATCATTATACTAAAATATTGGTGAAATTTTTAATCAAATTTGGAACTTTTTGTGTTGGAGTTACTATTCACGTTTACGGCACTATTCACGAATACGACACTATTCACCGAAAAATAAAATTTCTTCTTTTTGTCCAAGATGTCTATTTTGGCTACTATCTTTGATTGTATCCATGTTTTGATCTTTATTTTGAGTTCTGTTTCACAATTGGTTATTTTGAAGTATTATTGATCTTGAATAAACTATTATACGAATCCCTAATATTTTTCTTTACATCTCCTTTGGATTCGTTTTTCTTTAAAATATTTTTCATCATCCTCGGTCCTAAATGATGATATTCTTGAATATCTTTGGCTGTAGTGCAAAGATGAATGATTAATTGATGAATATCTTTTGGCCGTAGTGCAAAGATGAGCAGTGTTGATATGAACATGACTAATTTGGTGATACAAATGAATATCTTTGGCACTAGAGTGCAAAGATGAATATTGATTAAAGATGTATATTGTTTGATGTTACAAGGATAAAATATTGATGATGGACTCGTAAATATTAGAAGATAGTAGAATTCATTCTCTACGTGACTCTTTAATGGATTCTTTATTTCATTTGTATTTGTTGATCTAAAACTTGTTGTCTATTATATTCTATCGATTTTTCCTATTGAAGACTAATGATAATTTGTTGTATATTATCTTAGTCATAATATTCTTCTTGGGCTTGTTGAGCTCACCCTTTTCCTTTTTATTCCATTTTCTTCTCGGGAGGTGAGAACATAGCAGGATCGAGTTGGGGTATGGAGTAATGGTTCTAGAAAGATGTTTTAGCAGTCCTCACTATTTTTGTAAAATAGTATTTGAATAATTGTAATGAGAACTTATTTGCGTGTGGATATTGTCTAGAAGACAATATTTGTATTTAAATTCACAGTATGTATTGTCGTATTTCACACGACATTTGTATTATTGAAGTTGTAGTTTGCTTTATGTACCATGTATTTGGCGACTCAGAATGGGTGTTGTATACTTGTTTTGGGGGCGTCACAGTTGGTATCAAAGCTTAGGGATTTGGTCTCTAGCGGAGATCGGGGAATAGAACTAGGAGGGGAGAGATGAGTAAATCTTTCGCTAGTGTGTCCTATCTAAGCTTATTTGTTGGTTAGTCATAATGTAGGGATATTATGTGATATGTTAATTTGTTTAATTAACCCTTGTTTTATGGCAGTATTTAAGAATGGCTGCTGAGAATGTTAATAACGGAGTGTATGAGACTGTGGAACAACCTTTAGTTACAAACCAGGAGAACGTGCAACAGGAAGGCAATATTCCTCCTATAAATAACACTACCGAGCAAACGATGAACGATGGAATGTTTAGAAGCTTTTTGCAGTTCATGCAAAATCAGGCGAGGGAGACTCGTGTACAAAATACGGGTGGAAATGATGGCAACACGATGATGCATCATGACCAAGCGATTCAAGGAGTTGGGACCACCAGATTTCTAGGGAAAGCCCGATCCGATTAAGGCGGAAACATGGGTCAAGCAAATTACCAAGATATTCGATGTCTTGGGATGCACGGAGGAGAAGAAGGTTCCATTTGCCACCTTTATGTTCCGTGGAGAGGCGATTCTTGGTGGGAATCAAGTGAAGCGTGACCAAACCGGCACGACTCAACATGTCTTGGGAAAGATTTTAGAAACTGTTCAATGATAAGTACTTTCCAGAAAGTATTCATCATATGAAGGAGGTAGAGTTTATTAGACTCGAACAGAACAACATGACGGTGTCTCAGTACGAGGCAAAGTTCGCAGAGTTATCCAGTATTCGTAGAGAATGAGGAACGTATGACGCGGATGTTTCTAAGAGGTCTAAAACCCGAGATTCATCAATACCTTAAATCTTATAAATTTTCTCTGTATTCAGATGTTGTAAACAAGGCTCAATTATTAGAGCGAGATAGTGAGTATACTCAACCGAGGGACCACAACCAGGGTCATATCGGTGACAGCAGTCATCAGAACAATGATAACTAGCGAGGAGGGAAGAATACGGACAAAGGCGGTAACCACTCAGGTGGTAATTGTGGACATGATAATAGGAGAGGTGAGTCAAGTGGAAATTTCAGAAAGAGGAGATTCAACAACGACGGGAAGACATCAGCAGCAGCAGCAGCACCAACACCAACAACAAATTCTAGGGGAGGGGAACGACCGCCAGTTAGATGTTATAAATGCGGGAAAGAGGGACATATCAGCCCAAACTGTCCATAACAATCCAAGGTATGTTACAACTGTGGAAAGGAAGGACATATCGCTCGAGATTGTACTAAAGCAAAACCAAGTTCGGTGGGGATGGTATTTCCAAGGGCTGTCCCGGAAAAGTCAAAATCAGCGGTTCCTGGAAGAGCGTTTGTCGTGACTGGCCAAAACGTGAGGAACCCGAACGAGGTGATCACGGGTAAGCTAATCTTGAATTCTTCTGAAAGTCTATACCTTACTAGATATCTGGGTTCTACCCATTCTTTATCTCTCCTGATCGTGCTCAACGTTTAAACTTGACTCCGGAGAAATTAGACTTTGATTTATCTGTTGAAACTCCGTTGGGTGAAACCTTCGTCACATCTACAGTTTATAAATCTTGCAAGATCCAAGTTGGCACTATCACATTACCTGTTGATCTTATCTCTTTAAAGATACTTGCTTTTGATGTGATTTTAGGAATTGATTGGTTAACCACTCATCATGCCAAAATTGATTGTTTTCGTAAGGTTGTTAGTTTTCATATTCCTAACCAACTTGTCATCATACGTAATTCAAACAACTAAACCACTAAAATCAGTCATTTGTCATATCAAGCCACAAAGCTATTCGTTTATTGAAAAAGCGGATGTCAAGCTTTCTTAGCCCATGTTATGGATTTGAGCGAGACAAGTCGATTTGAATAATATTTACATTGTTAGAGAATTTCCGATGTATTTCTGAAGAACTTCCCGGTCTACCCCGAACATGATGTTGAATTCTTTATTGACCTTGAGCAGGGTAAAACCCATTTCTAAAACCCCATATCGAATGGCTCTATTGAACTTCGTGGAGTTAAAAGTCCAACTACTGGGAGTTATTAGACATCGGTTTCATTCGTCCTAGTACATCTCCTTGGGGTGCTCTGTTTTATTAAGAAAAGAAGAAAGATGGGAGTATGCGACTTTGTATTGACTCTGAGAATTAAACCATGTCACCATCAAGAATAGGTATCCGCTACCTCGCATTGATGACCATTCGACCCGATTCAAGAAGAGCACAATTCTTTTCAAAGATAGATCTTCGATTCGGATATCATCAATTTGAAGATTAAAAGCGAGGATATTCAAAGACTACCTTCGAACTCAAGACGGGCATTATGAATTCTTAGTCATGTCTTTTGGATTGACTAATGCTCCTACCGCTTTCATGGATATGATGAACCGAGTATTCAAGGAATATTTGAATCGGATTCGTTGTTGTCTTTATTGATGACATCCTCATCTATTCCAAAAGCCGTGAAGATCATGAGCACCATTTGAAGTCGATACTTGAAAGGCTTCGTGAACGAAAGCTATATGCCAAGTGAAGAAATGCGAGTTACGGCTTGAGGAAGTAGCATTCCTTGGGCACGTGGTGTCAAAATATGGAGTATCTGTTGACGGTGAAGATTGAAGCAATACAAAGTTGGGAGCAACCAAAGTCGGTGACCAGAAATGCACGTGACTTTTCTAGGCAGCTAGTTATTATCGGAGATTTGTGGAAGGATTTTCTCGAATCGCTACTCAGATTAACTCGGTGACTCGAAAAGATACAAAATTCAGTATGGAGCAAAGAATGCGAGAAGAGTTTCCAAGAGCTTAAGAGGAGACTCATTTTGGACTGTTTACAGCAATACCATCCGTACGGATGGATTTGTTATCTACAAACGATGGTTCGAGCAAAGGGTTAGGATGTGTTCTCATGCAACATGGAAAAGTCATAGCCTATGCCTCACGACAACCCAAAGAATATGAGAGGAATTATCCTACTCATGATCTGGAGTTGGCAGCAGTTGTATTTGCGTTGAAGATATGGAGACACTACTTGTATGGGGAGAAAGTGGAGATTTATACGGACCTTAAAAGCCTCAAATATTTCTTCACTCAAAAAGAACTCAATATGCGACAACGATGTTGGCTTGAACTGTTGAAAGATTATGATCACACTATTCAATATCATCCTGAAAAAGTGAACGTAGTAGCTGACGCATTGAGTAGAAGATCATATGCAAGTATGAGTGCGATATTGTCAACGCAAAAGCCCATTTTGTATGACTTGCAAAGGATGGAGGTAGAATTAAAGACTCCAGGGACCCACATGATGATGGCAAATATGCGAGTCGAACCGACTTTAATCGAAAAGGTTAAAGCTGCTCAAGCTACGGACCTGGGGCTGATGCATATGAAGAAGAAAGTGCAAGAAAGAGCTATTCCGAAAGCAAGAATCGATGAAGAAGGAATACTTAGATTCAACTCTAGACTTTGTGTTCCTAAGGACTCTGATTTGAAGCATAGAATCATGATGGAGGCACACAACACACCGTTTGCAATCCATCCTGGGAGTACCAAAATGTATCATGATTTTCGACATACATTTTGGTGGAACAATATGAAGAGAGAGATCGCGGAGTTTATCTCGAGGTGTTTAACCTATCAACGTGTAAAGGTGGAGCATCAAGTGCCAAAGGGTCCATTGAAACCACTTGAGATTCCGGAATGGAAGTGGGAACACATTACAATGGATTTCGTTACAGGTCTTCCCAAAGTTTCTCAAGGCATAAATGCGATTTGGGTTATTGTTGATAGATTAACCAAGTCCGCTCATTTCTTTGTCGTCGTGAGACTTATTCCTTGAGCGTCTTGCTCGTATATACGTGAATGAGATTGTGAGATTGCATGGCATGCCGGTATCCATAGTTTTGGATCGTGACCCAAGATTCACTTCAAGATTTTGGGTTAGCTTGCGAGAAAAGCTATGGGCGCGGTTCTGATTGATTCAGCAAAGATACCATCCTCAAACGGACGGACAATCAGAGAGGACTATTCAAACCCTTGAAGATCTATTAAGACTCTGTGTCCTATATTTCAAAGGAAGTTGGGATAAGTACTTGTCACTGATGGAATTTTCCTATAACAACAGTTATCAAGCAAGTATAGGCATGGCTCCATTCGAGGCGTTGTATGGAAGAAAATGTCGTTCTCCTGTATGCTGGGACGAGGTGGGAGAAGCAACGTTGTTGGGACCAGAATTAGTATGCATGTCTTACATAAAAGATCTAAATGATTCGACAACGTATTCAAACTTCACAAGATCGATAAAAGAGTTATGCTAATCTTCATAGAAAGGACGTGGAGTTTAATATTGGAGATCATGTATTGTTACGTGTTGCTCCATGGAAAGGAGTTACAAGATTTGGAAAGAGAGGAAAGCTCAATCCAAGATTTGTTGGTCCATTTGAGATTCTTGACCGAATAGGAAACGTGGCCTATAGACTCGCATTACCTCCAAACATGTCTCATGTTCATAATGTTTTTCATATATCTATGCTTCATAAATATGTGAAAGACCCGAACCACATTATTGCGTTAGAACCAGACGAGATAGCCGAAGATTTAACATACGAGGAGGTACCTGTTAAGATCTTGGATAGGAAAGAACATGTCCTACGCACCAAGGTTATACCACAAGTTAAGGTTTTGTGGAAGAACCATGCTATTGAAGAAATGACCTGGGAGTTGGAATCGGAAATGAAAGCGAGGTACCCTCACCTGTTCGAAACACCAGGTACGTATGACAATTTCGAGGATGAAATTTTATAAGGAGGGGAGGTTGTAAGACCCCAACTTATTATAAATAAATTAAATTTTCCTCTATTCATTATTCTAAATTAATAAGGGTTAATTTGATATAATGCTTTGGTTATGGGTGAAATGTGCAAAGTTTATAAAATAAGCAAGTGGTTATAAAATATTCATTTCTGTCGGAGAATATTCGTTTGGTCGTGGAATATTCTTTTTGTTGGGAATCTCAAATGACGATGGCCTTGTAGTCATTTGTGGGCCCTATAACGGAAAATAGTTGGATGAAAGAAAATGACAAAGATTGAGTTTTATAAATAACGGCGTAAATTGTTACCGTTAACACCATTGGGTTACCTGGTGGTTAAAATACTGATAATATCGCGTGGTTTTTATAAAGTAGTACTGCGGTATTGCATAGTATTGTTGAATTATTGATTACGTAAGAAGACACCACTCAATAATTATTACATGAATTCTTATTCAATATTTTATGTTATTGATTCAATAATTCTTTGCATTGTTAGTTTATATTATTATTGTTTCAATAATTGCCTTCGCATGATATTTTCCATTATCGGATCAATAATTCATATTATTTGAATAATATTATTAGATAACATTATTGGCAATGTCTAGAAAGTTACATCGAGGAGAGGTTAGGTCATCTAATTGCTTTGCGAGTAAGGAGAAATCCTTATTGAAAGCCCCCTCTTTTCGTGGAGCTACTTAGTTGTCATAATTGTGATTACGTAATATTATTTGTGAATAATTAATTATTGATTCATATGATAAGAAAATATTTATTTGATGTAGATATAAATGATGGTTTTATTTATTTTGTGTGGTTATAAATGATGGAATTAATGCTGAGGTGTTTTATCAGTATTTTGTCGGACTGGAAGTATTACAAATCATCCGTTTGTGGATTTCGGATATTTTATGTTTGGAATTTGGAAAAACTCAAAGCTACAAAGTTGTAGAGAATTCAATTTCAGGTAGAATGGATATAAAATTCGTATTTTTCTGATAAACGGGCTATTTTCTATGAATTATTGAAGTTTCGGAGAATAAAATGATTTTTATTAAATTATAGGTGGGACCCACTTTTATTCTAACACATGTGGGCTGCTAATTTGGGTTAAGGATGGCTGGTGGCTGAATTGGTCTTTAGGCATGTGTAGAAATGAGTTTTGTAATAATAATATTTTATTAATTTAGTCTCCTTTGACGTTCTAGCATTTTCCTATAAATAGACGCTTAGGTTAGAATTGAAAATCACACCAGAAACAAGTTTTCTTTCTCTCTATATTGTCGAGTGTATTTTAGTGAGTATTTTGATACTTGGAGAGTTGCTATTCCGTACAAGTTTCTGTCGGCTTTATATCCGAAATTCAGTCGGAAGTAAGGTTATTTTGAGGTAAGGGATGTTATTTTCTTCTTAAATGATATTATTTTGTTCAATATCATTATACCGAAATATTGGTGAACTTTTTAATCAAATTTGGAACTTTTTGTGTCGGGGTTACTATTCACGTATACGACACTATTCACGAATACGACACTATTCACCGAAAAATAAAATTTCTTCTTTTTGTCCAAGATGTCTATTTTAGCTACTATCTTTGATTGTATCCATGTTTTGATCTTTATTTTGAGTTCTGCTTCACAATTGGTTATTTTGAAGTATTATTGATCTTGGATAAACTGTTATACGAATCCCTAATATTTTTCTTTCTATCTCACTGGATTCGTTTTATTTAAAATATTTTTCATCATCCTCAGTCCTAAATGATGATATTACTGAATATCTTTGGCCTGTAGTGAAAAGATGAATGATTAATTGATGAATATCTTTGGCCCGTAGTGCAAAGATGAACAGGTGTTGAGATGAACATGACCAACTGGTGATACAAATGAATATCTTTGGCCTATAGTGCAAAGATGAATATTGATTAAAGATGTATATTGATTGATGTTACAGGGATAAATTATTGATGATGGACTCGTAAATATTAGAAGATAGTAAAATTCATTCTCTACGTGACTCTTCTAATGGATTCTTTATTTCATTTGTATTTGTTGATCTAAAACTTGTTATACATTATATTCTATCGATTTTTCCCTATTGAAGACTAATGATAATTTGTTGTATATTATCTTAGTCATAATATTCTTTACTGGTCTAGTTGAGCTCACCCTTTTCCTTTTTGTTCCATTTTTCTTCTCAGGAGGTGAGAACATAGCAGGATCGAATCGGGGTATGGAGTAATGGTTCTAGAAAGATATTTTAGCAGTCCTCACTATTTCTGTAAAATAGTATTTGAATAATTATAATGAGGACTTATTTGCGTGTGGATATTGTCTAGAAGACAATATTTGTATTTAAACTCATAGTATGTATTGTCGTATTTCACACGACATTTGTATTATTGAAGTTGTAGTTTACTTTATGTACCATGTATTTGGCCACTCAGAATGGGTGTTGTATACCTGTTTTGGGAGCGTCACAGCCCCACTCAACTTTTTGCTAAAGTATGCCACTAGTTTTCCTTCCTGCATCAAAACAACACCTATTCTCAATCCTAAAGTATCACACTCAATCTTAAAAGTTTTAGCAAAGTTAGGTAAAACAAGCAAAGGCGCATTAGTCAATTTATCTTTAATAAATATAAATGCGTTTTCCTATTCATCACCCATTTAATGCCCACACTTTTCTTGATAGCCTCAATTAATGGTATTATAATTTCACTGAAATTTCTTACAAAGCGTCGGTAGAAACTTGCGAGCCCATGAAAACTTTGCATTTGACAAGCATTCGTCAGACTCAACCATTCTCGGATTGCATGTATGTAGCGTCCCAAATTCTGGGTACTAATCACCACGAACCTGGTACATCAATTCTATAACTATTTTGTGAAAGATATAAACATAATTTGTTTATATAAATACCTTTACACATATTCCCCAAGGTCGGTAACCTTAACTTAATACACACATTCATATCCTAAAGGACTTACAATGTCTTTTGCATTCAAAACTATTACAATTTTAACCTACACCCAAATCCAATTCTGGAATTCGTCTTTTCTTTTGCCTGTGTCCGACGTTTTGTCTTAATCTGAAATTTTATCATGATATAACAAGGGTGAGCAACAAGTTTGCCCAACAAGTTTAAGTTCAAATGAAGATATATCATGATGGAAAAGAATAATAGGCTGGCAAACTTTCAACAATATAATAATTGTGAAAGAATATGAATCAATTTACATAATTGAATGACCAAGACAATAATGATGAATGGCCAACAATAAACATAAACAAATTTAACTGAACCAAATGGTAATGAAGGCGATCAACCTTTCATACCTGATAAACATATGAAACATGCACAACGTGCGAATCAATAATTCATAAATGTGGTATAATCAACAATGATTATACACGAGCATGCACTGAAATAACAACTCAAGTTTGAGTTAGAGACTTGCTTAATTAAAAGTATAATTTGAGAACTTGCCTGCACCGTAGATTACTGCTACGCATAACTAATTTAGCTTTATCTAAAAGACTTAATATTGATAATATCGATCTCTCAATTAGAATAATATCATCACATATACTACAATTAATTACATTCATAATATATCTTAAACACACTAGCACATATTCCTAACAATCACCAAAACACATAAGACCCGGTATCAAGTCAAACTATTCAGTCTGGTTTGATCTCGATACTATTTCGATGTCCCGATTTCCCTATCGGATAATATCGAGTTTATTTTCCCTTAAACTATACTTAAACGCTTAAATATTATTTCAGATAATTTAATTATTAGTCATAACATTTTAAGGTCAATGCGATATAGCGATCGTTGCTCGGGGTTATCTCTCGAGATTGAAATTTGCTGAGTAGTCTTGAATGTCCTCAGGGTTATCTCTGAGGTGTGTTTGACCTCCCGAGGTTATCTCCGGGGTTGGAACTGAGTATCTTGGGGTTGGCTCCGAGGTTGAAACTGACTATTCCGGGGTTATCTCCGGAACTGGAGCCGCTTCCTTCGGGGTTATCTCTGAGATTTGGAACTGAAACTCCCAGGGTTATCTCGGGGATTATAACTGAGTATCTCGGGGTTGTCTCCGAGATAAAAAACTGAGTATCCCGGGGTTATCTCTGAGATCGAGCTGATTTAACTTCCAGGGTTATCTTTGGAAGATGATTTTGCCCTCCTGCAAGGTTAGTAACAAGAATGCAAAATTTTGAGTGTCTATAGATGCCCCTCTTTATCATATTCATGTAAAGCAATGGCATGGATAGGATAAAGAATACTAGACACTTGAAATGTGACAAGATGAACATGATGCAAATGTAATACAACATGATGCAAATGTATGATGAATGTGGTTTGTTGGACCATTTTCTAACTGGATGTGACAACTATCCACCTCCAGTGCTTCTGTTCGGGAATAGAGCTATCACTAATGATCCTGATGAACTGCTTGGATGTCTACTCCAAAGCTCACGGGAACTTCCAGGATGTTGACATTGGGGTTATCACCAAAGTCTTTAATCCTTGGTACAGACTTTCCACTGAAGATGTGCTTCTCATGTATGAGAGACTCTTGGGGAATTGTGCTTTGTCTGATGAAGACTTTTATAACAGATTCCATCATCGGTCCTCCATGATGAGGATAGTTTTTCCTGGTTTGTATCGCCAGGTCTTTCCTATGCTTTGTTGGAGTTACTGCCAATAGTTTTTGTAAGACCCCAAATTATTAATAAATGAAATTTATTTTCCTCTATTTATTCTTTTGAAATAGTAAGGGTTGATGTAAGACCCCAGCTTTTATAAATAAAGATGAATTTTTCTATAAATATTATTTTTGAATATTATGGAATAAATTTGATATAATGTTATAGTTGTGGGTAATATTTATAAATTTTGCAAAGTATGCAAGTTGTTATAAAATATTCGTTTGGTCGGGGAATATTCTTTTTGTCGGGGAATATTCGTACGACGGCTCAATCATTGGTGGACCCCACAACATTATTGTCGGATTGAGAAAACGACAAAAATATTTTTATAAAAATAACGGCGGAGGTGTTACCGTTAAAACTGTTGAACTACCCGGTGGTAAAAGTACAGTAATACGCGTGGTTGCATAGTAGCACACGGTATTGATTATTGATGCTTACGTGAGAAGTCACTCAGCTATGCTCAATTATTGCTACAGTAATTGCTGCATCATATCTCTTATATTATTGATTCAATTATTGTCACAGTATCATCTCAGATAATATGTTATAGTATTAAATCAATAATTGAGACGACAAGTTATAAATGATTAATAATTATTGAAAGATTAAATATGTGTTATGATTTGTGGTAAGTTTGATTATTTTATGGGGGCTCTATATGTCATCATCTAAGAGTCTCTTCATCAATAGTATTTACCTTCGTCGATAGTAATTACCCTTGTGAATAGTATTTACCTTAAATCGATAGTAATTACCCTTGTGAATAGTATTTACCTTTCGTCAATAGTAATTATCCTTGTGAATAGTATTTACCTTCGTCAATAGTAATTACCCTTGTGAATAGTATTTACCTTAAATCGATAGTATTTACCTTCGTTAATAGTAATTACCTTTACCGGACGTTGAACCACTTGTCATTTCACATTCTGAGCGTCGAACCACTTGTCGTTTCACATTACAGGCGTCAAACCAGTCGTCAAGCCACTTGCCTTTTCACACGGTAGGTGCTAAGCTAGAAATCTTCTATAAATAGAGGCCTAGGGCTTCATTATTTTTCACGAATTCATTCAAGCTATAGAGAGAGAAAGTATAGAGAGAATAAGAGAGAAAGAAGAAGAGTATTTTGTTACTACACTACTGTTGCAGTATTCAATCTCCTACCAAATGTAAGGGGTGTTATTCTTTCTTATTCATGAAGAGAGCTGTTGTTATTCCATTGCTTATTATTACGTTGGAATAACTTGTGATATGTGATTTACCCTATACTTGGTGACATTCTTCTATGATTCTGTTGGAACATCACATGCATGTGTTTTACACCGGACCGGTTCCGTCATTATTATTATTACATTGGAACATCCACGCGTGTGTGTTTTACAGGACTGGTTAAAATCTTTTATTATTCTCATTGGAATATCCTATACGTGTGTTTTACACCGGATCTGGTTCCATCTTTATAATTACATTGGAACATCACCGCCGATTGTGAATTTCACGACTTCGGTTCCGTTATTTATTATTACATTGGAATAACTTTCATGCATGCGATTCTATCGCATGCATGGTGATTTCTTTTGTTATTCCATTCTTTATTATACCCGGTTGGTTAAAACTTTGACTTCTATACTCCATGAAATTAGTAGAATATCCTTGATATTTGCGTTTCATCCAAAGATATCTTTTCATGGAAATATTCTTACGATCATTCTTGAATTTTACTCTACAAAGCGATATCATGTTGACAATTTGGACGTTAATAATTCATGGATAAAATAATTCTTGAACTTGTTTTATTGAATTCTTATATCATTGTCATCATCCTCATGTTTATATTTTTTGAAAGTCATCGTGGCATTTTGTGGTGCATAGATGGACTTGGTATGATTATGATTAGAGACTATTCGGTGTAATCATGGTAAGTAATGTTACAAATGATGTGATAAAAAAAAATCTCCTCGATGGTAGTAGTGCATTGATGGATGATTGTTGGCATGATCATGACCATTAATGAATACACAAATATTCTTGGCCGTAGTGCATGAATAATTGTGGTCGTGATACTAAAGAATATCCTTGGCCGTAAAAGTGCGGGGTGATTCGATGATGTGGAATATTTATTAAAGTCGAGTCTCACTATATACGATGATGAAAAACCTTTTAAAACCTAAAAGATAGTAGACTTTATTTTCTACTTGACTCTTTTAATGGATTGCATATTCACCGCAGCTTAAACCGGTTGGTTTATCTATTGTATTTTATCGGTTTAACATTATTGAAGACTATTGATAATTTATTCGCATTATCTTAGTCATAATATTTCTTCTTGGGCTAGTTGAGCTCACCCTTTCTTTCACTTTATTCTCTTGAGAAATGATAATATAAATTTGGACGAAGTGGGAAACGAAAGTGATGGTCCTAAAGATAGCATTAGTAGTCCTCACTATTTCGTAAAATAGTGTGATAATAAGCGTAATGAGGACTTTTGTTTGAGTTTGTATAATATCTAGTAGAAGATATTTGTATTTAAACTCACGGTTTATGTCGTATTATTATACTACAGTTATGTTAATAAGTTGTATTTAAATTACATACCATGTAAGTGGCGACTCAAGATGGGTGATGTATACCTAATTTTGGGGGCGTCACGGTTAGTATCGAGCTTAGGATGTGATCCCTGGCTAAGATGTGAGAATAGTACTAGGAGGGGAGAGACGGGGAATACCTTCGCTAGTATGACCTACCTAAGTTTATGTGCTATTTTATTGGTTGGTCAGAAGATAAGGATAATTTGTTACATGTCAATTAACCTTTTGTTTTGTGGCAGTATCGAAAATGACATCTGAGAATGTTGAGAATAGCAATGGAGCGCAGGCGATCGTTGATTCACCACATATCAATAATCAAGATAATGTGCATCAGGAAGGCGACAATCCTCATGCAAACAACAACACTGACCAAATGACAAATGATCAAATGTTCAGAGGCTTTATGCAATTTATGCAACAATGACGAGAGAGCGACTCTGTCCAAAACGTGGGTGGAAACACGGAAAACTCTCGGCGGTCCACCGCTAAACAATTTAAGGAGCTGGGACCATAGGAGTTTAAGGGAGAGCCAAAACCACTTCGGCGGAAGCATGGATAAAGCAGATTACCAAGATATTTGATGTCTTGGGATGCTCCGAGGAGCAAAAGGTTCCCTTTCACGCCTTTTATGTTGCTTGCGAGAGGCGGATTCTTGGTGGGAATCGGTAAAAGCGTACTCAACCAAATTATCTTGAAGATATCTTGGGAGAAGTTCAGAGCATTCAACGACAAATACTTTCCCGAAAGTATTCGCCACATGAAGGAGGTGGAGTTTATCAAGTTGGAACAAAACAATATGACCGTGTCGCAATACGAGGCAAAATTTGCGGAGTTATCACGGTTTGCGTCCCACTTGGTGGATAATGAAGAGAGAATGACGCGAATGTTTTTAAGAGGTTTGAAGCCAGAGATACGTCAACATCTTATTTCTCATAAACTGTGTTTGTATTCAGATGTTGTAAATAGGGCTCAGTTAGTGGAGCGCGATAATGAGTCAACCTAACTAAAAAGAAGCGGCCAAGCAAAATTATAATACCCAATGAGAATAGTCATCGAGGCGGTGACAACAAGCGTGGAGGGAATCAGCAAAGAGATATGGTAACCACTTGGTGGTAATCGGGGCCAAAACAATAAGAATGGACATTTCAAGAAAAGGAGATTCAACAATGATGGAAAGGCGTCAAAGACCAAAGACCCATTGTTAAGGAAGGAGAAAGACCACCTATCATATGCTTCAAATGCGGAGGAGAGGGACACATCGATCAAAGCTGCGTCATGCCATCCAAAGCATGTTATAATTGTGGAAGAGAAGGTCACTTAGCTCGATTTTTGTCGCTCTAGAAGACAAATTCAGCTAGGATGGAGGCACCAAAGGCCATCCCGGAAAATTCAAAACCCAGTAGTCAAGGAGAGCATTTGTTGTGACCTCCCAAAGAGCAAGGAATCCGAATGAGGTCATCACGGGTAAGCTTATCATAAACTCTAATGAAGTCTATACTTTATTTGATCTGGGGTTCTACCCATTCTTTTATTTCTCCTACTTGCGCTCATCGATTAAATTTGACTACGGAGAAATTAGACTTTGACTTATCTGTGGAAACTCCGTTGGGAGAAACCTTCATTACATCCTTTGTTTATAAGTCTTGTTTGGTTCAAATCGGTACCCTCACATTACCTGTCGATCTTATTTCATTAAAAATACTTGCATTTGACGTGATTCTAGGGATTGATTGGTTAACTACTTATCATGCAAAAATTGATTGTTTTCGTAAGGTTGTTAGCTTTCATATTCCTAATCAACCTATTATGCGAATTCAAACGACCAAACCATTAAAATCAATCACGGTCATCTCAAGCCATAAAGCTATTCGTTTATTGAAAAACGGATGTCAAGCTTTCTTAGCTCATGTCATGATTTAAATAAAAATACGCCGATTTTAAACGATATTCTATTGTTAATAAATTTCCGACGTATTCTCAAGAACTTCCCGGCCTACCCCAGGCGTGAAATTAAATTTTGTATCGACCTTGAACCCGTGACAAAACCTATTTCCAAAGCCCATATCGAATGGCTCTATTGAACTTCGAGGAGTTAAAGACCCAACTGCAGGAATTGTTAGACATTGGCTTTATTCGTCCCTAGTACTTCTCCTTGGGGTGCTCTCTGTTCTATTCGTGAAGAAGAAAGATGGGAGTATGCGACTTTGTATTGATTATCGGGGAGTTGAATCACGTCACCATCAAAAATAGGTATCCATTGCCACGTATTGATGACTGTTTGACCCGATTTAAGGAGCCAAATTCTTTTCAAAGATTGATCTTCGTTCCAGATATCACCAATTGAAGATTAGAACCGCTGACATTCCAAAGACGGCTTTCAGAACTCGGTATGGGCATTATGAATTCCTAGTCATGTCCTTTGGATTAACTAATGCTCCTGCTGCCTTCATGGATATGATGAACCAAGTATTCAAGGAATATTTAGATCACTTTGTGGTCGTCTTTATTGATGACATCCTTATTTATTCCAAAAGCCGTGAAGATCATGAGCAACACTTGAGGCTGACACTCCAAAAGCTTCGTGAATATAAGCTTTATGCCAAGTTGAAGAAATACGAGTTCTGGCTTGAAGAAGTAGCATTCCTTGGGCACGTGGTATCAAGTCATGGAATATCATTGACCCAAAGAAAGATTGAAGCTATTCAAAGCGGGAACAACCTAAATCGATGACCGAAGTCACGTAGCTTTCTCGGTTTATCTGGTTATTATCGGAGATTCGTGGAAGGATTTTCTCGAATCGCTATTCCATGACTCAGCTGACTCGGAAAGATACAAAGTTCGGTTGGAGCGAAGAATGTGAGAAGAGTTTTCAAGAACTTCGAGGAGACTTATTTAGACTGTTCGACAATACCATCGGCTCGGAGGATTTGTCATCTCTGATGATGCTTCGGGCAAAGGGTTGGGATGTGTTCTTATGCAACATGGAAAAGTTATAGCCTATGCCTCGCGACAACTCAAAGAATATGAGAGGAATTATCCTACTCATGATCTAGAGTTGGCAGCTGTTGTCTTTGCACTTAAAATGTGGAGGCATTACTTGTATGGGGAGAAAGTGGAGATCTTTACGGATCATAAAAGCCTCAAATATTTCTTCACTCAAAAGGAACTCAACATGCGACAACGACGTTGGCTTGAACTATTGAAAGATTATGATCATACCATCCAATACCATCCCGGAAAAGCAAAGCGTGGTAGGCGACGCATTGAGTAGGAAATCATATGCAAGTACAAAAGTGCGATATTGTCAATATATGAGCCCATTTTGTGTGACTTGCAAAGGATGGAGATAGAATTAAAGACTCGAGGACGCATGTGATGACAAATGAGTATCTGAGTAGAACCGACTTTAATTGATAAAGTTAAAAGTCGCTTCAAGCTACGGACACTGGAGGTGATGCGTATGAGGAAGAAAGTGCAAGAAGGTGCTATCTAGGAAGCAAGAATCGATGAAGAAGGAATACTTGAGTCAACTCCGGACTTTGTGTTCTAACGACCACGATTTAAAGTATAATATCATGATGGAGGCGCACAACACACCATTTGCAATCCATCTGGGAGTACCAAAATGTATCATGATATTCGGTCATACATTTTGGTGGAGCAATATGAAGAGAGATATACTGTTTATCTCAAGGTGTCTAACTTGTCAACGAGTTAAAGCGGAGCATCAAGTACCAAAAGGTCCATTGCAACCACTTGAAATTCCGAATGGAAGTGGGAGCACATTACCATGGATTTCGTTCTACGGTCTTCCTAAGGTTTCTCAAGGCATTGATGCGATTTGGGTCATTGTTGATAGATTGACCAAGTCCGCTCATTTCTTCTACCGATACGAGAAACTTATACACTTGAACGCGTCTTGCTCGTATGTACATAAACGAGATTGTAAGATCGCATGGTATCTGCCGGTATCCATAGTTTCCGATCGAGACCCAAGATTCACTTCACGATTTTGGGTTAGTTTGCAAAAAGCTATGAGCACAGACTTACGATTTAGCTTCGGCATATCATCCTCGAGGCGGACGGACGGTCGGAGAGGACTATTCAAACTCTTGAAGATCTATTAAGACTTTGTGTCCTTGATTTCAAGGGAGTTGGGACAAGTTCTTACCATTGGTGGAGTTTTCCTACAACAATAGTTATCAAGCAAGTATTGGCATGGCTCCATTCGAAGCATTGTATGGAAGAAAGTGTCGTTCTCAAAGATATCTTTGGGATGAGGTGGGTGAAGCAACGTTGTTGGGAATAGGAGTTGTACGTATGACTACGGAAAAGATTCAAATGATCCGACAACGTATAAAAACCTCACAAAATCGACAAAAGAGTTATCTTGATCTTCATCGAAAGGGACGTGGAATTCGATATAGGAGATCATGTGTTGTTAAGAGTTGCTCCATGGAAAGGAGTTACAGAGATTTGGAAGGAGAGGAAAACTTAATCCTCGATTCATCGGTCCATTTTAATCCTCGATCGAGTAGGAAGCGTGGCTATAGACTCGCTTTACCGCTAAATATGTCTCGTGTTCATAACGTTTTTCACATATCTATGTTACGTAAATATGTGAAAGACCCGAACCATATTATTGAGTTAGAACCAGGACGAAATAGCGGAAGATTTGGCGTATGAAGAGGTTCTGTTCAAATTTTGGATAAGAAAAAGAACATATTCTACGCTCCAAGGTTATACCTCAAGTCAAAGTTTTATGGAGGAACCACGATGTTGAGGAAATGACTTGGGAGTTAGAATAAAATGAAATCAAGGTATCCTTACCTCTTCGACATACCGTGCACGTAATACCCTAATTTTGAGGGCGAAATTTCATAAGAAGGGAGGTTGTAAGACCCCGACTTTTATAAATAAAGATGAATTTTTCTATAAATATTATTTTTGAATATTATGGAATAAATTTGATATAATGTTATAGTTGTGGGTAATATTTATAAATTTTGCAAAGTATGCAAGTTGTTATAAAATATTCGTTTGGTGGGGAATATTCTTTTTGTTAGGGAATATTAAATATAATGGCTCAATCATTGGTGGACCCCACAACATTATTGTCGGATTGAGAAAACGACAAAAATATTTTTATAAAAATAACTACGGAGGTGTTACCGTTAAAACTGCGTTGAACTACCCGGTGGTAAAATACGATGAATGGCGTGGTTGCATAGTAGCACACGGTATTGATTATTGATGCTTACGTGAGAAGTCACTCACTATGCTCAATTATTGCTACGAGAATTCTTCGCATCATATCTCTTATATTATTGATTCAATTATTGTCACAAGATCATCATCAGTATAATATGTTATAGTATTAAATCAATAATTGAGACGACAAGTTATAAATGATTAATAATTATTGAAAGATTAAATATGTGTTATGATTTGTGGTAAGTTTGATTATTTTATGGGGGGTTCATATGTCATCATCTAAGAGTCTCTTCATCAATAGTATTTACCTTCGTCAATAGTAATTACCCTTGTGAATAGTATTTACCTTCGTCAATAGTAATTACCCTTGTGAAATAGTATTTACCTTCATCGATAGTAATTATCCTTGTGAATAGTATTTACCTTCGTCAATAGTAATTACCCTTGTGAATAGTATTTACCTTCGTCAATAATATTTACCTTCGTTAATAGTAATTACCTTTACGCAGACGTCGAACCACTTGTCGTTTCACATTACTGGCGTCGAACCACTTGTCGTTTCACATTACAAAGCGTCAAACCGATTAATCAAGCCACTTGCCTTTTCACACACGGCGGTGCTAAGCTAGAAATCTTCTATAAATAGAGGCCTAGGGCTTCATTATTTTTCACTTAATTCATTCAAGCTATAGAGAGAAAGTATAGAGAGAATAAGAGAGAAAGAAGAAGAGTATTTTGTTACTACAATCTTTGCAAAGATTCAATCTCCTACCAAATGTAAGGGGTGTTATTCTTTCTTATTCATGAAGAGAAGCTGTTGTTATTCCATTGCTTATTATTACATTGGAATAACTTTGTGTATACGTGGTTTACCCTATACTTGGTGACATTCTTCTATGATTACATTGGAACATCACATGCGTGTGTGTTTTACAGGACTGGTTTCCGTCTTTATTATTACATTGGAACATCACATGCGTGTGTTTTTACTTGGGACACGGTTAAAATCTTTATTATACGTTGGAATATCCTATCTGTGTGTTTACACAGGATCCCGGTTCCATCTTTATTATTACATTGGAACATCCCGCCGATTGTGAATTTCACACGACTGGTTCCGTTATTTATTATACATTGGAATAACCTATCTGTCATGCTTGATCTATCGCATGCATGGTGATTTCTTTTGTTATTCCATTCTTTATTATACCCAAATTAGTTAAAACTTTGACTTCTATACTCCATGAAATTAGTAGAATATCCTTGATATTTGCGTTTCATCCGATATCTTTTCATGGAAATATTCTTCCGATCATTCTTGAATTTTACTCTACAAAACAAGATCATGTTGACAATTTAGGCGTTAATAATTCTGGATAAAATAATTCTTGAACTTGTTTTATTGAATTCTTATATCATTGTCATCATCCTCATGTTTATATTTTTTGAAAGTCATCCGTGTTCTGTAGTGCATAGATGGACTTGGTATGATTATGACCGAGAGACTATTCGGTGTAATAATGACCAGTAATGTTACAAATGATGTGATAAAAAAATCCTCATTGGTAGTAGTGCATTGATGGACGATTGTTGGCATGATCATGACCATTAATGAATACACAAATATTCTTGGCCCGTAGTGCATGAATAATTGTGGTCGTGATACTAAAGAATATCTTGGCCAGAGTAGTGCGAGGGGTGATTCGATGATGTGGAATATTTATTAAAAATTCGAGTCTCAACTATAATGATGATGAAAACCTTTTAAAACCTAAAAGATAGTAGACTTTATTTTCTACTTGACTCTTTTAATGGATTGCATATTCAGCTGCAGATTAAACCGGTTGTCATCGTATTTTATCGGTTTAACATTATTAAAGACTATTGATAATTTATTACGCATTATCTTAGTCATAATATTTCTTCTTTGGGCTAGTTGAGGTCACCCTTTCTTTCTTCGTTCTCTTGAAATGATAATATATATTTGGGACGAGTCTGGGAAGCGAGTGAGTGATGGTCCCGAAGATAGCATTAGTAGTCCTCACTATTCAGTAAAATAGTGTGATAATAAGCTGTAATGAGGACTTTTGTTTGAGTTTGTATAATATCTAGTGAGCGATATTTGTATTTAAACTCACGAGTTTATGTCGTATTGTACACGACGCTTATGTTAATAAGTTGTATTTAAATTACATACCATGTAAGTGGCGACTCAAGATGGGTGATGTATACCTAATTTTGGGGGCGCGCGGTTGATTCGATTAATGTGGATAGGTATGGGTAAAATACATGCAAATATTTCGAATAAGCAAGTGGTTATAAAATATTCATTATTATTGTCGGGGAATATTCGTTTGGTCGTGGAATATTAAATGCATCGTCGGGGAATATTAAATTACGACGACGCTTGATCTTTTGTGGGCCCCATAATGAAAAAGCGATTGGATGAAGAAAACGACAAATATAAGTTGTTTATAAATAACGGCGTAGTTATTTACCAATTATCTTCGTTGGAATACCCGTTGGTTAAAACACACTAATACGCGTTGTTGAACAAGAAGATAGAAGATGCAGTATTGCACCAATTATTGATTCTTACATAATAAGGCAATCGCTTTCAATAATTATTACAAGAATTCTTATTCGAATATTTTATTTTATTGATTCAATAATTGATGCATTGATATTTTATATTATTGTTGTTTCAATAAATTGTCATTACACAGTATTTTCCATTATCGGAGCAATAATTCATATTATCTGAATAATATTATTGGATAACATTATTGGCAATGTCTAGAAAGTTCTGTCTAAGGAGAGGTTTGGTCACCTAATTGCGCGCCAGTAAGGAGAGATCCTTATTGGAAAGCCCCCTCTTTCTTGGGAACGGCCTGGTTGCCAGTACTGTGATTCTGTAATATTATTTGTGAATAATTAATTATTGATTTATATGATGAGGAAAATATTGATTTTATGTGGATATAGATGGAGAAAATTTTTAAAGTGACAATTGTTGAAAATTGAAATTTTATCTTTTTCTGATAAAATAATTTATTTAAATATATTATTATATTTTAATAATATAATAATGGTGATATTTTTACAATGAATGTGGGATATATGAGTATATGAGGAGGAAGAGTATTCTTGTTGCATTAAATGATTGACACATGTTTTGTGTGTCGGTGGACCCCATTTCTTGACTGAAATTTGATTATAGCATGTAAAATCGTCCATTTGTGGATTTCGGTCAATTTCTGTTTGGAATTTGGAAAAACTTTCTTCTGAAAAGTTGTAGAGAATTGAATTTCCTATAAAAAGTCGTGAGATTCGAATTTTCTGATAAAAGGGCTATTTATTATGAATGATTGAAGTTCCAAAGCTCCGAAATAATTAATTTTTGGAAGTTTAAAATATTTAAAATAGGAAAAACATTTTTTTTTGTTTTGTGGGCAGCCCTAGCATGTGTAAGATAAGCTAAAATCAGTTGTCAAAATGTGTGTAGAGAATTTGTAATATATATAATATTATTATATTAAATTTTCTACTTTGGTGTTCTAAGCATTTTCCTATAAATAGGGTGCTTAGGTTAGAATTGAAAATCACACCAGAAACTGAAGTTTTCTCTCTCTATATTATCGAGCGTATTCTTGTGAGTATCTTGAGTATACTTTGAGTATTTCTATACGGTTGCAAGTTCAAGTCATAGCTATATATCAGGTGTTTCAACTAAGTAATCGCTCTTTCGAGGTAAGGGATGTTATTTTATTCGAAAATGATATTATTTCTTCAATATCATTATGCCGAAATATTGGTTGAAAATTTTATCAAATTTGGAACTTTTTCATGATGCGGGGTTATTATTCATAAGTTACTATTCATGAGTTACTATTCACGAGTTACTATTCATAAGTTACTATTCACGAGTTACTATTCACGAGTACTATTCACGAAGCGTGAAGATGTTTTTTGTGAAATTTCTATCTTTTGGTGTCGGAGTTACTATTCACGATCTACAGACTATTCACGATATTATGACATTATTCACGAATCTTAAGACTATTCAATAGAAAATGAATTTTCTTCTTTTTGTCCAAAATATCTATTCTGGATACTAGCTTTGATTTCATCCATGTTTTGATCATTCTTGAATTTTACTCCACTTTGATTACTTATGAAGTATTTTTGAACTTGGATTGTTTAAAATACGAATCCTTAATATTGTTCTTTTGTTTCCTTTGGATTCGTTTCCTTTAAAATATTTTTCATCATCCTCAGTCCTAAATGATGATATTACTGAATATCTTTGGCCCGTAGTGCAAGGATGAACAGGTGTTGAGATGAACATGACCAACTGAATTAATATTTTTGGCCCGTAGTGCAAAGATGAACAGGTGCTTAGATGAACATGACCAACTGATGAATATCTTTGGCCTGTAGTGCAAAGATGAATATTTGATTCCAGATATATATTGATTGATGTTACAGGGATAAATTATCGACGATGAACTTTTAAATTCATATATAGAAGATAGTAGTTTGCATTCTCTACTTAACTCTTCTAATGAATTATTATTTCCGCTGCGAAGATTGATTTAAAACCGGTTGTCTATTGTATTCTATTAGATTTTTCCCTGTTGAAGACTAACGATAATTTGTTGTATATTATCTTAGTCATAATATTCTTCTTGGGCTAGTTGAGCTCACCCTTTTCCTTTTTGTTCCATTTATCTTCTCGGAGGCGAGAATGTAGCAAAGTACAAGTCGTGGTATGGAATGATGGTTATAGAGAGAGTTGTTTAGTAGTCCTCACCATTTTGTAAAATAATGTATAAATAATTGTAATGAGGATTTATTTGGATGTGTATATTATCTAGAAGACAATAATTGTATTTAAACTCACAAGATATATGTTGTATGTCGTATTTTGCATGACAAATGTATTAATAAAGTTGTAGTTATTTACGTACCATGTATTTGGCGACTCGAATGGATTGGATGGAATGGACCTATTTTGGGGGCGTCACAGTTGGTATCAGAGCTTAGGGATATGATCTCTGGCGGAGATCGGGGAATAGAACTAGGAGGGGAGAGACGAGTAAATCCTTCGCTAGTGTGTCCTACCTAAGCTTATTTATTAGTTGGTTAGTATATAGGGATATTATGTGATATATTAATTTCCTTAATTAACCTTTGTTTTATGGCGGTGATTTGAGAATGTCGAATTGAGAATATTAATGATGGAGTAAATGAGGACCAGTGGAGATGCCTGTACTTTACCAACGAGGAGAACGCGTGCAACTTGTCGGCAATGTACCTCGTGAACAACACCACAGAAAGCGAGATGATGAATGAGGGATGTTTAGAAGTTTTTTGCAGTTCATGCAAAATTAGACGAGGGAGACTCGTGTTCAAAATACAAGAGGAAATGATAGCAATTCACGGGTGGTCACAGCCAAGCAGTTCAAAGAGTTGGGACCACCGAGAATTCTGGGGAAAGCCGGATCCGATTAAGGCGGAGACGTGGGTCAAATAAATTACCAAGATATTCGATGTCTTGGGATGCACGGAGGAACATAAAGTTCCATTCGCTACTTTTATGTTCCGTAACGAGGCAGATTACTGGTGGGAATCTGTGAAGCGTACCCATCCAGCTGCACTCAGCATGTCATGGGAGACATTTCAGAAACAGTTCAATGACAAGTACTTCCCTGAAAGTATTCGTCATATGAAGGAAGTGGAGTTTATTAGACTGGAGCAGAATAACATGACGGTGTCCCAAAGACGAGGCAAAGTTCGCGGAGTTATCGGGTTTGCACCTCATTTGGTGGAGAATGAGGAACGTATGACGCGAATGTTTTGAGAGGTTTGAAACACGGTATACGTCGATTATCTCATTTCTAATAAATTTTCTCTATTCGAGATGTTGTCAATGAGGCTAAGTTGTTAGAAGCGAGATAATGAGTACGTTCAACCGAGGGACCATAACCGTGGATCATACATAGAAGATAGCGATCATCGAATAACGATAACGGAGGAGAAAGAAGAATATAGACAAAGGCAAGAACCACTCGGTGGTAATCGTGGCCATGAAAATAGAAGAAGCGAGCCGGGAGGAGATTTTAAAAGAGGAGATTCAACAACGACCATGTGAAGACGTCGATTGCCGAAGAGTAACCTGGTTCCAAGGGAGGAGAAAGACCACCGGTCGTATGTTACAAATGCGGGAAAGAGGGACATATCAGCCCAAACTGCCCACAACAGTTTAAGGTATGCTATAATTGTGGAAAAGAAGGACATATCGCTCGAGATTGTATGGTATCGAAACCCAGTCAAGCAGGAATGGTGACTCAAAAGGATGTCCCAGAAAAGTCAAAGTCAACGGTTCCTGGAAGAGCGTTTGTCGTGACCGATCAAAATGCGAGGAACCCGAACAAAGTTAGCACGGGTTAGTTAATTATAAATTCTTGCGAAGTTTATACCTTACTAGATACCGGTTCTACCCATTCTTTTATCTCTCTTGCTTGCGATCAACGTTTGAACTTGACTACGGAGAAATTAGACTTTGACCTATTTATGGAGACTCGGTTAGGAGAAACTTTCATTACATTCGTTGTTTAGAAATCTTTCTTGATTCAGGTTGGCACTATCACATTACCTGTTAACCTTATTTCTATAGAGATATTTTCTTTTGATGTGATTTTAAGGTTAACTACTCATCATGCCAAAATTGATTACTTTTGTAAGGTTGTTAGTTTTCATATTCCTAAGCAACCTGTTATTCGAATTCAAGCAATCAAACCATTGTAGTCAAACATTTTCATATCAAGCCATGAAGACATTCGTTTATTACGGATGTCAAGTTTTCTTAATCCATGTTATAGATTTGAATAAAGACACGTCAGATTTGAATAATATTCCTGTTGTTATTGATTTTTCCTGACGTATTTCCTGAAGAATTTCTTGGTTTACTCCCAAAGACTGATATTAAATTTTGTATCGACTTTGAACCCGGTACAAAACTCATTTCTAAAATCTCATATCGAATGGCTCTATTGAACTTCGTGGAGTTAAAAATTCAACTATAGAATTTGGTACCGAGCCTTTATCTGGTGACTTCCTTTGTGGAATGCACGAAGCCGAGACTCTCCGTAGAGGACACCATATTCGATGCGATAGTAAACCGATAGGTGTCATTGTAACGTCTTATCCAAGGTTGGGATATGAGTCACGATTTAGAACAACCTAAGTCGGTAATCGAAATACGTAGCTTTCAGGCTTAGTTGGTTATTATCGGAGATTCGTTGAAGGATATTCTCGAATCGCTATTCCATTAACGCTAATTTGACTCGTAGAGATACAAAATTCGAATGGAGCAAGGAATGTGGGAAGAGCTTCAAGAACTCAAGAGGAGACTCATTTCAAAGACATGTTTACACTATGCTATCTCGGAAAAGTTTAACGTGGTAGCCGACGTGTTGAGTAGAAGATCGATATATAAATACGAGTACGATATTGTCAAAGACTCATTTCAGATAATTTACAAATAATAGAGATGGAGATGAAAACTCTAGGTACCCACGTGATGATATACGAGTATAATCGACTTTAATCGATAAAGTTAAAGTCATTCAAGCTACACACCCGAGTCGATGAATTTGAAGAAGGAGGTACAAGAAGTTGTTATTTCAAAAGCGAGAATCGGTAGGTGGAGAAAGCTCAAACCTTTGATTTATTAATCCATTTGAAATTCTCGATCGAATAGGAACTGTGGCCTATAGACTCGTTTTACCGCCAAGTATGACGCGTGTTCATAACGTTTTTCACGTATCGATGTTACGTAAATATGTGGATGACCCGAACCACACCATTGAGTTAGAACCGAACGAGATAGCCGAAGACTTAACGTACGAGGAGGAAGCTGTCAAGATCTTGGATAGGAAAGAACATGTCCTATGTACCGAGGTTATACCCCAAGTTAAATTTTTGTGGAGAAACCATGCTATTGAGGAAATGACCTGGGAGTTGGAAACGGAAACGTACGTCAATTTCGAGGACGAAATTTCATAAGGAGGGGAGGTTGTAAGACCCCAAATTATTAATAAATGAAATTTATTTTCCTCTATTTATTATTTTGAAATAGTAAGGGTTGATTTGATTAATGTGGATAGTTATGGGTAAAATACATAAATATTTGAATAAGCAAGTGGTTATAAAATATTCATTATTGTTCGGGAATATTCGTTTGGTTGTGGAATATTAAATCGCTTGTGGGAATATTAAATGCACGACGGTGTGCGATCTTTTGTGGGCCCCATAACGAAAGCGATTGGATGAAGAAAACGACAAATATAAGTTGTTTATAAATATGAGTAGTTATTTATTATAATATCATTGGAATACCCTATTGGTTAAAACACACTAATACGCTGCGTTGTAGAATAGTAGCACAGTATTGCACCAATTATTGATTCTTACGAAGAAGGCACTACTCAATAATTGTTACAATAATTTATTATCAAAGTATTTTATTTTATTGATTCAATAATTCACGCATTGATATTTTATATTATTCTTGTTGTTTCAATAAATTGTCATTACACAAGATTTTCCATTATCGGAGCAATAATTCATATTATCCGAATAATATTATTGGATAACATTATTGGCAATGTCTAGAAAGTTTCATCTAAGGAGAGGTTTGGTCACCTAATCAAGGCGCCAAGAGGAGAGATCCTTATTGAAAACCCCTCTTTTTCCGGGAATGGCCCGGTCACGATCTTGTGATTACGTAATATTATTTGTGAATAATTAATTATTGATTTATATAATGAGGAAAATATTGATTTTATGTGGATATAGATGGAGAAAATTTTTAAAGTGACAATTTTGAAAATTGAAATTTTATCTTTTTCTCGATAAAATAATTCATTTAAATATATTATTATATTTTAATAATATAATAATGGTGATATTTTTACAATGAATGTGGGATATATGAGTATATGAGGAGGAAGAGTATTCTTGTTGCATTAAATGATTGACACATGTTTTGTGTGTCGTTGGACCCCATTTCTTGACTGAAATTTGATTATAGCATGTAAAATCGTCCATTTGTGGATTTGGTCAATTTACATTTGGAATTTGGAAAAACTTTCTTACGAAAAGTTGTAGAGAATTGAATTTCCTATAAAAATTGTGAGATTGAATTTTCGATAAAAGGGCTATTTATTATGAATGATTGAAGTTCCAAAGTTCAAATAATTAATTTTTGGAAGTTTAAAATATTTAAAATAGGAAAAACATTTTTTTGTTTTGTGGGCAGCCCTAGCAGCATGTAAGATAAGCTAAAATCAGTTGTCAAAATGTGTGTAGAGAATTTGTAATATATATAATATTATTATATTAAATTTTCTACTTTGTGTGTTCTAAGCATTTTCTATAAATAGGTGCTTAGGTTAGAATTGAAAATCACACCGTAAGCTCAAGTTTTCTCTCTATATTATCGAGCGTATTCTTGTGAGTATCTTGAGTATACTTTGAGTATTTCTATACGGTGCAAGTTCAAGTCATAGCCTATATAGGTGTTTCAACTAAATATTGTCTTTCGAGGTAAGGGATGTTATTTTATTCGAAAATGATATTATTTCTTCAATATCATTATGCCGAAATATTGGTTGAAAATTTTTATCAAATTTGGAACTTTTTCATGACGGGGTTACTATTCATAAGTTACTATTCATGAGTTACTATTCACGAGTTACTATTCATAAGTTACTATTCACGAGTTACTATTCACGAGTACTATTCACGAAGCGTGAAGATGTTTTTGTGAAATTTCTATCTTTTGGTGTCTGAGTTACTTATTCACGATCACGGCACTATTCACGATATCTGACACTATTCACGAATCGGCAAGACTATTCAATAGAAAAATGAATTTTCTTCTTTTTGTCCAAAATATCTATTCTGGATACTAGCTTTGATTTCATCCATGTTTTGATCATTCTTGAATTTTACTCCACTTTGATTACTTATGAAGTATTTTTGAACTTGAATTGTTTAAAATACGAATCCTTAATATTTGTTCTTTTGTTTCACTAGATTCGTTTCCTTTAAAATATTTTTCATCATCCTCAGTCCTAAATGATGATATTACTGAATATCTTTGGCCTGTAGTGCAAAGATGAATGATTTCTTGATGAATATCTTTGGCCCATAGTGCAAAGATGAACAGGTATTGAGATGAACATGACCAACTGATTAATATCTTTGGCCCGTAATGCAAAGATGAACAGGTGCTTAGATGAACATGACCAACTGATGAATATCTTTGGCCTGTAGTGCAAAGATGAATATTTGATTCCAGATATATATTGATTGATGTTACAGGGATAAATCGACGATGAACTTTTAAATTCATATATAGAAGATAGTAGTTTGCATTCTCTACTTAACTCTTCTAATGAATTATTATTTCACTGCGAAGATTGATTTAAAAGCGGTTGTCTATTGTATTCTATTAGATTTTTCCGTTGAAGACTAACGATAATTTTTGTATATTATCTTAGTCATAATATTCTTTATCGGGCTAGTTGAGCTCACCCTTTTCCTTTTTGTTCCATTTATCTTCTCGGGAGGCGAGAATGTAGCGAGTATGAAGCCTGGGGTATGGAATGATGGTTATAGAGAGAGTTGTTTAGTAGTCCTCACCATTTTTGTAAAATAATGTATAAATAATTATAATGAGGATTTATTTGGGTATGTATATTGTCTAGAAGACAATAATTGTATTGAAACTCACAGTATATATGTTGTCGTATTTTGCACGACAAATGTATTAATAAAGTTGTAGTTATTTCTGTACCATGTATTTGGCGACTCAGAATGGGTTGGATGGAATGGACCTATTTTGAGGGCGTCACAGTTTTTGTTATCAGGGCTGCTTGACCTTCATTAAAATATCCTTTAATGGCTAATATCATCAGACCTTCTCCGATGCCTCACTGGATTTACTTGCCAACGGCTAATAACGTAAAGACTGCTTGACCTTCGCTGAAATGTACTTCAACGGTCTGAACATTATCGGACCACCTCCGATGCTTCGTTGGATTTACTTGCCAACGGCTGAAATATCATTGGACCACCTCCGATGCTTTGCTGGATTTATGTGCCAACGACTGAGAATGTCAAGGCAGTTTGACCTTCGTTAAAATGTCCTTCAACGGATGAACATCATCGGACCACCACCGATGCTTCGCTGGATTTACTTGCCAACGACTAAAATATCATCAGAGCATCTCCAATGATTCACTGGATTTACGTGCCAACGGCTGAGAATGTTAAGGCTGCTTGAACTTCGTTGAAATGTGCTTCAACGGATAAGATCATCAGATCACTTTCGATGCTTCGCTGGGTTTAACTGCCAATGACTAAAATATCATCGGATCTTCTCCGATGCTTCGCTAGATTTACTTGCCAACGACTGATGACGTCAAGGTTGCCTGAACCTCATTGAAATGTGCTTCAACAGATAATGTTGTATGAAGTCTTCGCTGGGGAGAGGTTTTTGATGAGAGGTATGGTTATGATTGGAATAACAACCCCAAACTGATGACATTGGACCTTCACAAGGTATTGCTAATGTAATTTTCAATAGTTGTGATCATCGACTTTGTAAATCCTGTGTATGGGTGAATACCAATGAGTGATGTGTAGACCCACAGTTTGGTCTTTGAAAATCAGGATTTCAGGCTTTCTCGCTTAATCGCGTAGTGTCTTTTTTCCTTATTTGAATTTTTAGCTTGTGGGACCTCCTTTGCAACTCAAATTGGATCAAGCCGGAGGGGGTGAAACCCAACTGGGACAGCCGCATGTGGACCTACGATAGCCGCAGGTAGACCCGCGGCCATTCGTGGGTCTATTTGAGCTGGCATTTCCCTTTCACAAGTCATTTTCAAGTTGTGCCACACAGAGAATCTGAGAGTTCTTCTTCAGATCTATTGAGTCCGGGATGCTTTCTGCAAAATCCGTCATCGTACAAGTGTTCTGCACTATCCTGGTAACGTATGCATGTCTTCTTTTCCAGTTTTATCCGCTGGAAAATGAGTTATCACATGAAATGCTTCTAAACACATAGTAGTGAATATGCATGCTCATATGACTTGATAAAAAATATTCAACATAGTAAATGTTAGTATTTAACCATGCTGAATGTAATGATGTGAAAAAATTTAACTTTTGAAACATTTAAATTGGCACCTTTTTCTGCTATTTCTTATCCTATTTGAGGATAAATGAGCAAAGGTTGTAAAGAAAAGTAATCCTGGTAATTAAGCTACCCTTATGGATTATGACTTTGACATTTTTATGCATATAGGATGTTTATGACTGTGAGTTGGTGTGCTACTGAATGGCCACGTAGTCATGCCTACGTGCATGTGGATAGTCCTTTTTACAAAGGAGACTCTGGCGAAATTTTTCCATAAGCCTAGGCATTGAATGAACATGCATTTTTAACTCTATTGTAGTCGTATGTTAAAGTAACACATGCATGAATACAGTCATAAAATGCATTTAAAAAGCTCTAGGTTAGAATTTACCACACCCTTTCTGAGGTGATTTGGAGACTTGTGTCCAGATATATGGATCCAGACCAGCTGAGCAGCTCCTGTAGGACTTCTTTAGGTGTGAGAAGGAGAGCTTCTGACGTGCCTCAGCCGCGCGCAACCCGACAGCCTCGTTGGTTGGTGGAATCAGTGATTCGTCCAATCCGGGTTGAGGTACTAGATGTTGAGGATGAGGAGGAGGATGTACCAGTTGTGGATCCCAATTCTGCTACTCATACTCCTCGTAGGGATCTTCCAGGCATTAATGTGATGATTCCAGAGCTTCTGGATGATTTGAGTCTTCACCCCTCGGTCTACTTGTATGCGAACGAGGTAAAAGCTGGGTTTGATCTTCCTTTTTCTTATTAATGAGGAACAAAGGTTCTGATGTTAATTTGCCGTTGTGATGTAAGTTCCCGACTTTACATAGCCTCGAGAGAACTGGTTCAGTATACATTCTCTGTACCAGACTCTTCATCCAGAGTACCAAGAGATTGTGCATACTTGGGGCTTTGAGGCCCCGCCGTTGTCCCTAGGGTTACCTTAGGGCATTATCTGAGCGCTGGTTTCACCAGACCCAGTCTCTCTATTTGCGAGATTACAAGGTGATGATGACGCCGATAGATTAACGATTTATCACAGGTATGGAGTTTGCAGGGGAGCCAGTGCCTTGAATGGCGAACATTACCCCGACTACCGTCAGATCCTTGCTAGGAGTCTCGGCTGAGGTGCTCATAGGCAGGACAAAATCCGCTGGTCCTTTGAGTGTAGATGCTATGAGTGGGGTGTTGAGTGAGCCCATGCCCGATGATGTGAGAGTCAGGGATCGCATCCTTCGGTGATTGTTCCTAGTTATCCTCTGGGGTTATTTCATAGCGGATAACTCTTCCACCGTGTTATTCGCTTTAGTTAGCGCTACACGAGAGGAGGACCGCATTGGAGAATATGATTGGGGCTCTTATACATTTGCCTATTTCCTCAAGGGAATGTGTATGCATTCCCAGGGCTTGACAGAGGCTTGGCTAGGATTTTACCCGTTTCTGCTGGTGCGTATTTCTCTTTTGATTTCCCATGTATAGGTTAAGAGTGTTGACTGACCGTAAATGTTTGCTCTTATATTGGCAGTTTTGGGCCTATGAGAGGCTTCCATGTTTACGTCCCATTAGCGTGTTAGGTTTTAACACCTACCCATGAGGACGACGATGACATCACTCCACGTTGGCGGAGGTTCCTGTAGTTGAGGGTTTCACCCATTCTAGCTTACAGTTGGAGTTGTTGACAACCGATGTCATTACGTGAGTTCCTTATTCTTAGGAGCATTTGACAGTTGGCTTTGAAGGTGGTTTCCCGACTGGTGTTGAGCATGTGATGTCCACCCGTTGGATTCCTCTCTTCACAGATGGAGGCTGGGAGCTCTATTTAGGAGAGCGTGCTATCAGGAGCATTACAGGAGAGATTTGTATACTGATCTGTCCTCCTGCTAGGCGTTATAGGCCTGTGTCGCAGTCGCCAATTAGTGATATACCTTTGATGGGAGTTGGTGGCTTTGCTTTATCAGAGGGACCGTTCACCCAGGAGGCATTTTACTGCTGGTGGTCTCCTCGTACCATCGAAGCTTAGACCCGCGCCACATAATTTATGAGGGATATAGTTTTGGGATCCTTGATAATGACAGATTGGATTGCCTGCATCTGAGAGCCTACTTATTTGACGCATATTGATAGCTTGTCCCGACAGATGGATAGGTTGGATGACGCAGATCTCAACACTATTAACTTCTTCGGATGTATTACTCGCTATATCTTTTGATAGGACTCTGTTAGATACTGGGTGGCTGTGCCCCATTCTCGTTATATCTTTTGATAGGCCTTTGTTAGTTGTTGGGCGACTGTGCCCCATTTCCCTGTATTTTCCAGCTGTATATAGAGGTGATGTATTAGATGATGATGAACTTAGGATTATATATATACTGTTTTCCATTCCCTACATCATATTGCCATCTATTATTCATCATGCATGTATTATGTTATACATATGTATGTCCAGAGATGTTCAGCATTGATCCCTGTATGATCTTATGACACGGCCTACACAAATGTCTTCCTCGACAGTTAGCCGCATTGATCACACCCCACCAGTATTGGTAGCCTCCTGTTTGAGGTCGTGGCATAATAGTTTGTCACCTCTAGATTGGGCGACCATAGATTAGCTGTTGCGACACTCTATGACCCTCTTGATGTTCCAGGTTCCATTGAACTTTGTAGAGGGCATGCTGGAGCACTGTGTACCGGATAGGCAGGTGTATTGGTTTGAGACCCAGGAGTTGACTCCTACCTTAGAGAGTACGAATGACTGACATATTTGCCACTGAAAAGGCCTTGCACTCGGATGGCTGCAAGGGATATGAGCTGACAGTTTATGACCCTCATTAGCTTGAGGCGTAGAGTAGCCTAGGATGAGATCACCTCCGGGCATGTAGTGTCCATGTGTTTTCTGATAGACAGATTTGGCTACTTGGACAATTATGCGCAACACTCCAGGGATTTCACCACGTCGGAGGATGAGTGGCGGGTTACCAAAGTAGACGTACTCTTGATGTGTGTAGTGGCTTACCTATACATGCCACTGTACATGGATCATTTAGACATCGGCGTGATTATGGAAGTGCGGGCTCTCCGGGAGGGACATACCATTTTGCTGATGATTGTGGCAAAGACCTTGAGGTCGGCCACGTATTGCCACACCCATTCTATAGGGGTATTTATAAGCAGCTCGGTCTTGTTGTATGTGTGGTTAATGTCACACCTGAGACCGATTGGTATCTTGCGATGTCATGGGTATTTCTTTTCGCATGAGATAGCCATGTCTTACTCCTTTTAGCTAGCAGAGTGTACAAACGATGCTTCTTGGTTGGTATTCTTGGCAGGGATCGAGGATCTATTTGACATTTTGCTGTGTTCAGGGCTCAATTATCCATACAACTTTATTACTCATGCATCTGGCATGAATTATCTTCCTCTAGCTAGTTTGAGGGACATGGCCACATATCACCCACTGACTGTGATGGCACAGTTCGACCGGTTTTAGGATGTTCATCCTTTTAGGGGGCATTGGGTCAGCGTTTGGGTTCTCGACTTTTATCAGCAGAGGATAGATCCAAGGTTTATGCTTGTTGGGCCCTGCGTGAGAGGTCCGAGTTTACTATTAGCTATCTGGGTTGTTCCACAGAGTATTCTGCATGGATGGAGGCAGAGATTACATCGGCTGGGGTTGTATCCACAGAGCCGGGTGTTGATTTTGACAGTGGGGACCCCATGGAGGACACTAATTCTCCCACTGAGGATGATCTGTTTGCTGGTTTGACAACAGCTCTTATTGATTCTCCTAGTGATGCTACTGTAACTCCATATTCGGTAGAGTATTTAGAGCAGAGTCTGCATTTGATGACATTTGAGAGAGATCAAACTAGGGCCTTGATGTTGACAACTCTTTCTGGTAGAGATGCCGCTCTAGCTGTGAAAGATGATGCTCTAGCTCATAGAGATGCCGCTGTTGCTGAGTGGGACGAGGCCATGTTATTTAGAGATGCCACTATTATTGAGTGGGATGGTGCTATATCTGCCAGAGATGCCGCTGTTACAGATAACATTGCATTGCAGTTCCATACTATTGGTATCATTGTAGAGATCAGCACGTTCATTAATGAGCATAGTGTCACTTTACAGATGGCTGTGGATCTCTTGGCTTGTGTTGATACCCTTGGGTAGGAGCTCATAGAGTTACCTCCTTCTTCTAAGAGGGATGCCATGTTGGATTTGATAGCGCATATATACACTGATTTGTAGATGGGCTTGTATTTTCCTGCACAGACTAGCTTAGCCATTTTTGTCATATATAAGACACATTGTATATATATCAAACAGTATTATATATGGCAGGGAAATATATTTTGATTCACTTCTCTTTTAGTTATGCCTTGTTACTTGCTTGATATTTGCCTGTTCCTCCTGGGCTTGTGATCTTGATGTATTCTGAACTCCCCCTTGATAGATGGACATTCAGATGTCTCAGGATCTTTCAGAATGGATCATTGATCTGTGTGTATTCCCTACCCTTTGGTGTCTTGGGACTGGTTTTTGTATGTGGTTATGGAGAGGAGTATGGCTTTCCCCTTTGAGGTTGACCGCCCCACAAATGGTCGCCGATACTCCTTTTTATGGGGGAGCCCAGGTAGTTCCATCTCTTATGGATTGGTGTTTCTCTTTGAGGACTCAAACGCAGCTTAGATGGTCGCTGGTTCTCCCATTGGCAAGGGGAAACCAGGTAGTTCCATCCCTTTGGTCTAAGCCGATGATGTATGGTTTGAAGGTTTGAAGGTTTGAAGGATGATCCCAGTACCAATGACAAGTTTTTATATTTTGGTAGGGGTAAGACCGAACCATGAATGGATGCCTACGTACTCCCATTGAGAAGGGGAGATCAGGTCTGCGTAGTTCGAACCTAGCGTGAAAAGGTTCGAAGTTGTAGGTGGTAAAGTGGGTGTATAGATATTTTTGTTTTTTTTCTGTAGTTAGACCGGACCATAAAAATGGCTTCCTACTCACTCCCCTGTATTAGGGAGATCAGGTCTGCGTAGTTCGCCCCATGTGCAGGGCAGACTGCATATGTGAAAAGTTTTATCCCTAGTAGGATAAACTGAAGGTGTGAAATGTTTGATCCCTAGTGGGATAAACTAAAGGTGTGAAAGGTTTTGAAAACCTAAGTTGAGTGATAGATCTGATGATCCAAAACCAGGCTGTTGGTTGGAAAGTGTGTTTGTCCCTGATGGAGCAAACAGATGTGAAGAAAGGTTGTATGTAGTGAGAGGTTTTGAAAACCTGAATTGATTGGGGATTTGGTGATCCAAAACCAGGTTGTTGGCTTGCTGGTGACTTCAGACATAGTACCGTTTCACGGTGTCTGAGTTAATGAGTTGCGAAAATTCATCGCCATCCATCTCCTGTAATTTGAGGGCTCCTCTTGTCAATACTTCCTTGACAACAAACGGGCCTTCCCAGTTTGGGGAGAATTTTCCTTTGGATTGATCTTGGTTGTCAAGAACCTTTTTTAAGACCAAGTCATGTTGTTTGAACTGCCGTAGCCAGACTTTCTTGTTGTAGGATCTAGCGACCCTTTGTTGATATAACTGACCATGAAAGATAGCTGTGGCCTGCCTTTAATCTATTAGAGACAATCAGTGGTACCTATTTTATAACCATTGGTCTTCATCCAGCTGAGCATCTATCAACACCCTGAGGGATTCCATTTCCATCTCTATGGGGAGCACTGCTTCCATCCTATAGGTCAATGAGTAGGGGGTTACCCAGTGGAAGTGCGTATTGATGTTCTATAGGCTAATAGAGTCAGAGGCAATAAGTCAGGCCATCCTTTGTGATTGACAGACATCTTTTACATGATCTTTTTGATATTCTTATTAGCCTCTTCAACAACACCATTCATCTTTGGACGGTAGATGACGGAGTTGGGATGTTTGATGTGGAATTTATTGCATAACTCCTCTATCATTTGATTGTTAAGGTTTTTGGCATTGTCTGACACAATCACCTCTGATTGTCCATATTGACAAATGACATTGTTTCTGATGAAACCAATGATAACTTCTTTAGAGGCTGCTTCTACCCACTTGGTGAAGTAGTCGATCATGGTGAAGAAGAACCGATGCCCATTACTGGCTTTGGGCTCGATGGGCCCGATCACGTCCATTCGCCACATTGAGAAGGGCAAGGGCAAACTCATATTATGGAGCTCCCTTGGAGGGGCGTGGATAACATTTCCATGAATTTGGCATTGGTAACATCTCTTGATGTGATCATCGCAGTCAACCTTGAGAGAGAGCCAGTAATGCCCTGTTCTTAGGATTTTCTTGACAAGTAGAGGGCCGCTCATGTGTGGGCCGCATACTCCACCATGGATTTCATCCATGAGCCTCTGAGCTTAGTCTTTGTCTAGACATCTGAGAAGACCTAGTCCTGCATCTCTTTTATAGAGTACGTCTTCGCTCATGTAGAATTTCATAGCCATTCGATGGATCCGCTTTCTTTCAGCCTGACTCGTATCAGCGGGTGTAGATCCATCTCGCAGATACTCCTTGATATGCTAATACCAAGGGTGTTAGATGGGAGGAAGTTCATCCGATACTTCTCCAATGTAGTTCCCATAAGCTGGTGCCTTTTGCAGGGAAAATGTGATGCTTGACATGTCTTCCTTGTCAAGTATGTTGATTAAAGAGGCCAAAGTTGCTAGTGCATCCGAAAAGTCATTCCTATTTTGAGGAATCTGGAGGAAGGATATTTCTTCAAACTCCGAAGCCATTTGGATAACCTGCAGATGGCAAGGCAGCGAATGTAGCTCTTTGGTGTGATAGATCCCAATTGTTTGTCTAATTACCAATTCAGAATCTCCAAAGATAGATAACCACCTGATGCCCATGGATTGGGCTATTTTCAACCCCATGATACATCTTTCATACTCCGCTGTGTTGTTGGTGTTGGCAAAATGCAATTTAATGGCAACGGAATACTGTTCCCCCGTAATGGATACCAGAAGTGCTCCAGCTCCAAAACCATCCATGTTTACAGCTCCATCAAAATACATCTTCCATGGTTGGTGTGTATTTCCTTGATGGTGTTGCTGAACTGTCATTACCCCTTCATCGGGAAAGTATGTTTCCAAGGGTTTGAAATCTCCTGAAGGTGCTGAGACCAGTTGATTCACAATTCCTTGACCTTTGATAGACTTTTAAATCACGTAGATGATGTCAAATTGCTGTAGGATCAACTGCCATTTGGACAGTCAATAATTCAACATAGGTTTGCTGAACACGTATTTGAGAGGATCCAGGCGGGATATGAGATGGGTTGTGTGACCATGGAGATAATGTTGTAATCTCATGGAAGTCCTTGCTAAAGCACAATAAATTTTCTCAATTAGAATGTACTTGTGTTCACTGCTGCTGAATCTTTTGCTGATGTAATAGATAGCTCTTTCTTGGCCTCTATCATCTTTCTGTCCCAGCATGCAGCCTATGGCATTGTCATTAATTGACAGACACATAAACAACGGAACACCATCCCTGGGAGGTACCAAAACAGGAGCTTTGATAAGCTGCTCTTTGATGGCAAGGAAGGCTTTTTGACATTCATCATTCCATTTAATGGAGGAGTTCTTCCTTAGAAATTTGAAGATAGGCCCACAGGTTGCTGTATGTTGGGAGATGAATCGGCTGATGAAGTTGATTCTTCCAAAAAATCCCCGTGTTTCCCTCTCTGTCTGGGGTATGGGCATTTCCATGATGGCCTGGATTTTTGTAGGATCTAACTCAATCCCTTTGTAGCTCACTAGGAATCCTAGCAACTTTCTCGATTTGACGCCAAAGGCGCATTTGGCTGGATTCAACTTCAAGTTGTACTTACGCAATCGGCTGAAGAGATTTTTGAGATTATCTAGGTGGTCTTTCTCCCTTCAGGGTTTGACAATGATGTCATCTACATAGATTTCTATCTCTTTGTGCATTAGATCATGAAAAAGAGTCATCATGGCTCGCTGGTAGGTAGCTCCGGCATTGATGAGGCCGAATGACAACTGTCTGTAGCAAAAGGTTTCCCAAGGAGTGATGAATGCAGTTTTCTCATGATCCTCTTCAGCAACCATGATTTGATGGTACCCCGTAAAGCAGTCAGCGAAGGAGTACATGTCATACTGAGCTGTATTGTTAATGAGTATGTGGATGAATGGCACGGGAAAGCTATCTTTGAGATAAGCTTTGTTTAGATCCTTATAATCCATGCAAACTCGCACCTTTCCTCCAGGTTTAGGCATGGGGACTATGTTGGATAGCCATTCAGGGTATGTTGACACCATGATGATAACGGGTTGAAACTGTTTCATAATTTCTTCTTTGAATTTTAAACTCCACTCAGGTTTAAATCGCCTGAGTTTCTATCTGACTGGCTTGAATCCTTCTTTGATGGGAAGGAGATGAATGACTATGCCAGTTGACAAACTGACCATGTCTTCATGAGACCATGCAAACACATCCTGGAATTGGGCCAACAGAGTAACCATGTCATTCCTTTGGTTTGGAGTGAGGTCCGTACCAATCTGGATTTGTTTGGGATTTTCTGAGGTTCCAAGGTTAAAAGAGGTGGTTTGATCAAGATTTGGCTTGCGTTTGTCTTCAACCTATTCTTTGATCTCCTGAGGTATCTCATAATCCTCTTGTTCAATCTCCATCAAGTCTGAGTCCAACTTTACATCAAAGTTACAGTCCTTGTGAAGAACAGGCACCTCATCAGCAAGTTTAGGCACATCTATCTTTAGAGTCCTGAAATAAAATGCTTTCACTTAATATATGATATTGTTCAATCATATAAAGTGTTAGCATGTAATGATAAAAACAACTGCTAATACTGTACAGTAAAAGTAAGCATTTATTTCTATCTACAGGGCAGAGGGAGTTTCTGTCCTTTTTACCCTTGTCGGCAAATGTAAGGAGTGTTGATCGAAATCTAATTACGCTCAGCACGCAAGTGCACGTGGTCAACAAGTAATATAATGATAAGTTGAGTTTCGTTCCCGTAGAGACTAGTATGAAATTAATCCTAACAATTACCAGCTTTATATTAATCCAAAATTTATTAAAGTATCCCAAATCAATAATTATAACTATTAAAAACTAAAAATAATAAAGATACCAAGCAATCAACAAACCTAAAAACTGTAATTTCAAGCAAATATTGGAGAATTAGACTTATAACTTCACTTTAAGTTTCAATCCGATTACTTCACCTTATTTCAGTTAAATTCACTATCCCGGTTTATTAATCAAGAACACTCAAGTAGAACTAGCTATCTCTCGATGCACTAATACCATATTAAATTAAATCCATAAATTAGATAGAATTAAGCCAAACACCTTAATCAACTAACTCACTATATCTCTATGTGAATTACAATCAAATAAGGTTTAAGTTCAAGTTCTCTATCCGATTACATACGATGCTAGGCATATCTCTACCCTAACATTCATCAAGATTCCACTCAAACACATAATTCAAGAACACATACTATAGTGACTAAGTCTAAATTCATACATCATCTCTCGAGTCCATATAAATCCACATAGAATTGGTGATCAAGCAATTCATACATTAAATCACAAATCACAATAGATAAACTGAATGATAGATTATTAAACTGAAATTAAAGGCTACATAATCATCGTTCAACCATCAAGATCCGTCATAAGCCTAACAAGTAAATTAGTTCATCATAAATGAAATAAAAATTAGAATCATAAAAGAAATCATCATCCCAATTATAATAATTGAATTAAAGAAGTAAAATGAATACAATACCACCCTTCTCCTTTGCTCCAACTTGCAATTTTCATGACTTTGACCTTCAATCCCTCATCTAATGTCTTTTCTCAAAATTAGGGCTTCCAATTATTAATTGATTGCATATTGTTATCTCCCTTGATGTCTCTTGTTATCTCCAGCATAAGACACATATGTTGACCATAAATTGATGCCAAATACAGTTCCAAACTATGCCAACTTCCTTCCTTCACGCCACTGCTTCATTATAATTCAGTCAGGAGTCTTGGTCTTTTCCCGTACCCCCGCCCTGGTGGGGTTTTTTCTTTTATTGGTGTCTACCCGTGAGACGTAAAAGCTTCGTTTTGATTAAGTACCCTGCCTTACGTGGGGTCATTCTACTGTTGTCCCATTTTTGCTCATTTATTTGCCAAGTTTCGCCACGAACCCACCTTTTAAGCCACACATGCTATGTCACCATACCTAAACATAATACAACAATTAACAAGTAAAACGAATCACAAAAATAAAGAATTAACAAAGTTTAAGCTCGAATTAGAGGCCGATTCGTAGGTATAAAACCCACTCATCAAACTCCACCAAACTTAAACCCGTGCTAGTCCTCGAGCACAAAACAAAACAAAAATGCTATACAATGCAATGCAATGGAATGCAACTAGTCTATATGTCTACGAATCCAGCAGTAGTGATAGAAACAAGTTTGTTCAACCGGCCTCAGAGAAATCAAGCAAATATGATAATACTTCATATCAAAACCAATCAGTAAATTCTTATCAATCATCAAATCTTAAACTATTATCACTGGCATAGTGCGTGTGTGCTCAACACCTATGCGAACTGATAACAAGTCTCTTTGAAGGCATCATACAGTGTAAACTCAGGACTTTCAAAAACTGTTAAGATTCAACTAAAATCAAAAAATTACCAATATCAAGGGTCCAAATAGGGTATTTATGCTTTATTTTTCATTTACGGGGACTTTTTGCTCTTATTTCCCATTTAATTCATTTTTCTTTTTTTTATAATGTACACATGGCTATGCAATGTCTTATTCCCTTAGGCTTTTTAATGCTACCTTAATGAGATTTCGACCAACGACTCCCAGACCATTAAGACCTTAGGGCGCTAGGTGTAAAGAAAATTCCCTCGGGCTTACTTACTCAAGAAACAAAGGCCACAAAACTAGACAATCATGCCACGATGTTTTTTTAGTTGTATGAATTTAGATGGAGATGTGGTGTAATTAGGGTTTGAATTTATAGAGATGAGATGGTGTAGAGAATTGGTGGGTTAATGTAGTGGGTAAGTGGGGATTATGTGGGATGATGACTGAGAGTTGAGGAGTTCGTGGGTTTGTTGTGGGATATAGTGGGTATCAGTTATGGTTCAAGGAAGTGGAAGTAGAGAAGATGGTCTGACTTTTTATAAATGTTAAATAGAAGCTTTCTGATTTCCCTGTCCGTGGGGTTTCAGATGCAGATGCGCCCCAGCAGAGGGGGGATACATTTACGGTCCAAGACCCCTACCTTGATGGTGGGGGGTATCCTTTGTAATTTTTCTGCTTCGGCGGGGGATGGTTCTGCAGATGGATTAAAATTTTCTAATTCTTTGCATCGAGCACATACCCATGAGCTTCCCAAGTGCCTGAAACACAATAAAATTATAAGTTTAAGATAACATCATGAACATCGAAGGTTGAATTCACTAGAAATCATGACTCACTAAATTCTTAATAAATCGAAATAAACTAACTCTATACTAAACTTATACTCTGAACTACGAATTAATTAGCATGCTTAAAAATACTATAGTAAAATTGGGTTGCCTCCCAATTAACGTTTGTTTTTAAGTCTTTTAGCCTGACTACTCCCTATTTATGGCACGTCGGCAAGTGCGATTGCGGTGACTTCATTGTCGATGTCGCCACCCTAGTAATGCTTCAACCGATGACCGTTGACTTTAAATGTCTCCAATGGATTCCTACCGTATAACTGAACGACACTATGTGGGAAAACCCTCTTAATTGTGAATGGCCCCGACCATCTCGATTTGAGCTTTCTTGGGACAACCGCAGTGGTGAATTGAACAATAATACTGATTGTCCCGGTTCCAACTTTCTATTCATGATCTTTTGGTCATGCCACTTCTTAACCTTTTCCTTGTACAACTTCGAGTTCTCATATTCTTTTAGTCGAAACTCATCGAGCTCGTTCAATTGGAGCAATAGTTTCTCTCTTGCAACTGCTTGGTCAAAATTAAGTTTCTGAATCGCCCAATATGCCTTATGCTGTAATTCCACTGGGAGGTGACACACTTTCCCATAGACTAATTGATAGGGAGACATCCCAATTGGTGTCTTGTATGGTGTCCTATTTGCCCATAGTGTGTCATCTAATTTTAGAGACCAATCTTTTCTGCTTGGAATCACTACTTTCTTTGAAATCTTCTTCACCTCTCTGTTCGAAACCTCAGTTTGACCATTCGTTTGGGGGTGATATGTTGTAGCCACCCTATGATTTCCCCCATATTTCACCAAAAGAGTTGTATACGATCTGTTGCAGAAATGACTACCCTCATAACTAATAATTGCTCTTGGCGTGCCAAATCTTGTAAATATATTCTTATGTAAGAACTTGAGAACCACTTTGGCATCGTTTGTGGGGAGTGTTACGGCTTCAACCCATTTTGACACATAATCAACAACTAGTAAGATATATAGGTTATTGAAAGATGGAGGAAATGGTCCCATAAAATCCATCCCCCAAACATCAAAAATTTCCACTTCCATGATAGTCTGTAGTGGCATCTCATTCCTTTTTGAAATATTTCCCACCCTTTGGCATCTGTCGCAAGTTTTCATAAACTGGTGGGCATCCTTGAACACAGTAGGCCAATAAAATCCTGACTGAAGCATCTTGGTCGCTGTCCGCTCACTACCATAATGTCCCCCATATGCAGATGAATGGCATTCGTGGAGAATATTCTTCATTTCACTGTATGGCACACACCTTCAAATCATCTTGTCGGCACACTATCTAAATAAGTATGACTCATCCCACATGTACCATTTGACGTCATGTAGGAATTTCTTTTTCTATTGTCGCTTCAGATTAAGGGGAAGGATGTTGCTCACCAAATAGCTGGCAAAATCCGCATACAACGGAAACATAGAATTAACTCCAAATAGTTATTCATCCGGGAATGATTCATTGATCACATACTTATCCATTTCATCTTTATTTGGAATTTCTAGCCTCGATAGATGGTCTGCTACTTGATTTTGTGACGCCCCCAAATCCGGGTCCTCTGACCCCAGTTCGGTCATCACGATAAACTACAAACATCCACCTCTAAACAACATATGATAACTAAAATGCAGAGTATAATAAACATACGTTGTTCATTTAAAAGGTGTGACTAGTCCCAAGATACGATAACCTTAATATCATCTTATAAACATACCCTAAAATAAATATTAGGGTTCATATTACACAATAGTAATTTAAAATAGGCATAAGGTAAGGTCTGCTCTTTGCCACTAATCTACATCTTTCCTTTACCCTTGTCCTTCCCTGAGGTCTCGGGCTTAGCTACAATATAGTTCATAATATAGCAAGGATGAGCAACAAGTTTGCTCAACATGTTTAAATACAACAATAAGGATATATCATGATGAATGGAAAAATATCTGGCAATGGATTCAACAATATGAATATCTGAAGGATTCAACAATATGAATATTATAAGCAAAGGTAATGATTGCTTTTAGAATAACTGCTAGTCAAGTAGACTTTGAACTATAACACTCCAATAGAATTAATAGCTAATTGACCCTTTGGTTACTGGCCACAAAATAAGTACTTGAGGGGATCAACCTCACGTACACTATATATATGCATAACATTTAAATCTGCTCTGTGTATCTTATATTAGATACCTGGGGTACTCCCCTATCAAAAAGGGGTGTTCTTTCAGTCTAAGAATCCTTACCATCAATTGGTTTGGATAACTTTTATAAAAATTCATACGTTTGTCTGACCGAACAAAGGTTCAGACTCTATCTAACATAGTTCAAGAATTATTGAACTTTAAATGATGTACAAGTCCAAGACTGCACGAACTTAAGTGCACCAAGTGCGAATATCGATAATATCGATGTGGAATAATTGTAAAGTAATTAAACCACTTAATAACATGCTTGGAAATAAAGTTCAAGATTAAATGAATAACTTTCAATTCAACAATAACCTGCTGAAATTCAATATGAGAAGGATAGGAAACTTTCATAAAAACAAGTGAAGTTTAACAACTTATACAATATTCAAAGTTGTGTAATTTAGAGAACTTGCACAATCAAAAAGTGAAGTTCGGAGACTTGCTCAATATAAATTTAAGTAAGGTTAGGGAACTTGCTCAATAAAAGATTGAGTAAGGTTAGGGAAACTTGCTCAATAAAAGTTTGAGTAAGGTTAGGGAAACTTGCTTGTTTGCTCAGCTACAATATAATTCTAGCTTTAATTAACTTGCGCTGAAATGACCTAACATTAACAAGTCGGTCTTTCCAATTAGTATATGTAAACTAATATGAGTCTACACTTACAAGAATCAAATCATCACATATCATGCTTCTATACATGTGCCATTACATTACCCGATTAGTTTCTAACACATTATGTCATAGTTCAAATCACCATTGATTTTAAAGTTGTAAACACTAATTCATCATAGGATTCTTTTAATAATATGCTTATTATCATATGAATACTATACTGGACAAGTATTTCAGATTAGAGTAACCATATATGCATGCATCAGTTCTCAATTTAATAACAGAACTCAGATCTCGGTGCAGGATCATGGCTGCTTTTGCTTGGTTTGTACTAAGGGAAGTGCTACCGCTTGCTCTGGTGCAAAACCAAGACATGGTCTGCTTCAAGCGAAGAAGCCGAAAGGCACGCACGACTTGCACATAAACGAACACTCATGCACAACACACATGTTATTACATGAATAACTAACTTTAACCTTTCATCAAACATATTAAAGGTCATTATTCGTTTTCACTTAATCAAGACTTCACATATTAAGCTATTAACCATGTAAGTCACTTTACCTACCATACATTATACTTTCATATATATACATGCTAGACATCAAAAACATACCTACAAGTTCTCAACTTAATGTATATATAGTTTACCAAGTTCATTTTCAAAACTTTAAGTCTCCATTAGTTAAATTCATTCAAGCATGCAAGATACGTCTATATTGTCTAATTCATGCTTTCATATGCATTTGTGCACATACTCAAGTTATTTACATATGTTCACAAAGTCAGAATGTATATTACTCCATGTATACAATTTCTAGTTTTCAATTCTTTAAGCCTTCTTTGAATAACCAAGTCAAAACAATCCTATTATGGCTTACTATATACATAACTACCTTAGTCCACAAGTTCAGGTCATTTGTATGCATATAATAATCAAAGTAACATGCTCAGAATATCTTAAGGAGCTAACATGAGCAACTGTGATTTGCTACCCGCGCGGCCGTGCGATGAAAGGCTAGGGAAGTGGCGCGGCTGAGCCACTTAGACCAGAAAGAAAAATATGGCCTCTGCTTCTGCAGAGGCTCAACTCCAACCAATGCCAAATATCTTATGTTGCAACTTAAAGTACTTCCAATACTTCTAAGCATGCATACTAACTAAAAGAACACAGAGACATGCTAATTCATATCAATTAACAGAGAATTCTTGAGAATTACAAGAATTTGACAAAAACTCAATTCAAGAATACAAGTTAGAATTTATTCCTTCTTAATCTTGAATTGATTTCCCTCTCTCCTCTGATAATACTCCCTAATGGCTTAGCAACTAACACTCACTAATGCACTTCTCAGACAAATCTTTAACAACTGAGAAATGAAGAAGGAGAGGCTATATATAGAGAACTCATTGTCTAGACAATGTTCTTACCCCATGGTTTGATTCACAGAAAATTGGAAGGATACAAGGGTTATAGAGGAGTTGGCCAACCACTATTTGTATAGCCATTATCACTACGAATCCTAGCTGCTGGAGTTTTACGCAATGGAGAGTAGCACACTGTTCATGTACTGATGTGACTCTCAATTTGGGACAAGAAACAAAATGTGACGCCCCCAAAACAGGTATACATCACCCATCGTGAGTCGCCAAATACATGGTACATAAATTAAATACAAACTTAATTATACAACTGTTGTGTAAAATACAACAAAACATAATCTGAGAGTTTTAACACGAATATTGTCATCCAGACAATATCCACACTCAAATTCAAACTTATTACATTTATTGTCACACTATTTCACAGAATAGTGAGGACTACTAAAACAACCATCTGGACCGTCAATCCGTTCCCCGACTCGTCCCACCTATATTCTCATTTCCTGAAGAGAACAGTGAAAGAAAGGGTGAGCTCAACTAGCCCAGTAAGAAATATTATGACTAAGATAATGCAGAATAAATTATCATTAGTCTTTAACAATGTTAAACTGATAAAATATAATAGACATCAAGTTTAACTGCAGTGGAATAAGAAATCCATTAGAAGAGTCAAGTAGAGCATGATATCTACTATCTTCTATGATTTAAAATGTTTTCATCAATTTTTATCGCTGAGACTCAGCTTAATAAATAAACCACATCATTGAGTCATCCCTGCACTATGGGCCAAGGATATTTATTAAATCATCAATGGTCATGACTATATCGAATAATCCCTGGTCATAATCATACCAAAAACTGTCCATCAATGCACTACAGGCCACTGAGGACTTTTACCACATCATTTATAACATTACAGGTCATGATTATACCGAATAATCCCTGGTCATAATCATACCAAGTCCATCTATGCACGTAAGCCAAAGATAACTTTCATCACAATATAAGCATGATGATGATGACAATAACATAATAATTCAATAAAACAAGTTCAAGAATAAATTTTAAAGATTTATAAGTTAATTTATTCTGAAATCAATAACGTCCAAATTGTCAACATGATACTACTTTGTAGAGTAAAATTCAAGAATAATATTCATGCACCAAAAATAATTTGGACAGAAAAGAATAAATTTTTCATCGTGAATAGTACCCCGTGAATAGTACTTCGGGAATAGTACCTCGTGAATAGTACCCCGACATGAAAAGTACTCCAAATTCCCGAGTGAATAATATTCGGGTGAATAGTAATTTTGGTGAATAGTAACTTGTGAATAGTATTTCGACATGAAAAGTGCCCCGAATACCCGAGTGAATATTACTAGAGTGAATAGTAATCGGGTGAATAGTAACCCGTGAATAGTAACTCGTAACAGAAAATACCAAATAAAATGATATTTCATTGTACAAAAGAAATGATATCTCATACGAGTATAATAGAATATATGAAACTGCATATGGATTTTCATCCGCCTTGGGGTAATCCACGTAAACAGATCATTTCCACAATTTAATAAAGAATGAATACGAAAGGTCATTCACCATGCATGTGGTAATCCACATAGACAGGTTATTCTAAAAAAACAATAAGGAATGGAATAACAGAAGAATTCACCAGGCATAATATAGACCGCACAGAGAGGTTATTCCAACAGAATATTAAATAATGGAATAAAAGCAGAATTCACCAGGCATGCGATAGACCACACAGACAGGTTATTCAAACAGAATAATAAATAATGGTACTAGGTCATGTGTAAACGCATAGACAGGATATTCCAACTGAATAATAAATAATGGAACCAGGTCATACGTAAATGCACAGACAGGATATTCTGATAGAATAATAAATAATGGAACCAGGTCATGCGTAAAAGCATAGACAGGATATTCCAACAGAATAATAAAGAATGGAATAATAGAAGAATTTCACCATGTATGCGGTACTCAGATGACGAGTTATTCAACATAATAATAAAGAATGGAATAATGAGAAGAATTTTACCATATATACGGTAGATCGGCAGATATCTGAGTTATTCTAATAGAATAATAAGGAATGGAATAACAATAGCTCTCTTCGCGAATACGAAAGAAATAATACCCCTTACCTCAAAAGAAGACTGTATTAGTGGAATAGTGAGGTAGCAGACTTCTTTTTTTCTTTCTCTCTATAATTTTTCTCTATAATAATTGCTCTATAGCTTTAGTGAATTGGTGAGAAATGAAGGAAGAATGAGCTTTTATTTATAGAAAAATATAGTTTCGATAATTGCATGTTTTGGGGATCAAAATATTACAGTACAATACCTCCAACTTTTCTTTCATTTTTAATTTAGTCCTGCAAGTATTATCAAACTTGCACCACCTCCCCTAATAGTAAATCATGTGAATCAATAGTAAATCATGCGACTCAATAGTTCTAAACATGTGAAAAAAAATTAATTATTGTATAGTACCTTCATCTATACCTCCATTTTTAACTTAGTCATGTAAGTATTATCAAACTTGCACCAACTCCCCTAATAGTAAATGAATGTGATTCAATAGTACACACATGTGAACAAATAGTTATAATCATGTGAATTAATAGCAATTAATTGCTCATTTATCTGATTAATTACCCGATTAGTGAATATAACTTCCAGACATCAATTATTATCGAAATAAATATTGGTTTCCACTAACACTAATAATCCCAACACAATGGAACTATCAATTTCATCTTTAATCAACACGAAATTATTCATCATTAATATTATAACTCACAATATTTAACAACCAGGTCATTCCCAGGAAAGAGGGGGCTTTTCGATAAGGATTTCTCCTTATTTGCGCGCAATTAGATGACCAAACCTCTCGTTGACAGAACTTCTAGACATTGTCAATATTGCAAATAATAATAAGAATAACTTTGTTGTCTCAATTATTGATTTAATAATATATCATATTATACGAGATGATAATCTTTGTGACAATAATTGAATCAATAATATGAGAGATATGATCAACAACAATTCTTTGTAGCAATAATTGAGTATAACTGGGTGACTTTTCACGTAAGCATCAATAATCAATACCGTGTGCTACTATGCAACCACACGTATTATTGTACTTTTACTACCGGGTAGTTCAACAGTTTAACGGTAACACTTTTCGTAGTTATTTTTATAAAATGATAATTACATCGTTTTCTAACTACTACAATAATACTTAGTTATGGGGTCCACCAATGATTGTGCCGTCGTATGAATATTCCCTGTTAAAACGAATATTCCCCGACCAATCGAATATTATATAACAACTTGCTTACTTTGAAAAATTTATAAATATTACCCACAACTATAACATTATATCAAATCCACACCATAATATTCAAAAAAATATTTTGAGAAATTTAAATCTTTATTCATAAAATTTGGAGTCTCACAATCTCCCCTCCTTATGAAATTTAGCCCTCGAAATTTATGTACGTACTTGGTATGCCGAAGAGATAAGGATACCTTGACTTCATTTCAGATTCTAACTCTTGAGGTATAACCTTTGAGTGTCGAATAGGATCCTTCTTATCCAAGATTTTAACACGTATCTCTTCATACGTTAAATCTTCTACTATCTCGTCTAGTTCTAATTTAATGATGTGGTTTGGGTCGTCCACATATTTACGTAACATCGTTACGTGAAAAACGTTATGAACACGCGACATACTTGGCGGTAAAACGAGTCTATAGGCCATAGTTCCTACACGATCAAGTATTTCAAATGGGCCAATAAAATCGAGGGTTGAGAATTCCTCTCTTCATCTATTCTTACTTCTAGAATAACGCCCTCTTGAACCTTCTTCTTCACATTCATCAGCTCTGAGTATATACCTTGCACAGCTTTAACTTTATCGATTAAAGTTGATTCTACTCGTATATTCGTTATCTTCACGTGGGTCCTTAGAGTCTTTAACTCTATCTTCATCATTTGTAAGTTATACGAAATGGGTTTTTATGTTAACAACATTGCACTCGTAAACTCATACGATCTTCTACTCAACGCGTCAGCTACCACGTTCGCTCTTCCACGATGATATTGAATGGTACGATCGTAATCTTCAACAGCTCGAGCCAACGTCTTTGGCGCATAATACGTTCGTTCTTGGTGAAGAAATATTTAAGGGTTTTAGAAATGGGTTTTGTACTGGGGTCAATACAAAATTCGATTTCACGCTCTAGGGATAGGCCAGAAAGTTTTTAAGAGAATACGTCAGGAAATTTATTAACAATAGAAATATCATTCAAAACTGTGACCCTCATCCAAGACTTGGATAACACGTCACATTGATATCTATGAACTTGCCACCGTTATTCACGACGTCCCCTACAGAATGTCTGGCTTTGGTGCATTCCACACAAGGAAGTCAACAACGAAGGGATCGGGGTTCTTTACTTATGGCTTGATATGATAGTGATTAACTTTAGTGGTTTGGTTGCTTGAATTCACATAACAGGTTGGTTAGAAATATGAAAGCTAACAACCTTACGAAAAGCATGATGAGTAGTTAACCAATCGATTCCTAAAATCGTATCAAATGTAAGTATTTTCAAAGAGATAAGATCGACAGGTAACGTAAAAGTGTCGATTTGAATCAAACAAGATTTATAAACAGTGGAGGTAAATGAGGAGGTTTCGCTAATGAAGTTTCAATCGATAAGTCAAAGTCTAACTTCTCTAGAGTTAAATTTAAACGTTGAGCGCAAGCAAGAGAGATAAAAGAATGGTTAGAACCGGTATCTAATAAGGTATAGACTTCACAAGAATTTATAATTAACTAACCCGTGCTAACTTCGTTTGGGTTACTCGCTTTTTGAGAAGTCACAAAAAATGCCCTTCCTGAAACCACCGACTTTGTTTTGTCCGTATCCGCCTTTGGTGCCACTATCCCAGCTGGACTTGACTTCACTACACGACAAAATCGAGCTATGTGACCATCTTTTCCATAACTAAAACATACCTTGGAAGGTTGTGAACAGTTTGGACTTATGTGTCCCTCCTCTCCGCATCTATAACATCTAACTGGCGGTCGTTCTCCTTACTTGAAAACGGTTATTGGTGCTACTTCCGACATCTTCCCATCATCATTAAATCTTCTCTTCTTGAATTTTCCACTTCTATTATCTTGGCCATGATTACCCACAAAGTGGTTACCATTCTTGGCATGATAATTTCCCCACGATGGTTATCATTATTCGATGGCCGCTTGCCCTGTACGATTATTAACGTGTTCTTTGGTCATTACCTTTTGGTTGTCTTGACTCATTATCGTGCTCAATAAGCGAGCCCTATTCACAACATCCGAATATAAACAAAGTTTGTGAGAAATGAGGTATTGGCGTATATCGGGTTTCAAACCTCTTAGAAACATTAGCGTCATTCGCTCCTCATTATCGACCAAATGGGATGCAAACCGGGATAACTCCACAAATTTAGCCTCGTATTGCGACACGGTCATATTTTTTGCTCCAACTTGATAAACTCCACCTCCTTCGTGTGCGATGAATACTTTCGGAAAGTACTTGTCGTTGAGCGACTCTTGGAACTTCTCCCAAGACATCTTGAGTGCGGCCGGTGGAGTACGTTTACAAATTCCCACCAATAATCGCGCTCTTCACGCAACATAAAGGTGGCAAAGGGAACCTTTTGCTCCTCGGAGCATCCCAAGACATCAAATATCTTAGTGATCTGCTTTAACCACGTGTCCGCCATAAGTGGTTCTGGCTTTCCCAAAAACTACGGTGGTCCCAGCTCCTTGAACTACTTAGCGGTGATCGACCATGGGTTGCCATTATTTCCAACTATATTTTGAACAGGAGTCTCTCTTACCTGATGTTGCATGAATTGCATAAAGCCTCTGAACATCCCATCGTTCATCATCATTTGATCGGTGTTGTTATTTACCTAAGGATTATTGTCTTCCTGTTGCACATTATCATGGATATTGATCGTTGGTGACTCAACAGTCTCATGTGCTTCATTGCTGATCTCAACATTTTCAGATGCCATTTTCAAACACTGTCACAAAACAAGGGTTAATTAACATATCACATATTATCCCTATACTCTGACCGACCAATTAAATACCAAATAAACTTAGGTAGGTCATACTAGCGAAGGAATTCCCCGTCTCTCCCCTCCTAGTTCTTGTATCACATCACAGCCAGGGATCATATCCCTAAGCTTTGATACCAACTGTGACGTCCCCAAAACAGGTATACATCACCCATCTTGAGTTGCCAAATACATGGTACATAAATCAAATACAAACTTAATTATACAACTGTCGTGTAAATTTCGACAAAACATAATCTGAGAGTTTTAACACGAATATTGTCATCTAGATAATATCCACACTCAAATTCAAACTTATTACATTTATTGTCACACTATTTCACAGAATAGTGAGGACTACTAAAACAACCATCTGGATCGTCAATTTGTTCCCCGACTCGTCCCAGCTATATTCTCATTTCCTGAAGAGAACAGTGAAAGAAAGGGTGAGCTCAACTAGCCCAGTAAGAAATATTATGACTAAGATAATGCAGAATAAATTATCATTAGTCTTTAACAATGTTAAACTGATAAAATATAATAGACATCAAGTTTAACTGTAGCGGAATAAGCAATCCATTAGAAAAGTCAAGTAGAGCATGATATTTACAATCTTCTATGATTTAAAATGTTTTCATCAATTTTTATCGCTGAGACTTAGCTTAATAAATAAACCACATCATCGAGTCATCCCTGCACTACGGGCCAAGGATATTTATTAAATCATCAATGGTCATGACTATACCGAATAATCCTTGGTCATAATCATACCAAAAACTGTCCATCTATGCACTACAGGCCACTAAGGACTTTTACCACATCATTTATAATATTACAGGTCATGATTATACCGAATAATCCCTGGTCATAATCATACCAAGTCCATCTATGCACGTAAGCCAAAGATGAATTTCATCACAATATAAGCATGAGGATGATGACAATAACATAATAATTCAATAAAACAAGTTCAAGAATAAATTTTAAAGATTTATAAGTTAATTTATCTCGAAATCAACGATCAAATTATGTCGACATGATCTTTGCTTTGTAGAGTAAAATTCAAGAATAATATTCATGCACTAAAAATAATTTGGACAGAAAAGAATAAATTTTTCGTCGTGTATAGTACTTCGAGAATAGTACCTCGTGAATAGTACCCCGACATGAAAAGTACTCCAAATACCCAAGTGAATAATATTCGGATGAATAGTAATTTGGGTGAATAGTAACCTATGAATAGTAACTCATGAATAGTATTTCGGCATGAAAAGTGCCCCGAATACCTGAGTGAATAATACTAGAGTGAATAGTAATAGGGTGAATAGTAACCTATGAATAGTAACTCGTAACAGAAAATACCAAATAAAATGATATTTTATGACGAGTACAAAAGAAATGATATCTCATACGAGTATAATAGAATATACGAAACTGCAAATGGATTTTCATCCGCCATGCGGTAATTCACGTAAACAGATTATTTCCACAATTTAACAAAGAATGAATACGAAAGGTCATTCATTCAGCATGTGTGGTAATCCACATGTATGAGTTATTCAACAAAACAATAAGGAATGGAATAATGAAGAATTCACCGAGCATGCGATAGACCGCATGCATGAGGTTATTCCAAAAGAATAATAAATAATGGAATAAAAGAAGAATTCACCAGGCATGTGATAGACCGCACAAACATGTTATTCCAACAGAATAATAAATAATGGAACGTGTCATGCGTAAGAACGCACGCGACGGATATTCCAACGAATAATAAATAATGGAATCGGTCATGCGTAAGCAAAACGAGATAGGATACTTGAATGAATAATAAATAATGGAACGGTCATGCGTAAGCATACGAGATGGGATATTCGACATAATAATAAAGAATGGAATAATAGAAGAATTTCACCATGTATGCGATACTTCGCATAGACAAGTTATTCCAACATAATAATAAAGAATAGAATAACAGAAGAATTTCACCATATATACTCGGTGAGTCCGGCGTATCTGAGTTAGTCTAATAGAATAATAAAGAATGGAATAACAATAGCTCTCTTCATGAATACGAAAGAAATAATACCCCTTACCTCAAAAGAAGACTGTATTAGTGGAATAGTGAGGTAGCAGACTTCTCTTATTCTTTCTCTCTATAATTTCTCTCTATAATAATTGGTCTATAGCTTTAGTGAATTGGTGAGAAATGAAGGAAGAATGAGCTTCTATTTATAGAAAAATATAATTTCGATAATTGCACATTTTGGGGCTCGAAATATTACAATACAATACCTTCAACTTTTCTTTCATTTTTAATTTAGTCTTGCAAGTATTATCAAACTTGCACCACCTCCCCTAATAGTAAATCTGTGAATCAATAGTAAATCATGTGACTCAATAGTTCTAAACATGTGAAAAAAATTAATTATTGTAGAGTACCTTTATCTATACCTCCATTTTTAACTTAGTCATGCAAGTATTATCAAACTTGCACCAACTCCCCTAATAGTAAATGAATGTGATTCAATAGTATACACATGTGAATAAATAGTTATAATCATGTGAATTAATAGCAATTAATTTCTCATTTATCTGATTAATTACCCGATTGGTCAATATAACTTCCAGACATCAATTATTATCGAAACAAATGTTGGTTTCCACTAACACTAATAATTCCAACACAATGGAACTATCAATTTTATCTTTAATCAACACGAACTTATTCATCATTAATATTATAACTCACAATATTTAACAACAAGGTCGTTCCCAGGAAAGAGGGGGCTTTTCGATAAGGATTTCTCCTTATTGGCGCGCAATTAGATGACCAAACCTTTCCTTGACAGAACTTCTAGACATTGTCAATATTGCAAATAATAATATGAATAACTTTGTCGTCTCAATTATTGATTTAATAATATATCATATTATGCAGATGATACTGTGACAACAATCGAATCAATAATATGAGAGATATGATGCAACAATTACTGTAGTAATAATTGAGTATAACTGAGTGACTTTTCACGTAAGCATCAATAATCAATACCGTGTGCTACTATGCAACCACACGTATTATTGTACTTTTACTACTGGGTAGTTCAGCAGGTTTTAACAGTAACACTTTCGTAGTTATTTTTATAAAATGATAATTACGTCGTTTTCTAACTACGACAATACTTCAAGTTATGGGGTCCACTAATGATTGTCGTTGATCATCGAATATTTCCTGTTAAAAGCGAATATTCCCACCAATCGAATATTATATAACAACTAGCTTACTTTGCAAAATTTATAAATATTACCCACAACTATAACATTATATCAAATCCACACCATAATATTCAAAAAAATATTTCGAGAAATTTAAATCTTTATTCATAAAATTTGGGGCCTCACAGAAAATCTCAGCAACAAGCTTGGTTTGGTTACTATAATTCCCAACATGTAATTTTAATGTGTTAATGCTACTACACAAAGAAAATTTGGGGATTATTTATGTACTCACATTATATAACCCATGTACATTTTCTATTACCATGACTGTTATTATCATAATAACTTAATGAAATCATTATTAATTTAACAATTGATATTATTATTTGTCGATAGGGTATACACGAATGTTTACCCACACACTTCATATCATATAACAATATTATTATGCAACTCACATGAATGCAAATAACTCTTACTATATAGTCTATATATGATATATAGATATATTAATGTGTCACCTTGCACTATATATATAAAATATATAGTTAACTACCATGTAATAAGGTTTAATATATTGCATGTTTTCACAAATTATCAAGAAAATATATAATCATTTTATAAATTATTAATCTTTTACACATTAATTATTATTTATTCACAATAATTATTAATTAACACATTATCAATTAATTACTCAAAATTGCAATTAATCAACATGTTCAACTCTTTCTACTATATTCAAATAAATTGAATATTTAATTATTAATAATCCTATCAATTCCTTGATATTAAAGCCTTAGGGTTAGTCCACTAATTTAAATAAACTATTAGTGACTCCCTTTAATCATTTCTTAATTTCACATAACCGCATAAGGTTTAAATAGACTCACAAAACTAACTCATTAAAAATTAAATCACATATTTAATTAATAATGAGTTTCAAATTCATGGACGTTACAGATTTTTTGTCCCCTTCCTATCCTTTATTTCCAAATCGAATTCTTGTAGGAGAAGGATCCATCTGATTAGTCTAGGCTTAGAATCCTTCTTCGAAATCAAATAGCGAATTACCGAGTGATCCGTGTAAACCACTGTGACTCCCCCAAAATAGGTATACATCACCCGTCTTGGGTCACCAAATACATGGTACAAAATTCAAATACAACTTAATTATACAACTGTCGTGTAACATACGACAAAACATAAGCTGAGAGTTTTAAAACGAATATTGTCTTCTAGACAATATCCACACTCAAAGGAGTCCTCATTACAATTATTATCACACTATTTTATAAAATAGTGAGGACTACTATAACACCATCTCGGGCCATCACTCCGTTCCCCTATTAGTTTCGGCTACGTTCTCATTTCCTGAAGAGAACAATGGAAGTAAAAGGGTGAGCTCAACTAGCCCAGTAAGAAATATTATGACTAAGATAATGCAGAATAAGTTATCATTAGCCTTCAACAATGTTAAAATGATAGAATATAATAGACAACAAGTTTAACTGCAGCGAAACAAGCAATCCATTAGAAGAGTCAAGTAGAGCATGATATCTACTATCTTCTATGATTTAAAAAGTTTATCATTCACTTTATTGCTGGGACTCAGCTTAATAAATAGATCACATCATCGAATCATCCCTGCACTATGGGCCAAAGATATTCATTAGTATCATGTCCACAAATTATTCTTGCACTACAGGTATTGACGTATTTTGGGTCTTAAACCTCGTAGAAACATTCGCGTCATTCTCTCCTCATTATCAACCAAGTGGGACGCAAATCAGTACAACTCGGCAAACTTAGCTTCGTACTGCGACATAGTCATATTGTTTTGCTCCAACTTGATAAACTCCACCTCCTTCATGTGACGAATACTTTTGGGAAAGTACTTGTCATTGAAAAACTCTTAGAACTTCTCCCAAGACATCTTGAAGGCCAGTCGAGTGGATGCGTTTCTGATTCCCACTAATGTCGCCGCCTCTTCACGCAACATAAAGGTGGTGAAGGGAACCTTTTGCTCCTCTGAGCATTCTAAGACATCAAATATCTTGGTGATCTACTTTATCCACGTCTCCGCCTTAAGTGGTTCTGGCTTTCCCAAAAACTCCGGCGGTCCCAGCTTCTTGAACTTCTTAGCAGTGACCAGCCGTGGGTTGCCATTGTTTCCACCTGCATTTTGAACAGGAGCTTCTCTTGCTTGATGGTGCATGAATTGCATGAAGCCTCTAAGCATCCCATCGTTCATCATTTGATTGGTGTTGTTGTTTACCTAAGGATTATTGTCTTCCTGTTGCACATTATCCTGGGTATTAATCGTTGGTGACTCAACGGTCTCATGTGCTTCATTGCTTATCTCGACATTTTCAGATGCCATTTTCAAATACTGCCACAAAACAAGGGTTAATTGACATGCCACATATTATCCCTATACTCTGACCGACCAATTAAATACCAAATAAACTTAGGTAGGTCATACTAGCGAAGGAATTCTCCGTCTCTCCCCTCCTAGTTCTTGTCTCACATCTCAGCTAGGGTTCATATCCCTAAGCTCTGATACCAACTGTGACGCCCCCAAAATAGGTATACATCACCCATCTTGGGTCGCCAAATACATGGTACAAAATTCAAATACAACTTAATTATATAACTGTCGTGTAACATACGACAAAACATAAGCTAAGATTTTTAAAACGAATATTATCTTCTAGATAATATCCACACTCAAAGGAGTCCTTATTACAATTATTATCACACTATTTTATAGAATAGTGAGGACTACTATAACACCATCTCGGGCCTTCACTCCGTTCCCCTACTAGTTTCAGCTACGTTCTCATTTCCTGAAGAGAACAATGGAAGTAAAGGGTGAGCTCAACTAGCCCAGTAAGAAATATTATGACTAAGATAATGAAGAATAAGTTATCATTAGCCTTCAACAATGTTAAAATGATAGAATATAATAGACAACAAGTTTAACTGCAGCGGAACAAGCAATCCATTAGAAGAGTAAAGTAGAGCATGATATCTACTATCTTCTATGATTTAAAAAGTTTATCATTCACTTTATTGCTGGGACTCAGCTTAATAAATAGATCACATCATCGAATCATCCCTGCACTACGGGCCAAGGATATTCATTAGTATCACGTCCACAAATTATTCTTGCACTACATGCCAAGAATTATTCGTGTAATCATCAATGGTCATGACTATACCGAATTATCCCTGGTCATAATCATACCAATCAATCACAGTCCATCTATGCACGTAAGCCAAAGATGACTTTCATCATAATATAAGCATGAGGATGATGACAATGATATAAGAATTCAATAAAACAAGTTCAAGGATAAATTTTTAAAGATTTATAATTTAATTTATCCCGAAATCAATAACGTCCAAATTTTCAACATGATACTGATTTGTAGAGTAAAATTCAAGAATAATATCCATGTATTGAAAATAATTTGGACAAAAAAGAAATAAATTTTTTGGTGAATAGTACCCTGTGAATAGTTCCATTAGAATAGTACTTCGGGAATAGTACCCCATAAAAAGTACCCTGACATGAAAAGTGCTCCGAATACCCGAGTGAATAATATTATAGTGAATAGTAAAATTGGGTGAATAGTAACCTGTGAATAGTAACTCATGAATAGTACTCCGGTATGAAAAGTGCCTCGAATACCCGAGTGTAATATTATAGTGAATAGTAAAACTGGGTGAATAGTAACCCATGAATAGTAACTCATGAATAGTACTTCGAGTGAAAATATTGATATTTAATAAAAAAGTTCATATCAATATTCTAATAAAATGATAATGGATGAAGCGCAAAACTTATGGATATTCCACTAATTTCAAGGATTATAGAAGCAATACTTACCATAGTAAGTTTAGATTTAAGAATATAAAAAGAATTAACATACGAAAACAATAAATGGATTTTCACAAGTCATACGGTACGTAATCCGCGTAGACAGGTTATTCTGACATACTAAAGGATGAATACGAAAAATAGTATTCCTTATGAATACGAAAGAAATAATACCCCTTACCTTAGTAGAAAGTTGGATACTGCAAAAGTGAAGTAGCAGAATACTCTTCTTCTTGCTCTCTATAGTTTCTCTCTCTATGGTGTCTCTTGTGAATCTCAGTGAATTGGTGAGAATGAAAGAAGAATTAAGCTTCTATTTATGAGAGAATGGACTAAATAGTAACTAATTCACGAACGGTCCAGATTGATTCACTATTAGAACGGACGGTCCATATTGATTACTATTAAAACCACAACTGGCAGTCCAGATTGATTTACTTTTAAAACCACCACCGACGGTCCAAATTAATTTATATTTAAAACCACCACCGATGGTCCAGATTGATTACTTTTAAAACCACCACCGACGGTCTTGATTGATTTGCTTTTAAAACTACCACCGATGGTCCAGATTGATTAACAATTAAAACCACCATCAATGGTCCAGATTGATTTAACTTATTACACTTTAGTACCCCTAAAGTTTTCTAAGTTTGCATTATTCCCCCTTAACTTTTGTAAATCACTTATCTTCAGTAAACACATTTTTAATACTTCAATAATTATTCATCATTAATATTATAACTCACAATATTTAACAACCAGATCGTTCCCAGGAAAGAGGGGGCTTTCCGATAAGGATTTCTCCTTATTGGCGCGCAATTAGATGACCAAACCTCTCCTTGACAGAACTTCTACACATTGTCAATATTTCAAATAATAATATGAATAACTTTGTCCTCTCAATTATTGATTTAATAATATAACATAATATGCAGATGATACTGTGACAATAATTGAATCAATAATATGACAAATATGATGCAACAATTACTGTAGTAATAATTGAGTATAACTGAGTGACTTCTCACGTAAACATCAATAATCAATCACAGTGTGCTCTACTATGCAACCACGCCAGCGTATTCTTTGTACTTTACCATCGGGTAGTTCAACAGTTTAACGGTAAAACCTCCACTGTTATTTTTATAAAAAGATATTTCTGTCGTTTTCTAACTACGACAATACTTTCGTTGTGGGGTCCACCAATGATTGTGCCGTTGTACGAATATTCCCTGTTAAAACGAATATTCCCCGACCAATCGAATATTAACTGACACAATAAATATTTTATATCAACTTGCTTACTTTGCAAAATTTTCCAAATAATACCCACAACTATAACATTATATCATATCCATACCATAATATTCAAAAATATATTTCGAGAAAAATTATTCTTTATTCAAAAAAAGTTGGGGTCTTACAACCTCCCCTTCTTATGAAATTTCATCCTCGAAATTAGGGTACGTACCTGATATGTCGAAGAGGTGAGGATACCTCGTCAGATTCTAACTCTTTGAGGTATAACCTTTGAGCGTAGAATATGCTTCTTCTTATCCAAGATTTTAACAGGTACATCTTTATACGTTAAATCTTCCGCTATCTCGTCCGGTTCTAATTAAACAATGTGGTTCAAGTCTTCCACATATTTATGTAACATCGATACGTGAAAAACGTTATGAACACGCGACATACTTGGCGGTAAAGCGAGTCTATAGGCCACACTTCCTACTCGATCGAGGATTTCAAATAAACCAATAAAATCGAGGGTTGAGATTTCATCTCTTCGTCGATTCTTGCTTCTAGAATAACGCCCTCTTGAACCTTCTTTTTAACATTCATCAGCTCTAAGTCTGTAGCTTGATCGACTTTAACTTTATCGATTAAAGTCGGATCTAATCGTATATTCTTTATCTTCACGTAGGTTCTTGGAGTCTTTAACTCTATCTTCATCTTTTGTAAGTCATACGAAATGAGTCTTTGTGTTAACAACGTCACACTCGTACCCACATACGATCTTGTACTCAACTCGTCAGCTACCACGTTCGCTCTTCCACTATGATATTAAATTGTATGGTCATAATCTTCAACAGCATGAGCTAACGTATTTGGCGTATGTTGTAAGACCCCAGTTTTTATGAATAAAGATGATTGTTTTTTCTATAAATATCATTTTTGAATATTATGGAATGAATTTAATATAATGTTATAGTTGTGGGTATTATTTACAAATTTTGCAAAGTATGCAAGTTGTCATATTATATTCGATTGGTCGGGAAATATTCTTTTTGTCAGGGAATATCCGTACGACGGTACAATCATTGGTGGACCTCACAACGGAATTATTGTCGGATTGAGAAAACGACAAAAATATTTTATTGAAAATAACGGCGGAAGTTTTACCATTAATCTTTGTTGAACTACTCGGTGGTAAAAATGCGATGTCTGGCATGTGGTTGCATAAGAGTACACTGCAGTATTGATTATCGATACTTATGTGAGAAGTCATTTCAGGTTTTGTTTTATTATTTATATATATATATATATATAAGAATTATATATATATATATAAGGTATGTATTTATATATATATATATATATATATATATATATATATATATATATATAAGTAAAGTTGTCAAAGTTGTCAATTTGGGTGGGGGAAGGAAGATTTGGTTTATATGGGGAGGGAGTACAATTATTATCATTATACATATATAATTTGTCACATGTTTTGAGGATGGTGGGGGGAGGTTCACGACAAATCAATGAAAAAAAAGGGGAAGGATTGCTTGGAAAAGAGGGAGTTACATTATTATTATTATTATATTTATATATATGTAATTTAGTTGACAACTTGGTAAGGCTGATCACGGGAGTGTATCCCGTGAAAATTTTTACACATGCTATATATATTTAATATATATAATATATAATATATTTTATTTAAAAGATTTTGCTTTAAATATGGATCGTCCGATTAAAAGTAAATCAATCTGGACCGTTCATGAATTAGTTACTATGCAGTCCATTCTTCTATAAATAGAAGCTCATTCCTTCATTATTTTCTTACGAATTCACTTAAAGAAGAAGAGTTTTCTGTTACTTCACTACTCTGATATCATGTTTATTTTACGGTAAGGGGTATTATTTCTTTCTTATTCATGAAGAGAACTTACATTATTCCATTCTTTATTATTACATTGGAATAACACCGTATCTGTGATCTACCCTATACTTGGTGAAATTCTTACATTATTCCATTATTTATTATTACATTGGAATAACTTTATCATCAAATACCGCATGCATGGTGATTTCTGTTGTTACTCCATTCTTTATTATCTTTGTTGAAATATCCTGTCGATGCATGATATTACTTTGACTGTTTTATTATTTATTATTGATTGGAATAACTTTGTTTATCGCAACCGCATGCATTATGATTTCTTTTGTTATTCCATTCTTTGTTATACTCAGTTGGTTAAAGTTTTGACTTCTATACTCCATGAAATTAATGGAATATCCTTGATATTTGCACTTCATCCAGTATCTTTCATGGAAATATTCTTCTGAGCATTTTTGAATTTTACTCTACAAAGCAGTATCATGTTGACAATTTGGACGTTATTAGTTCCTGAATAAATTAATTCGTGAACTTGTTTTATTGAATTCTTATATCATTGTCATCATCCTCATGTTTATATTTTTTTGAAAGTCATCTGTGGCCTGTAGTGCATAGATGGACTTGGTATGATTATGACCAGGGATTATTCGGTGTAATCATGACCGTAATGTTACAAATGATGTGATAAAAGTCCTCATTGGCCCGTAGTGCATTGATGGACAGTTGTTGGCATGATCATGACCATTGATGAATACACGAATATCCTTATCCTTGGCCTGTAGTGCATGGATAATTTGTGGTCGTGATATTAAAGAATATCCTTGGCCGTAGTGCAGGGGTGATTCGATGATGTGGATTATTTATTAAGCTGAGTCTCAGCGATAAAAGTGATGAAAAACTTTTTAAATCATAAAAGATAGTAGATTTTATTCTCTACTTGACTCTTTTAATGGATTGCTTGATCCGCTGTAGTTAAACTTGATGTTTGTTATATTGTATCAGTTTAACCTTGTTGTTTTAAGGCTAATGATAATTTATTACGCATTATCTTAGTCATAATATTTCTTCTTTGGGCTAGTTGAGCTCACCCTTTCTTTCACCGTTCTCTTGAGAAAATGAGAGCGTGAAATTTGGGACGAGTCGGGGAACGGAGTGATGGTCCTAGATGGTGTATTAGTAGTCCTCACTATTCTGTTAAATAGTGTGACAATAAATGTAATGAGAACTTATTCTGAGAGAGGATATTGTCTAGAAGACAGTATTTGTATTAAAACTCACAGCTCTCTTGTTGTATTTTAAAGATTGTATTTGTATTTTGTACCATGTATTTAGAGACTCAGAATAGGTGATGTATACCTATTTTGGGGGCGTCACACATGTTACGTTCATTTTGGGTGAAAAAATATTTAAGGGTTTTGTATCGTATTCAAGGTCGATACAAAATTCAATTTCACGCCTTGGGGGTAGGCCAGGAAGTTCTTCAGGGAATACGTCAGGAAATTTATTAACAATAGAAATATCATTCAAATCTGACGTATTTTTATTTAAATTCGTGACATGGCTAAGAAAGCTTGACATCCATTTTTCAATAAATGAATAGCTTTATGGCTTGATATGATAATGAATGACTTTAGTGGTTTGGTTACTTGAATTTGCATAACAGGTTGGTTAGGAATATGAAAACTAACAACCTTACGAAAATGATCAATGTTAGCACGATGAGTAGTCAACCAATTAATTCTTAAAATCACATCGAATGCAAGTATTTTCAAAGAGATAAGATCGGACAGGTAATGTGAACGTGTCAATTTGAATCAAACAAGATTTTTAAACAGTGGAGGTAACAAAGGTTTCTCATAACGAAGTTTCAACCGATAAGTCAAAATCTAATTTCTCTAGAGTCAAATTTAAACGTTGAGCGCAAGTAGGAGAAATAAAAGAGTGGGTAGAACTAGTATCGAATAAGGTATATACTTCGAAAGAATTTATAATTAACTAACCCGTTCTAACTTCGTTCGGGTTACTCATTTTTTGAGAAGTCATGAAAAATGCTCTTCTTGAAACCGCCGACTTTGTTTTGTCTGTATCCGCCTTTGGTGCCACTGTCCCAGCTGGACTTGACTTTACTACACGACAAAATCGAGCTAGGTGACCTTCTCTTTCGTAATTGTAACACGCTTTGGACTGCATTGTGCAGTTTGGACTGATGTGTCCCTCTCCTCCGTATTTGTAACATACGACCGATGGTCGTTCTCCTTCCTTAACAACAGGTGCTGGTGCTGACGTCTTTCCATCATTATTAAATCTCCTCTTCTTGAAATTTCCACTTCTATTATCTTGGCCATGATTACCACCGGAGTGGTTACCATTTCTTGCATGTTGATTCCCTCCACGTTTGTTGTCATTGCTTCGATGACTACTACCATTGGTATTATCGACTTGCCGGCTGCTCTCTCTTGGTTGGGTTGGCTCATTATCGTGCTCCAATAACTGAGCCCTATTTACAACATCTGAATACAAACACAGTTTGTGAGAAATGAGGTATTGACGTATTTTGGGTCTTAAACCTCGTAGAAACATTCGCGTCATTCTCTCCTCATTATCAACCAAGTGGGACGCAAATCAGTACAACTCGGCAAACTTAGCTTCGTACTGCGACATAGTCATATTGTTTTGCTCCAACTTGATAAACTCCACCTCCTTCATGTGACGAATACTTTTGGGAAAGTACTTGTCATTGAACAACTCTTAGAACTTCTTCCAAGACATCTTGAGTGCGTCAGGCTGGGTACGTTTTACAGATTCCCACTAATAATCTGCCTCTTCACGCAACATAAAGGTGGTGAAGGGAACCTTTTGCTCCTCTGAGCATTCTAAGACATCAAATATCTTGGTGATCTACTTTATCCACGTCTCCGCCTTAAGTGGTTCTGGCTTTCCCAAAAACTCCGGCGGTCCCAGCTTCTTGAACTTCTTAGCAGTGACCAGCCGTGGGTTGCCATTGTTTCCACCTGCATTTTGAACAGGAGCTTCTCTTGCTTGATGGTGCATGAATTGCATGAAGCCTCTAAGCATCCCATCGTTCATCATTTGATTGGTGTTGTTGTTTACCTAAGGATTATTGTCTTCCTGTTGCACATTATCCTGGGTATTAATCGTTGGTGACTCAACGGTCTCATGTGCTTCATTGCTTATCTCGACATTTTCAGATGCCATTTTCAAATACCGCCACAAAACAAGGGTTAATTGACATGCCACATATTATCCCTATATACTACGACCCACCAATTAAATACCAAATAAACTTAGGTAGGTCATACTAGCGAAGGAATTCTCCGTCTCTCCCCTCCTAGTTCTTGTCTCACATCTCAGCTAGGGTTCATATCCCTAAGCTCTGATACCAACTGTGACGCCCCCAAAATAGGTATACATCACCCATCTTGGGTCGCCAAATACATGGTACAAAATTCAAATACAACTTAATTATATAACTGTCGTGTAACATACGACAAAACATAAGCTAAGATTTTTAAAACGAATATTATCTTCTAGATAATATCCACACTCAAAGGAGTCCTTATTACAATTATTATCACCTTTATTTTATAGAATAGTGAGGACTACTATAACACCATCTCGGGCCTTCACTCCGTTCCCCTACTAGTTTCAGCTACGTTCTCATTTCTTGAAGAGAACAATGGAAGTAAAGGGTGAGCTCAACTAGCCCAGTAAGAAATATTATGACTAAGATAATGAAGAATAAGTTATCATTAGCCTTCAACAATGTTAAAATGATAGAATATAATGAGCAACAAGTTTAAGCTGCAGTGAACAAGCAATCCATTAGAAGAGTAAAGTAGAGCGTGATATCTACTATCTTCTATGATTTGAAAAGTTTATCATTCACTTTATTCTTTGGGACTCGACTTAATAAATAGATCACATCATCGAATCATCCCCGCACTACGGGCGAGGATATTCATTAGTATCACGTCCACAAATTATTCTTGCACTACATGCCAAGAATTATTAAGTGTAATCATCAATGGTCATGACTATACCGAATTATCCACGGTCATAATCATACCAATCAACAGATCCATCTATGCACGTAAGTTCAAAGATGACTTTCATCATAATATAAGCATGAGGATGATGACAATGATATAAGAATTCAATAAAACAAGTTCAAGGATAAATTTTTAAAGATTTATAATTTAATTTATCCCGAAATCAATAACGTCCAAATTTTCAACATGATACTGCTTTGTAGAGTAAAATTCAAGAATAATATCCATGTATCGAAAATAATTTGGACAAAAAAGAAATAAATTTTTTGGTGAATAGTACCCTGTGAATAGTTCCATGTGAATAGTACTTCGGGAATAGTACCCCATGAAAAGTACCCCGACATGAAAAGTGCCCCGAATATCTGAGTGAATAATATTATAGTGAATAGTAAAATCGGGTGAATAGTAACTCGTGAATAGTACCCCGGCATGAAAAGTGCCCCGAATACCCGAGTGAATAATATTATAGTGAATAGTAAAACCGAGTGAATAGTAACCCGTGAATAAAAACTCGTGAATAGTACTTCGAGTGAAAATATTGATATTTAATAAGAAAGTTCATATCAATATTCCAATAAAATAATACTGGATGAAACGCAAAACTTACGGATATTCCACTAATTTCAAGGATTATAGAAGCAATACTTACCATAGTAAGTTTAGATTTAAGAATATGAAAAGAATTAACATAAAAAAAAGCAAGAATGGATTTTCACCATATATATACGGTATGTAATCCAGCGTGAGACAAAGTTATTCCGACATACTAAAGGATGAATACGAAAAATAGTATTCCTTATGAATACGAAAGAAATAATACCCCTTTTGTGACGCCCCCAAAATAGGTCCATTCCATCCAACCCATTCTGAGTCGCCAAATACATGGTACAGAAATAACTACAACTTTATTAATACATTTGTCGTGCAAAATCGACAACATATATATCTTGTGAGTTTAAATATAATTATTGTCTTCTAGACAATATCCACACGCAAATAAATCTCCATCACAATTATTGATACATTATTTTACAAAAATGGTGAGGACTACTAAACAACTCTCTCTAGAACCTTCATTCCATACCCCGACTAGTACTCGCTACATTCTCGCCTCCTGAGAAGAAAAATGGAACAAAAAGGAAAAGGGTGAGCTCAACTAGCCCAGTAAAGTATATTATGACTAAGATAATATACAACAAATTATCGTTAGTCTCCAACAAAGAAAAATCTAATAGAATACAATAGACAACCAGTTTTAAATCAATCTTCGCAGTGAAAATAATAATTCATTAGAATAGTTAAGTAGAGAATGCAACCTACTATCTTCTATATATGAATTTAAAAGTTCATCGTCGATATTTTATCCCTGTAACATCAATCAATATATATCTAGAATCAAATATTCATCTTTGCACTACAGGCCAAAGATATTCATCAGTTAGTCATGTTCATCTAAACACCTGTTCATCTTTGCACTACGGGCCAAAGATATTAATCAGTCGGTCATGTTCATCTCAACACCTGTTCATCTTTGCACTACGGGCCAAAGATATTCATCAAGAAATCATTCATCTTTGCACTACAGGCCAAAGATATTCAGTAATATCATTATTTAGGATTGAGGGCGATGACTTTTTTTTTAAAGAAAACGAATCCAGTGAAACAAAAGAACAAGTATTAAGGATTCGTACTTTAAATAATCCCAGTTCAAAAATACTTCATAAATAATCATAGTGAAGTAAAATTCAAGAATGATCAAAACATAGATCCAATCCAAGATAGGAATCATAACAGACAATCTTAGATACAGAAAAGAAAATTTAATTTTTCTGTGAATAGTGTCGTATTTGTGAATAGTGTCGTATACGTGAATAGTGCCGTATATGTGAATAGTAACTCTGACACCAAAAGATAGAAATTTCATAAAAAAACATCTTCACGCTTCGTGAATAGTACTCGTGAATAGTAACTCGTGAATAATAACTCATGAATAGTAACTCGTGAATAGTAACTCATGAATAGTAACCCCGACATGAAAAAGTTCCAAATTTGATAAAAAGTTCCAACCAATATTTCAGCATAATGATATTGAAGAAATAATATCATTTGAGAAGAAAATAACATCCCTTACCTCGAAAAGACAGACTTTAGTTGAAACAGGATATAGGCTATGACTTGAACTTGCATCAGTATAGCAATACTCAAAGTATACTCAAAATACTCACAAGAATACTCGATAATATAGAGAGAGAAAACTTCAGTTTCTGGTGTGATTTTCAATTCTAACCTAAGCACCCTATTTATAGGAAAATGCTTAGAATACCAAAGTAGAAAATTTAATATAATATTAATATATATAAAATTTTTCTATGCACACTCTTATAAACTAAAATCAGCTCATTTCAACAACCAACCAAGCCCACCAAACATATCAAAAACGTTTTTCTAATTTAAAATAATTTAAACTTCCAAAAATTAATTATTTCAGAACTCCAGAACTTCAATAATTCATAACAAATAGCCCTTTTACCAGAAAATTCGAATCTCACGAATGTTTATAGGAAATTCAATTCTCTACAACTTTGCACAGAAGAAAGTTTTCCAAATTCCAAATGAAGAAATTCGAAAGAAATCCACAAACGGGAGATTTTACGGTATAATCAAAATTCGGTTAATAATTGTGTCCACCAACACACAAAATATGTGTTAAACATTTAATGCCACAAAAATACTCTTCCTCCTCATATACTCATATATCCCACATTCATTATAAAATATCACATAGTTAATATATTATTAAAATAATATATTTAAATGAATTATTTTATCGAAAAAGATAAAATATTAATTTTCAACAATTGTCACATTAAAAATTTTCTCCATCTATATCCACGGAAAATCAATATTTTCCTCATCATATAAATCAATAATTAATTATTCACAAATAATATTACTGAGAATCACAAGATCGCAACGGTAGTTCTCGGAAAGAGGGGCTTTCAATAAGGATCTCTCTCATCTTGGCGCCGCAATTAAGTGACCAAACCTCTCCTTAATGAACTTTCTAGACATTGCCAATAATGTTTTCTTATAATATTATTAGGATAATATGAATTATTGCTTCGATAATGGAAAATATTGTGTAATGACAATTTATTGAAACAACAATAATATAAAATATCAATGCGCAATTATTGAATCAATAAAATAAAATCTTTGAGCAATAATTCATGTAACAATTATTGAGTAAAGTGCCTTCTTACGTAAGAATCAATAATTGGTGCAATGTGTCATCTTGTTCAACAACGCGTATTAATGTGTTTTAACCTCCGGGTATTCCAACAAGATAATCTGTGATAATAACTACGCCATTATTTATAAACAACTTATATTTGTCGTTTTCTTCATCCAATCGCTTTTCGTTATGGGGCCCACAATAGACTGTGCCGTCGTATGAATATTCCCCGATAGTACGAATATTCCACGACCAAACGAATATTCCCCGACAATAATGAATATTTTATAACCAGCTTGCTTATTCAAAATATTTGCGTATTTTACCCATAACTATCCACATTAATCAAATCAACCCTTACTATTTCAAAATAATAAATAGAGAAAAATAAATTTCATTTATTAATAATTTGGGGTCTTATACCTTACCTTAGTAGAAAGCTGGATACTGCAAAAGTGAAGTAGCAGAATACTCTTCTTCTTGCTCTCTATAGTTTCTCTCTCTGTTGTAACATTCCAGTTTTTTTTTAAATTGTTATATTAAATATTTATTGAATTATATAATTATTTAATGGATGTGTTTATTGTTGAATAAATAATTGTTCAAATTTGATTCGATTTGGTTAATTATTTGTTAAGTAAATAATTAAGAAAATTAATTATTATATTCTAATTTAATTTAATTATTAAGTTAGAGATTTTATGATGATTAAATGAATTATTATATTTTAATTTGAATTTGTAATTAAAAGGATGTGTTAGTTGATTAAATAAAGTTATAATTATAAAAAAAATTATAATTTTGTGGTATTAATTTATGTGTTAAAGTAATTTAATAAATTTTTATTAGAATTAATTTAATTGATTATTGAAAAATTTAATTAAATAAAAATGTGACAAATAACCTTCTATAAAGGAGTTATTAAAATAAATTAAAAGAGTTTAATTCAGTTTTACCAAACAAGGTGTAAGATTTAATAGGTTATTTTTAGTTAGTTAGCCAAAAAAGCCTTATGGCTTTTGAGTTTTAAAAAAAAAGAAACTGATGTCAGTTAATTGATATATTTATATTATACAATTATTACATATTATATTATATATGTTATATTTTGTTAGTTCGTTAGTTAGAGTTAGGAAGAAAGGCTCAGAAGAAGAAGAAGATGAGAAGAAAATTGAGAGAATTCTAGAGAAATTGATAGAGAAGTTGGAGGAAGGAAGCTTGTTGATCAAAGAAGTTATCATCTTTTAGAAAACAAGATATCATCCTATCTTTTTTAAGTTTCTTTAAAGTTTTAGTTTTCTCTTCCAAAATTCTCTGTGAAATTGTTTTATTGTTTATGGCTTTATATGATAAATTAGTGTTCTGAAACTGTTTTCATAAGTTATATATGAGTATAGTCAATGAATTTATGATATGTATGTAATTTGTGAAGAAAACTATATTACAATGAATTTATATGAATATAACTTAGTTTAAAGTTAAATTAAGGTTTAGTTAGTTGTTTAATTTATAAATTGACTATTGATTTTGAAAGAGGTTGTATAAACATAAACAAGGTACTTTGAATTAAATGTTTTGGTTGAAAAACAAAATCACAATGTTGATTTTCACTAAAAACGTCAAAAAGTGAAGTTTTATCAAAAATAGTGAAATTGGATGTTTTAAATTCGATGTTTATGTTGTTTTATGGGTAGAAACATGTTAAGAGTCTTTGAATTATGTTTATATGAAGTCTCTGTATGAATTACATGCTAATTAGGTTGTTAGAAAGTAGCTTGTAGGCCAAAATTGGCTTTGTTCATGTGATTTCCGTAGCTAGTCATCGAGGACTACAATTCATTGCATGAAATACGCTTCTGAAAATATAGTTCTCGTGTCATGATGATAATAATGCTGCGCCTTGCCACGCCACTTAGTGGCTTGTGTCTTCGCCCATGACTCGATCACATGTGCCATAGGCAATGTACACCCACAAAGATAAATCGTGGTACAAATGTAATGAAGTTAGCGTAATGGTCGACGATTGTAACTTTTGTACACAAAGTCTGAAGGAATTGTTGTGTTAATAGTAGGACTATTAAATTAGGATTTCAGTATTTCTATACCAAGAATGAGCATGTTATTAACAATTAACTAGTTTTGTTACTAATGTAACTTGATTATGTGATTAAAAATCAAATCTTACATGATGAATATACTTAGTTAATATGTATTGTGGTAGTGACTAACTATGTCATGATGACATATATATATATATATATATATATATATATATAGGGTATTGTGATTCGAATTATTCGGTTTAGCCTACAAGCAAGACAAGTTCTCTAAATCTATTATCTCGTTGAGCGAATTATTGTTTCTAATTCGATTACATTATAATGATGCAAGTTTTCTAAACTTTATTTTTATATTGAGCAAGTTATTCTTGTATTTAACTTGTTATTTAACATGCAAGTTTATATATTCTGATACACTAATGTTGAACAGTTTTATCGTTCAATTTGCTATTTGTTATGCATGCTTAGTTTTCAATTTTAAATAACCTTGGCTTAATATTATTCAAGCAAGGCATGTTATAGTTATTCAACATGTATGCTATTAGATTATTCCTAAAGCATGACCTTAATTTACAATGTCGATTCAGTTATGATTATTCCATAGTACAACATTATTAATTTTATTCAACTAATCCTTAGTTGATGTTCGTTAAATTCCAAATTACCTTAAAATGTATCCAAACCAAATTTACTTTGGGGCGGACTTGTACTCTAAATACTGAGATGAACAACCCTAATATTAGGGGATAATTTACGCTTTGCACTGAAATGTTTGTGCACAATACATTGTTCGAAGGGTTGATCCCCCTAAGTACGAGGAGTCCCTATAGTCTTATGACTGTTAAAGTTTAAGTTGAAAAATTATTTATAACTATAGACATAGTTCGTGGTCTTAGGACCCTCAGTTATATACTTCAGAATGTTGATAGACCATATTGTTCATTTCTATTGAGCCTCTTAATTGATAGTTGTTGTAAAGATTTTCATTCATTGTTGTTTCAAGTGAGCTTTGTTTGCTCACTCTTGCTTATATAACTATTACAGTTAAAGATGAGAAGGTTGATGTACCTAGAACCAGTAAGGGAAAAGAAAAGATGAACAAGTATTGAAGACTTGTAATATGTTGATATTTTATTATCAGATTTTAATTGAATGATTGTAATGAAGTTTATTTATTTTTCGCATTTGAATGATTGTATTTAAAGGTTAGACAACCTGGGAGATTTTTATTATGTAACCCTTTAATGGGGAAGGTTTTATTATTGAATTTTATTGTGATTGGGTAGTTAGATATGAATGTTTGAGTAAGTGACACCAAATCATGTGGGAATGAAGTACCTGGGTTTGGGGGTGTCACAAGTTGGTATCAAAGCATTAGGTTATGAACCTTAGGTGGGGGAAAAGCCTTAGGAAGTAACCTTTGAAAAGATAGTGATGATGAACTCTTATCGAGTTTCAAGGAGAAAGTAATAAAACACTTATGTGCTTACGTGATTACAACTTATGTGCTCGTGAGTGTCGAGTAATGATGATTAATAACTAAAACTTAAAAATCTTGTTTTTAGGATGGCTAATGTCGGAGAATCAAGTCAAGCTAGGGAGGAAGGACCTTAGATGCCTAGAGAGGAGGAATCTCGTGATGTGAGACTTTGAATTTTATGAAATGAAAGTATTCAATTTTCTTATAATTATTCTATTTAGTAAATGGTTAAATTGATAAAAGGTTAAAGTTAAGGGTGATATGTGAAAATTTTTCAAAGTAAGCAAGTTGTCAAAAAATATCCGGTAGTAAAAGTATAGTAATACGCGTGGTTGCATAGTAGCACACAGTAAAGATTATTGATGCTTATGTGAGAAGTCACTAAGTTATACTTAATTATTGTCACAGTATCATCTGCATAATATGTTATATTATTAAATCAATAATTTAGACGGCAAAGTTATTCATATTATTATTTGCAATATTGATAATGTGTAGAAGTTCTGTCAAGGAGAGGTTTGGTCACCTAATCATGCTTATGATAAGGAGAAATCCTTATCGGAAAAGCCCCTCTTTCACAGGAGCGACACGGTTGTTAAATATTGTGAGTTATAATATTAATGATGAATAAGTTCGTGTTGATTAAAGAAGAAATTGATAATTCCATTGTGTGGGAATTATTAGTGTTAGTGGAAATTGACATTTATTTCAATAATAATTGATGCCTGGAGGTTATATTGACCAATTGGGTAATTCACCGGATAAATGAGCAATTAATCGCTATTAATTCACATGCTTATAACTATGTGTTCACATGTGTGTACTATTAATTCACATGATTTACTATTAGGGGAGTCGGTACAAGATTGATAATACTTACATGACTAAATTAAAAATGGAGGTATAGTTGAAGGTATTATACTATAATTAATTTTTTCACATGTTTAGAACTATTGAGTCACATGATTTACTATTAATTCACATGATTTACTATTAGGCGAGGTGGTGCAAGTTTGATAATACTTGCAGGACTAAATTAAAAATGAAAGAAAAGTTGAAGGTATTATACTGTAATATTTCGAGCTCCAGAACGTGCAATTATCGAAACTATATTTTTCTATAAATAGAAGCTCATTCTTCCTTCATTTCTCACCAATTCATTAAGTCTCACAAGAGCAATTATAGAGATAGAAGCTACAGAGAGAGAAGCTATAGAGAGAAAGAAGAAGAGTAGTCTGCTACTTCACTACTCCAGTATCTAGTCTTCTTCTGAGGTAAGGGTTATTATTTTTATATTCTGAAGAGATATTATTTTTCGTATTCATATGAATATTATTATCGTTCAATATTCATTATATTCATTTAATATTCGTAAGGAATATTATTTTCATTCAATATTCGTTAGGAATATTATTTTCGTTCAACCGTTGTAAGTAAGGGGTTTCTGCTAGGGGCAGTTTCGTAATTTTTCTGACCCTCAAAAATTCTGGAAAAATTTAAAATGATAATTTGATGAGTTTTCTAGATTGTGTCCAAAAATGGCAATTTTTGGATGTATAGATTAGGAGTTATGAATTTTATGGGAAAAGACTATTTTAAAAGTAAACCCTTATAACTCCTTGTGGTTAACTCCAAAATTGGTGAAATTTTTATTGAAATTACATCTATATAATATCAGTATACCCTGTAAATTTCGGAATTTTTGGACAAAAGTATAATTTTTGATAAATGTCTAAATATTCGGCAGTTTTAGTCATATGAAAAATAGTAAATGAATTTTAAAAATTCTGAGAAAAATATATATTCAATATGGGACTATATTCTGATAAATACCAGAAAAGAAAATTTGTTTGTACTGATTTGGTATTTTTCATGAAAATGGACTAGTTATGAGTAAATGAATTAAATATGTTATGTGAAGTAAGAAAATTGGAAAATAGGATTTTATGGCTTGAGAATCCTATATAAGGTATATCTGATTTTTTATGAGAGTTTTGGTTATTGGTGATGAAATCTTATGAGTTTGACATTTTAGAATGATTAAATGCATTAATTAGTAGAGTGTAAACAATTAAAATAAATTGTTTATAAGTTTAAGAAATGATTAAAATATTGTGATAATATTAAATAATATTAGATTATGAGATTATTAAGTGATTTATAACATTTGGATTAAGATGTTATAAATATTGATATGGATTTTATTGTGAAACTTTATCTTTTGTGTGGGGAGTTTCTTATTCACGTATACGACTTTAATCGCTTCACGATATCTGCACTATTCATGTATATGGCAATTATTTGCGTATATGACATTATTTATGTATGCGGTACTATGTACGAATACGGAGTACTATTTACGAGTTACTATTCATGAGTTACTATTTATGAGTTACTATTCACGGGGTACTATTTACCAGAAAAATATATTTCTTTTCTGTCCAAATTATTTTTGGTACATGAATATTATTCTTGAATTTTACTCCACAAAGCAGTATCGTGTTGACAATTTGGATATTTTTAAACTCTGGATAAATTTAAAGTCTTTAATATTTATCCTTGATTTCGTTTGATTAATGCTTATATCATTGTCATCGTCCTCATGCTTATATTATGATGAAAGTCATCTTTGGCTTACGTGCATAGATAGACTGTTGATTATTGGTTTTCTGAGTTGTATATCTTTGGCTTACGCAAAGAGGCGAATTGTTGATTATTGGTTTTATAGTTGTATATCTTTCGCTTACGTGCAAAGATGGACCGTTGATTATTGGTTTCTGAGTTGTATATCTTTGGCTTACGTGCAAAGATGGACTGTTGATTATTGGTTTTACAATAGTATATCTTTGGCTTACGTGCTAAGATGAACTGTTGATTGATATCTTTGGTCATAGTGCAAATATGAACTGTTAATTGATAGCTTTGGCCCGTAGTGCAAAGATGGACATGTGTATGACATGATCATGACCACTTGTGATACTAATGAATATCCTTGGTCATAGTGCATGGATAATTCAATGATGTGATTGGCAGGATCATGACCATTAGTTAACAGTTGAATGTTTTTGGCCGTAGTGCACTGACAAACAATTAATTGGTATGATCATGACCATTGGTTTTATAGTAAAATATCTTTGGCCCGTAATGCAAAGGTAGACAACTGATTGGTATGATCATTGTCATTACATTTGAATATCTTTAGCCTTTGGGGTAAGCATATTGAGTAAACGTTCTATTAAGTCTTTGTGGCAAGGAGAAACTGTTGATTTACATGATTATAAATATGAATTGTGGATTTAACTATAATCTTTGGTGGTTTAGGTGAAGATAGGTGATGATAGTTCTTTTTGTCTTGGGTATAACAAATAACTGTTGTTGAGTATTACAGGAATGAAATATTAACGATGGACTTTTAATCTAGAAGAGATAGTAGATATTATGTTCTACTTGACTCTTCTACTAGATTGCTTATTCCGTTGCAGTTGTTGATCTAAAACTTATTGTCTATTGTATTCTATCAGTTGATATACTGTTGAAGGCTAAGGATAATTTATTCTTCATTATCTTAGTCATAATATTTCTTACTAGGCTAGTTGAGCTCACCCTTTCTTTCACTATTCTCTTCAGGAAATGAGAATATAGCTGGGACGAGTCGGGGAATGGAGTGATGGTCCGAGATGGTGGCTATAGTAGTTCTCACTATTCTGTGAAATAGTGTGATAATAAATGTAATGAGGACTCCATTGAGAGTGGATATTGTCTATAAGGCAATATTCGTGTTTAAACTCTCAGCTATGTTTTGTCGTATTTGGCACGACAATTGTATAATTAAGTTTGTAGTTGATTTCTGTACCATGTATCTGGCGACTCAAGATGGGTGATGTATACCTGTTTTGGGGGCGTCACACGTAACATTCAAGTGGTTTGGGAACAACTACTTCCACGGGAGTCAGCCCCGTTGCTTACAGTGGTGGAAGATGAGGATGATGATGTAGAAACAGATGAGGAAGACCCCGTTGAGTTGCCGCAGGCGAATGAGGATGACGAGAACGAGGAGGAAGAGATTCCACTGACATCGATAGCTGCTCGTATGTACGATGAAGTCTACGACCGCAATGTGGAACTTCAAGATACTGTCGAGGAATTGCAAGAGATAGTAGCTGAGAAACAGACCTCGATGGCACAGAAGGACGACGAAATCCAGGACCAAGAGGAACATCTGAACAATGTTGAAGAAGAGCTGGTTCACACTAAAGGAGAGAACGAGCGAATGATAGCAGAGATTGCAGAGTTGAAGAACAAGTTGAAAGAGGAATCTACTAAGAGGGTAAGAGCTGAAGACGCGTACGAGGAAGCTTATCAACGAGCCGAAATAGCAGAGGGAGACACACAAGCAAAGAGAATGAAGATGGAGGAAATGAATAAAGTGTTCAACACCATGATTAATCGAGCTCAGGATCGGGTCATGGGTTATCCGATTCAGTTTGAGACACTCCCATCGTACATATTAGATCATCGAACCATGTTCCGAATTATGGATGAAGGGCATCGTAAGGCTATGCAGTATCTTAGTAGGACATCGTAGGGAATGTACTTGATATATGATTTATGATATGATAAATAATATGTAAATCCCAAGTGTTATGTAACCTATGGGATATGATAATAATGTCCTGAAACTTTAGGAGTTCAGAAAATAATGTAAATAGCAGTGATGCTATTTTTGTGATGTTTTCAAGTAAATTATGAATGAATAAAAGTTATTATCTTATTTTATCCAAAGTATTATGTGTTATGTGATTATTACTTGTATGGGGGTAAGTTAAGTAGAAATTACTTAAAAGAGTTGAGTAATAATCTAATGAGTGTATTTTTTTAACAGAAAATGCCTCCAAGACGTCAACCACCCCGACAGAGAACCACTAAAGGAACCAATAACAATAATAATGTGAAGCTAACCCCGATTCGTGATTGGTGGACGTTCTCGACATTTTGACCGCAGAATCAACCGCAGAATCAACCACAAAATTAAGCTACGATATTTAAGGACTTCAAGGCAGTTGGACCACCAGAATTACGTGGGTCCATGAACCCGATTGAGGCACAGACCTAGGTTATGGAGATAAAGAAAGTGTTTGATGTTGCGGGAGTAGGGGAGGATCAGAAGACTACTTTTGCAACATTCATGTTGGAAAGCAGAGGCTAGTTATTGGTGGCAGGCCAATAAAACTCGAGGAGGAAAAGGGGTTATAACCTGGGATAGGTTTAAGGAGATGTTCTTTGAGACCTATTTCCCAGAGAGTTCGAAGAGTCAGTTAGAAGTGCAGTTTTTAGAACTGAAGCAGGGAATGATGACGGTGCCGGAGTATGCCGCGAAATTCAACGAGTTGGCGAGGTTTGCGCCATATCAAGTCAGCATAGATGAACGCAATGCGAAGAGGTTTGAACAGGGACTGAAGCCCTGGTTGTATAGTAGGGTTTCCCTATTCCAGTTGAAGACATTTACAGCAGTAATGGAAAAGGCAATTGTCGCTGAAGGTGGAGGCGAGGCTGTAACTAAGTTCAATCAAGAATAGAAAAAGAAGAAGAATGAAGTGGAGATTAAGAATGGAGGTGGTGGTAGTGGAAATGGTAACAATAATCTGAAAAGAAAGTGGAATGGAAATATGGGTGCTGGAAATCAGCAGGGTAACCAACAGAATAAGAAGTTTGAAGCATGTCCTACATGTAGGAAGATTCACAAGGGTGTATGCTTAATGGGGAAACTAGTATGCTTTAACTGTGGCCAGGACGGTCACATCGCCCCAAATTGCAATCAACCCAAGAAGAACGTTTGCTTCACATGCGGGTCCAATGATCACTTTGCTCGTGAGTGCCCTAAGAAGAAAGATGGAGAGACAACGGGAAGCCAGTGAGGTAGCAGTGGAGGTACATGGGCTATTACTGGACCAACGTCATCAAACAAACCCACAGCCAGAACCTTCAACATGACTGTGCAATATGTTGTGCAATTAAAGGATGTGGTGTCAGGTATTATCCCAATCAATGATATTGATGCTTATGTATTATTTGATTCGGGTGCTACTTGCTCATTTATATCTGATGAATTTGCTATGAGATTAGGATTGCCTAGTGAAGAATTGAATTTTCCTTTAAACATAGAAATTGTGAATAAGGAAGTAATCCCTGTTAGGTTCGTATATAAGAACTGTAGGGTGAATATTAAGGGAAATATTATGATGGTAGATTTAATTCTGATTAGTCTTGGAGAGTTTGATGTTATTTTGGGAATGGATTGGTTGTTCAATTGTGGAGCTATAATTGATTGCCAAAAGAAATGCGTAAACCTTATGACTCCATCAAAGGTAGTCTTTCATGGTAGCAAATCGCCTAGATAAATGAGATGTCTGACGATTATGCAGGCCAAGAAGTTGTTGAGTTAAGGCTGTGTGGGTTATTTTGCTTACATAGTCGATACTCAGAAGAAGGGTGTAAAACTGGAAGAAATACCAGTAGTTAGGGAATTCGTGGACGTGTTTCCGGAGGATTTGCCAGGACTTCGGTCTGACAGAGAAATCGAGTTCGTGATCGACTTAGCGCCAGGAATCGCTCCAATATCGAAGGCCCCGTACATAATGGCTCCGGTAGAGATAAAGGAACTGATGGTATAACTGCAGGAGTTGTTGGACAAGAAATACATTCGGTAGAGAGTGTGTCACCGTAGTAGCAGCTTGGGTGTTATTTATAAGACCCCAAATTTTATGAATAAAGATGATTTTTTATGAATATATTATTTTGAATATTATGGAATGAATTTGATATAATGTTATAGTTGTGGGTAATATTTATAAATTTTACAAAGTATATAATATATCGATTGGTCGTGAATATTCATTTTAGCGAGGGGAATATTAAATGCAATGGCACAATCATTAGTGGACCCCACAATGTAATTATTATCGGATTGAGAAAATGACAAAAATATTTTTATAAAAATAACTACGGAGGTGTTATTCGTTAAAATTGTTGAACTACCCGTAGTAAAAGAAATACGATGTCTGGCGTGGTTGCATAGTAGAACACAGTATTGATTATTGATGCTTACATGAGAAGTCACTCAGTTATACTCAATTATTGCTACATCATATCTCTCATATTATTGATTCGATTATTGTCACAGTATCATCTGCATTATATGTTATATTATTAAATTAATAATTGAGATGATAAAGTTATTCATATTATTAAATTGCAATATTTCTGATATCAGAAGTTACGTAAAGGAGAGGTTAGGTCACCTAATTGCTTGCTTAATAGGAGAAATCCTTATTGGAAAGCCCCTCTATCACGGGAATAACTTTGGTTGTTAAATATTGTGAGTTATAATATTAATGATGAATAAGTTCGTGTTGATTAAAAATGAATTTGATAGTTTTATTGTGTTGGAATTATTTGTGTTAGTAGAAATCGACATCTATTTCGATGATAATTGATGTCTGGAGGTTATTTTGTTCAATCGAGTATTCGGGACACTTTTCGTGTCAGAGTACTATTCACGAGTTACTATTCATGAGTTACTATTCACAAGTTACTATTCACGAGTTACTATTCATGAGTTACTATTCACGGGGTACTATTCACCCGAACAATATATTTCTTTTCGGTCCAAATTATTTTTGGGTACAGTATTATTCCATGAGGAGATGTACTAATTTTTCAAACCGTTGGTTGAATTTATAATAGTAAATTAATATGAATCGCTGGTTTAAAGTTTTAATAGTGAATCGGTATGGACCGTTGCTTTAAGTTTTAATAGTAAATCAATATGGATAAAATCAGTTAAAAAGTAAATCAATCTGGACCGTTCATGAATTAGTTACTATTCAATCCATTCTTCTCTAAATAGAAGCTCATTCCTTCATTATTTCTTAAATTCATTTGAAACTCTAGAGAGAGAAATTATAGAGAGAAAGAAGAAGTTTTTTTTCGCTACTTCACTACTTTGATATCCAGTTTCTTTAATGGAAAGGGTATTATTATTTTTTGTATTCATGAAGAGAACTTACATTATTCCATTCTTTATTATTACATTGGAATAACTTTTGTATGCTGAAATGACTACCCTATACTTGGTGAAATTCTTACATTATTCCATTATTTATTATTACATTGGAATAACTTGTATACGCTGAGCTACCCTATACTTGGTGAAATTCTTACATTATTCCATTCTTTATTATTACATTTGAATATCACATGTCATGCGTTTTCTTTTTAGGACATGCGGTTGGGACTGTAGTAATTATTCTGTTGGAATAACTTTTGTATGCGATCTATCACATACTGGTGATTTCTTTTGTTATTCCATTCTTTATTATACTCAGTTGGTTAAAGTTTTGACTTCTATACTCCATGAAATTAGTGGAATATCCTTGATATTTGTGCTTCATCCAGTATCTTTTCATGGAAATATTCTTCTGAGTATTCTTAAATTTTACTCTACAAAGAAGTATCATGTTTACAATTTGGACGTTATTAGTTCCTGGATAACCTAATTCTTGAACTTGTTTTATTGAATTCTTATATCATTGTCATCATCCTCATGTTTATATTTTTTGAAAGTCATCATGGCTTTTGTATTGCATAGATGGACTTGGTATGATTATGACCGAGGATTATTCGGTATAATCATGACCGTAATGTTACAAATGATGTGGTAAAAGTCCTCATTGGCCCGTAGTGCATTGATGGACAGTTGTTAGCATGATCATGACCATTGATGAATACACAAATATCTTTGGCCCGTAGTGCATGGATAATTTGTGGTCGTGACTCTAATGAATATCCTTGGCCGTAGTGCAGGGATGATGTAGATTATTTATTAAGCTGAGTCTCGGTGATAAAAGTGATGAAAAAACATTTTAAATCATAAAAGATAGTAGATTTTATTCTCTACTCGACTCTTTTAATGGATTGCTTATTCCGCTGCAGTTAAACTTGATGTCTATTGTATTTTATCAGTTTAACATTGTTGAAGACTAATGATAATTTATCCTGCATTATCTTAGTCATAATATTTCTTACTGGGCTAGTTGAGCTCACCCTTTCTTTCACTGTTCTCTTCAGGAAACGAGAACGTAGTAGGGACTAGTCGGGGAACAGAGTGATGGTCCAGAGGATAGCATTAGTAGTCCTCACTATTCTATGAAATAGTGTGTTTATAAATGTATTGAGGACGTATTTTGAGTGTTGATATTGTCTAGATGCCAATATTTGTATTAAAACTCACAGCATATGTTTTGTCGTATTTTACACGACTGTTGTATAATTAGTTTGTATTTGTATTTAGTACCATGTATCTGGTGACCCAAGATGGGTGATGTATACCTATTTTGGGGGCGTCACAGTTGGTATCAAAGCTTAGGGATATGATCCCTGGCTAAGATGTGAGATAAGAACTAGGAGGGGAGAGACGAGGAATTCCTTCGCTAGTATGACCTACCTAAGTTTATTTGTTATTTAATTGGTTAGTCAGAGTATAGGGATAATATGTGATATCTTAATTAACCCTTGTTTTGTGGCAGTATTTGAAAATGGCATCCGAAATGTTGAGAACATCAATGGAGCACAGGAGACCGTTGAGTCTCCACAGATCAATAATCAGGACAATGTGCATCAGGAAGGCGATAATCCTCATGCAAACAACAACATTGACCAAATGATGAACGACGGAATGTTCTGAGGCTTCATGCAATTCATGCAACATCGAAGTGAGCGGCTCTGTCCAAAATGCGGTGGAAACACTGGCAACTCTCGGACGGTCACCGCCAAACAGTTCAAGGAGCTAGGACCACCAGAGTTTTTTGGAGAGCCAAAACCACTTAAGGCGGAGACGTGGATAAAGTAGATCTGCAAGATATTTGATGTCTTGGGATGCTTCGAGGAGCAAAAGTTCCCTTTGCTACCTTCATGTTACGTGCAGAGGCAGATTATTGGTGGGAATCTGTAAAACGTACTCAACCTGCCGCACTGAAGATGACTTGGGAGAAGTTCCAAGAATTGTTCAACGACAAGTACTTTCCCGAAAGTATTGGTCACATGAAAGAGGTATAGTTCATCAAGCTGGAATAAAATAACATGACCGTGTCGCAGTACGAAGCCAAGTTTGCCGAGTTGTCCTAGTTTGCGTCCCATTTGGTTGATAATGAGGAGAGAATGACGCGAATGTTTTTAAGAGGTTTGAAACCTGAGATACGTAAATATCTTATCTCTCATAAACTGTGTTTGTATTCAGATGTTATTAATAGGGCTCAGTTATTGGAGTGTGATAATGAGTCAACCCAACAAAAAGATAGCAGCCGACAAAATGATAATACTAGTGAAAGCAGTCATCGAAGCGGTGACAACAAGCATGGAGGAAATCAACATGCCAGAAATGGTAACCACTTCAGTGGTAATCAGGGCCAAAACAATAAGAATGGACATTTCAAGAAAAAGAGATTCAACAATGATGGAAAGACGTCAGGAACAGCACCTGTTGTTAAGGAAGGAAAACGACCACCTATCATATGTTTCAAATGCGGAGGGGAGGGACATATCAGTCCAAACTGCGCGATGCCGTCCAAAACATGTTATAATTGCGGAAGAGAAGGTCACCTAGCCAGATTTTGTCGTTCACCGAAGATAAGTTCAGCTAGGATGGAGGCACCAAAGGTCATCCTATAAAAGTCAAAACCGGTAGTGCAAGGGAGAACGTTTGTCGTGACCTCCCAGAAAGCAAGGAACCCGAACGAGGTCATCACGGGTAAGCTTATCATAAACTCTAGCGAAGTTTGTACCTTATTTGATACCAGTTCTACCCATTCTTTTATTTCTCCTACTTGCGCTCAACGTTTAAAATTGACTCCGGAGAAATTGGACTTTGACTTTAGTCATTGAAACTCCGTTGGGAGAAACCTTCATTACATCCTTTGTTTATAAGTCTTGTTTGGTTCAAATCGGTACCCTTACATTACTGTCGATCTTATTTCATTGAAAATACTTGTATTTGGCGTAATTCTAGGATTGATTGGTTAACTACTCATCATGCAAAAAAATTGATTTTTTCGTAAGGTTGTTAGCTTTCATATTCCTAACCAACCTATTATGCGAATCCAAGCAACCAAACCATTAAAATCAATCACTGTCATCTCAAGCCATAAAGCTATTCGTTTATTGAAAAATGGATGTCAAGCTTTCTTAGCTCATGTCACGGATCTAAACAAAAATACGTCAGTTTTGAATGATATTTCTATTGTTAATGAATTTCCTGACGTATTCCCTGAAGAACTTCCTGGCCTACCCCTAGAGTGTGAAATTGAATTTTGTATCGACCTTGAACCCGGTACAAAACCTATTTCCAAAGCCCCATATCAAATGGCTCCTATTGAACTTCAGAAGTTAAAGACCCAACTGCAGGAATTGTTAGACATCGGTTTCATTCGTCCTAGTACGTCTCCTTGGGGTGTTCCTGTTCTATTCGTGAAAAAGAAAGATGGGAGTATGCGACTTTGTATGATTATCGGGAGTTGAACCATGTCACCATCAAAAATAGATATTCGTTGCCACGTATTGATGACCTGTTTGACCAGTTACAAGGCGCCAAATTCTTTTCAAAGATTGATCTTCATTCCAGATATCACCAATTAAAGATTAGAAGCGATGACATTCCAAAGACGGCTTTCAAAACTTGGTACGGGCATTATGAACTCCTAGTCATGTCTTTTGGATTAACTAATGCTCTTGCTGCCTTTATGGATATGATGAATCGAGTATACAAGGAATATTTGGATCACTTTGTGGTTGTCTTTATTGATGACATCCTTATTTATTCCAAAAGCCGTGAAGATCATGAGCAACACTTGAGGCTGATACTCCAAAAGCTTCGTGAATATAAGCTTTATGCCAAGTTGAAGAAATACGAGTTCTGGCTTGAGGAAGTAACATTCCTTGGGCACGTAGTATCAAGTCATGGAATATCTGTTGACCCAGCAAAGATTGAAGCTATTCAAAGCTGGGAGCAACCTAAATCAGTGACCAAAGTACGTAGCTTTCTCAGTTTAGCTGATTATTATCGGAGATTTGTAGAAGGGTTTTCTCGAATCGCTACTCCACTAACTCAGCTGACTTAAAAAGATACAAAATTCGGTTGGAACGAGGAATGTGAGAAGAATTTTCAAGAACTCAAGAGGAGACTCATTTCAGCACCTGTTTTAACAATACCATCTGGCTTAGAGGGATTTGTCATCTATAGTGATGCTTTGGGCAAAGGGTTTGGATGTGTTCTCATGCAACATGGGAAAGTCATAGCCTATGCCTCTCGGCAACTCAAAGAATATGAGAAGAATTATCCTACTCATGATCTAGAGTTGACAGCAGTCGTTTTTGCACTAAAGATTTGGAGACATTACTTGTATGGGGGAGAAAGTGGAGATCTTTACGGATCATAAAAAACCTCAAATATTTCTTTACTCAAAAGGAACTCAACATGCGACAACGACGTTGGCTTGAACTGTTGAAAGATTATGATCATACCATCCAATACCATCCTGGAAAAGCGAACGTGGTAGCTAACGCATTTAGTAGAAGATCATATACGGGTACGAGTGCGATATTGACAACGCAAAGGCCCATTTTGTGTGACTTACAAAGGATGGAGATAGAGTTAAAGACTCCAGGGACCCATGTGATGATGGCGAATATACGAGTAGAACCGACTTTAATTGATAAAGTTAAAGCTGCTCAAGCTACAGACCTGGAGCTGATGCGTATGAGGAAGAAAGTGCAAGAAGGTACTATGCCGGAAGCAAGAATTGATGAAGAAGGAATACTTGGAGTCAACTCCAGACTTTGTGTTCCTAACGACTCTTATTTAAAGTATAGAATCATGATGGAGGCGCACAACACACCGTTTGCAATCCATCATGGGAGTACCAAAATGTATCATGATCTTCGTCATACATTTTGGTGGAGTAATATGAAGAGACAGATAGCGTTGTTTATCTCAAGGTGTCTAACTTGTCAACGAGTCAAGGCGGAGCATCAAGTGCCAAAAGGTCCATTTCAACCACTTGAAATTCCAGAATGGAAGTGGGAGCACATTACCATGGATTTCGTTATTGGTCTTCCCAAGGTTTCTCAAGGCATAGATGCGATTTGGGTCATTGTTGATAGATTGACCAAGTCTGCTCATTTCTTACCAATACGAGAAACTTATACACTTGAACGTCTTGCTAGCATGTACATAAACGAGATTGTAAGATTGCATGGTATGCCAGTATCCATAGTTTCTAATCGAGACCCAAGATTCACTTCAAGATTTTGGGATAGTTTGCAAAAAGCTATGGGCACGGATTTACGATTTAGTTCGGCATATCATCCTCAAATTGATGGGCAGTCGAAAAGGACTATTCAAACTCTTGAAGATTTATTAAGACTCTATGTCCTTGACTTCAAGGGAAGTTGGGACAAGTTCTTACCAGTGGTGGAGTTTTCCTATAACAATAGTTATCAAGGAAGTATTGGCATGGCTCCATTTGAGGCGTTGTATGGAAGAAAGTGTCATTCTCCAGTATGCTGTGATGAGGTGGGTGAAGCAACGTTGTTGGGACCGGAGTTGGTACGTATGACTACGGAAAAGATTCAAACGATCCGACAACGTATAAAAACCTCACAAGATCGACAAAAGAGTTATGATGATCTTCATCGAAAGGACGTGGAATTCGATATTGGAGATCATGTGTTGTTACGTGTTTCTCCATGGAAAGAAGTTACGAGATTCGAAAAGTGAGGAAAGCTCAATCCTCGATTCATTGGCCCATTTTTAATCCTTGATCGAGTAAGGCGTGGCGTATAAACTTGCTTTACCTGCCAAGTATGTCTTGTGTTCATAACGTTTTTCATATATCTATGTTACGTAAATATGTGAAAGACCCGAACCACATTATTGAGTTAGAACCGGACGAAATAGCGGAAGTTTTGACGTATGAAGAGGTTCCTATTCAAATCTTGGATAAGAAGGAACATATTCTACGCTCCAAGGTTCTACCTCAAGTCAAAGTTTTGTGGAGAAACCATGATGTTGAGGAAATGACCTGGGAGTGAGATTCTGAAATGAAATTAAGGTATCCTTACCTCTTTGGCATACCAGGTACGTACCCTAATTTCGAGGGCGAAATTTCATAAGAAAGGGAGGTTGTAAGACCCCAAATTTTATGAATAAAGATGATTTTTCTATGAATATTATTTTTGAATATTATGGAATGAATTTGATATAATGTTATAGTTGTGGGTAATATTTATAAATTTTGTAAAGTATGCAAGTTGTTATATAATATTTGATTGGACGGGGAATATTCGTTTTAGCAGGGAATATTCGTACAATGGCACAATCATTGGTGGACCCCGCAACGAAATTATTGTCGGATTGAGAAAACGACAAAAATATTTTATAAAAATAATGGCGGAGGAATTATTCTATTAAATTTGTTGAACTACCCGAGTAAAAAAATGCGATGAATGTCGCGTGGTTGCATAGTAGCAAAGCGGTTTTGATTATTGATGCTTACGTGAGAAGTCACTCGAGTTATACTCAATTATTACTATGATAATTCTTTGCATCATATCTCTCATATTATTGATTCGATTATTGTCACAGTATCATATGCATTATATGTTATATTATTAAATCAATAATTGAGACGACAAAGTTATTCATATTATTAAATTGCAATATTTACAATGTCTAGAAGTTCTATCAAGGAGAGGTTTGGTCACCTAATTGCACGCCAATAGGAAGAAATCATTATTGGAAAGCCCCCTCTTTCTTGGGAACAACCTGGTTGTTAAATATTGTGAGTTATAATATTAATGATGAATAAGTTCGTGTTGATTAAAGATGAATTTGATAGTTTTATTGTGTTGGGATTATTTGTGTTAGTAGAAATCGACATCTATTTCGATGATAATTGATGTCTAGAGGTTATATTGTTCAATCGGGTATTCAGGACACTTTTTGTGTCAGAGTACTATTCACGAGTTACTATTCACGAGTTACTATTCACGGAATACTATTCTCCCGAACAATATATTTCTTTTCGATCCAAATTATTTTTGGGTACAATATTATTCCATGAGGAGATGTGTTGGTTTTTTAGAATCAATATGGATGTTGGTTGAATTTATAATAGTAAATCAATATGGATCGTTGGTTTAAAGTTTTAATAGTGAATCAGTATGGACCGTTGCTTTAAGTTTTAATAGTAAATCAATATGGACCGTTCGTTTAAAAGTAAATCAATCTGGACCGTTCATGAATTAGTTACTATTTAATCCATTCTTCTATAAATAGAAGCTAATTCCTTCATTATTTCTTACGAATTCACTAAAACTCTAGAGAGAGAAATTATAGAGAGAAAGAAGAAGAGTTTTCTGCTACTTCACTACTTTGATATCCAGTTTCTTTAATGGAAAGGGGTATTATTTCTTTTGTATTCATGAAGAGAACTTCTGTTATTCCATTCTTTATTATTCTATTGGAATAACTTTTGTATCATGTGAGCTACCCTATACTTGGTGAAATTCTTACATTATTCCATTATTTATTATTACATTGGAATAACTTGGTGATATCTGTGAGTTACCTTATACTTAGTGAAATTCTTTATTATTCTATTCTTTATTATTACATTGGAATATCCTATCATGCGCATTTTTCATGGGACACGGTTCGTATTTATTATTACATTGGAATAACACGCTTTTGTGCAATCTATCACATGCTGGTGATTTCTTTTGTTATTCCATTCTTTATTATACTCAGTTTTTTAAAGTTTTAACTTCTATACTCCATGAAATTAGTGGAATATCCTTGATATTTGCGCTTCATCCATATCTTTTCATGGAAATATTCTTACGAGCATTCTTGAATTTTACTCTACAAAGAAGTATCATGTTGACAATTTGGGCGTTATTAGTTCTGGATAAACTAATTCTTGAACTTGTTTTATTGAATTCTTATATCATTGTCATCATCCTCATGTTTATATTTTGAAAGTCATACGTGGCTTTTGTAGTGCATAGATGGACTTGGTATAATTATGACGAGGATTATTCGGTATAATCATGGACCGTAATGTTATAAATGATGTGGTAAAAGTCCTCATTGGCCCGTAGTGCATTGATGGATGGAGTTGTTGGCATGATCATGACCATTGATGAATATACGAATATCTTTGGCCCGTAGTGCATGGATAATTTGTGGTCGTGACCCTAATGAATATCCTTGGTAGTAGTCTGCGGGGATGATGTGGATTATTTATTAAAATTTGAGTCTCGATTGATAAAAGTGATGAAAAACGCGTTTTAAATCATAAAAGATAGTAGATTTTATTCTCTACTTGACTCTTTTAATGGATTGCTTATTCATTTGCAGATTAAACTTGATGTCTATTGTATTTTATCGGTTTAACATTGTTGAAGGCTAATGATAATTTATCCTACATTATCTTAGTCATAATATTTCTTCTTGGGCTAGTTGAGCTCACCCTTTCTTTCTTTGTTCTCTGTGAAATGAGAGCGTAGCGAGGGGACTAGTCGGGAACGGAGTGATGGTCCAGAGGATAGCATTAGTAGTCCTCACTATTCTATGAAATAGTGTGTTAATAAATGTATTGAGGACTTATTTTGAGTGTTGATGTTTTCTAGATGACAATATTTGTATTAAAACTCACATCATATGTTTTGTTGTATTTTACACGACTGTTGTATAATTAGTTTGTATTTATATTCAGTACCATGTATCTGGCGACCCAAGATGGGTGATGTATACCTATTTTGGGGGCGTCACATTATTCGTAAAGAAAAAGGATGGGTCAATGCGTCTTTGCATTGATTATATGAAATTAAACAAAGTCACTATTAAGAATAAATATCCATTGCCGAGAATAGATTATTTTTTTGACCAATTGAAGGGTGCTAGATATATCTCAAAAATAGATTTGAGAAGTGGGTATCATCAACTGAAAGTAAGGAAGGAGGATGCACTGAAGATGGCATTCCGAACTCGGTATGGACATTACGAATTTTTGGTGATGTCTTTTGGTTTGACAAACGCCCCTGCAGCGTTCTTGGATTTGATGAACAGGGTGTTTAAACCATTTTTAGACAAGTTTGTGGTGGTGTTTATCGACGATATTCTGGTGTACTCTAGAACTCAAGAAGAACACGTGGAACACTTACGTCTAACACTGGAGACACTAAGAAAGGAAAAGTTGTACGCGGAATTCTCTAAATGTGAATTCTAGTTAGAACGTGTACAATTTCCTGGGTATGTAATTGACAAGGATGGAATTTCAGTGGATCCATCAAAGGTTGAAGCTGTGATAAATTGGGAACAACCAATAACTCCATCAGAAGTGAGAAGTTTCTTGGGATTGGCAGGGTATTATAGACGATTTATCCAGGATTTCTCCAAGATTGCCACTCCATTGACAAATTTGACGAGAAAATCTGTAAAATTTGTTTGGATGGAGAAGTGTGAAGAAAGTTTCCAAGAATTAAAAAAGAATTTAAGTATGGCACCTGTGTTGTCATTACCAGATAATACAGGAAATTTTGTGGTGTATAGTGATGCTTCACACAAGGGATTAGGATGTGTCCTTATGCAGAACGACAAAGTCATCGCGTATGCATCAAGGCAATTGAAAGACTACGAAAAAGGGTATCCGACTCACGATTTAGAATTCGCGGCGGTTGTGTTTGCTTTGAAAATATGGAGACACTACCTCTATGGAGAGAAATGTGAGAACTACACAGACCATAAGAGTCTGAAGTACATTTTCACTCAGAAAGACCTGAACATGCATCAAAGGAGATGGATGGAATTGATAAAAGGAATACGATTGTGAGATCTTTTATCATCTAGGAAAAGCAAACGTGGTTGCAGATGCCTTGAGTAGGAAAGGCAGAGAAAAGTTGATGTTGTTAACTGATAAGGAGGAGCTTATTTCAGCAATGGCAAGGTTAGAGTTAGAAATCAAATTTCTAAAAGAATCCGATGAAAATTTATACCAGATGGAAGCCAGTCCAACTTTGGTGGACAAAGTGAAGAACGCTCAACTACAGGATGAGGAATGCAAAAAAATAAGGGAAAGTGTGGTCGAGGGAAAAGAAGTGAAATACAAGGTTGATCATCGAGGAATCTTTGAGATTCGAGGGACGAATCTGGGTTCCAGCAGTACCAGATATTAAAGAAGACATCTTGACAGAAGCTTATAACTCGAGATATTCAATTCATCCGGGAAGTATGAAGATGTATCAAGATTTGCAGCGACATTTTTGGTGGCTAAATATGAAAAGAGACGTTGCAGAATGCGTTGCAAAGTGCTTAACATGTCAGCGAGTCAAGGCCAAGCATCAAAGGCCAAGCGGATTACTTCAACCGTTAGAGATATCAGAATGGAAATGGGAACATATCATAATGGATTTTGTGGTAGGTCTTCCAATGACTCAGAAAGGATACGATGCGATATGGGTGATAGTGGATAGATTGACAAAATCTATACACTTTTTGCCAATAAAGATTAGATTCAATCTTGATCAGCTGGCAAAGCTATATGTTAAAGAGATCGTGATGAGACATGGAGTTCCAGTGTCAATTGTGTCAGATAGAGATCTGAGGTTCACATCAAACTTCTGGAAGAGACTACAAGAATGTATAGGAACACAGTTGCGAATGAGTACGGCATATCATCCGCAAACAGATGGCCAAAGCGAACGAATAATCCAAACATTGGAAGATATGCTGAGAGAATGTGTCATGCATTTCAAAGGGAGCTGGGATGAACAATTACCATTGGTGGAGTTTTCCTACAATAACAGTCACCATACAAGCATCGGCATGCCGCCTTACGAAGCATTATATGGAAGGAGGTGCAGAACTCCTTTGTCTTTGGGATGAAGTCGATTGAGCGTCAATTTATTAGGACCGAAGCTGGTACAACAAACTCACCGAGGTTGTCAAACTCATCGAACAAGATTGATATTTCGCTCGGATGCGGACAAAAGATATATCTTTGATCAACACAGACAATATCGTCCATTCGACGTAGGAAATTACGTATTCCTAAAAGTTTCTCCTTGGAAGGAAAAAATTTGGTTCGGTAAAAAGGGAAAACTAAGCCCTAGGTTTATTGGACCCTTCAAAGTGCTACGAAAAGTTGGAGAGATGGCTTACGAGGTAGCTCTACCTCCAGAATTGCAAAACATTCCTAATGTTTTTCACGTTTCTGTGTTACGACCGTATAAATCCGATTACAAGCACGTGATCGAGTACGAACCATTGCAGTTTGATAAAGACTTGTCTTATGAAGAGGTTCCTATCCAGATAGTCGACAGGAAAGAACAAGTGCTCAGGAATAAAAGTGATAGCTTTTGTGAAGGTAATATGGAGGAACTACAATGTCGAAGAGGCTACGTGGGAACTCGAAGCTAAAATGATGAAGAATTACCCTGAGTTATTTGTTTAATCTGTGTCTTCAATTCTGGGGACAGAATCTTTGTAAGTAGGGAAGAATGTGACGAATGAGTTGTTTGAATTGTGATTCTGAGGACAGAATCCTTGTAAGAAGGGAATGATGTAACATTCCAATTTTTTTTAATTGTTAAATTAAATATTTATTGAATTATATAATTATTTACTGGATGTGTTTATTGTTGAATAAATAATTGTTCAAATTTGATTCGATTTGGTTAATTCTTTGTTAAGTAAATAATTAAGAAAATTAATTATTATATTCTAATTTAATTTAATTATTAAGTTAGAGATTTTATGATGATTAAATAAATTATTATATTTTAATTTGAATTTGTAATTTATAATTAAAAGGATGTGTTAGTTGATTAAATAAAGTTATAATTATAAAAAAATTATAATTTTGTGGTATTGATTTATGTGTTAAAGTAATTTAATAAATTTTTATTAGAATTAATTTAATTGATTATTGAAAAAATTAATTAAATAAAAGTGTGACAAATAACCTTCTATAAAGGAGTCATTAAAATAAATTAAAGGAGTTTAATTCAGTTTTGCCAAACAAGGCTTAATGCATATTAAGTCTTTATTTTAAATATGTTTTACCAAACAAGGTGTAAGATTTAATGGGTTATTTTAAGTTAGTTAGCCAAACAAGCCTTATGGCTTTTGAGTTAAAAAAAAAGAAACTGATGTTAGTTAATTGATATATTTTTATTATACAATTATTACATATTATATTATATACGTTAAATTTTGTTAGTACGTTAGTTAGAGTTAGGAAGAAAGGCTCAAAAGAAGAAGAAGAAGAGAAGAAGAAAAATTGAGAGAAAAGTTGAGAGAATTCTAGAGAAATTGAGAGAGAAGTTGGAGGAAGGAAGATTGTTGATCAAAGAAGTTATCATCTTTTAGAAAACAAGGTATAATCCTATTTTTTTTAAGTTTATTTAAAGTTTTAGTTTTCTCTTCCAAAATTCTATGTGAAATTGTTTTGTGAGTGAGAGCTATATGTCGAGATCGAGATCTTCTGAAGATACTGGACGGGCATCTGAGGGCTTTGAGTCCTGAGGAGTTAGCTGAAGCAGTAACGGCAGCAGCAGTAGCAGGACAGCATGGGGATGGAGACGAGGTATAAAATCAATTTGTTGTATATATTGTCGTAATATATACCAGTATCAACATAGTTATTATATTTGTAACTTGTTTTATTATTTTGTTAATTATAGGGTGATCAAGGAGGCGATGATGCTTGACGTACCTGCTTTAGATCAGTTTTGTAGTTATAGTATAAGCTTGTACTTGTATATTCATTCTTTGGATGTCTGTATGTTACTTAAACAATATTAGATATGTTTATATTTATTCAATTCATATTGGTTTTTAAAGGTTTATATACTAGTTTGGTGTATGTGTCGGTGGACGATGGATGTTTATATTGTTGTGTATGCTGTTTATCTTGTTATGTATGTATGTTGGGATAAAGCAGGTACAAAGCAGTGCTGAGTTTTTGGGAATTTCGCAAAACGAAAGAAAAAATTAGTTTTCATTTTTTTTTTCGTGGTCATTTGATAGTTATTAGCGACGGCTAAATATTTGAGGGTATCAATGACCGCATGCGGTCATGCGGTCGCTGATAGCAGTCGTTGACACGTGGACCACGTTAGCTTTGGCCCTGAACCATGCTGACTCAGCTTAGCGACTGAATTTGTCATTTCGGTCGCTCATATCGGTCGCAAATATATCAGTCACTAATAGTGGTCGCTGATGTACATCCCAGCGACCAGATTTTATGCGACGACTATCAGCGACCGTATTCGGTCGCTGATAGTTATCTGCGATCGAGTGAGATCGCTGATAGACCTTTTTCTTGTAGTGACAATTGGTATCAAAGCTTAGGGATATGATCCCTGGTTGAGATGTGAGACAAGAACTAGGAGGGGAGAGACGGGAAATTCCTTTACTAGTATGACCTACCTAAGTTTATTTGGTATTTAATTGGTCGGTCAGGGTATAGGGATAATATGTGGCACGCCAATTAACCCTTGTTTTATGACAGTGTTTGAAAATGGCAACTGAAAATGTCGAGATAAGCAATGAAGCACCTGAGACCGTTGAGTCACCAATGATCAATATCCAGGATAATGTGCAACAGGAAGACAATAATCCTCAGGTAAACAAGAACACCGATCAAATGATGAACGATGGATTGTTCAGAGGCTTCATGCAATTCATGCAACATCAGGCGAGAGCGGCTCCTATTTAAAATGCAGGTAGAAACACTGGCAACTCTTGGATGGTTACTGCTAAGCAGTTCAAGGAGCTGGGACCACCAGAGTTTTTGGGAGAGCCAAAACCACTTAAGGCGGAGACGTGGATAACCAAGATATTTAATGTCTTGGGATGCTCCGAGGAGCAAAAGTTTTTCTTTGCCACCTTCATGTTGAGAGGAGAGGCAAATTACTGGTGGGAATCAGTAAAACGTACTCAGCCTGTCGCACTCAAAATGTCATGTGAATAGTTTCAAGAATTGTTCAACGACAAGTACTTTCCCGAAAGTATTCGTCACATGAAGGAGGTGGAGTTTATCAAGTTGGAGCAAAACAATATGACTGTGTCATAGTACGAGGCTAAGTTTACCGAGTTATCCCGGTTCGCATCCCATTTGGTTGATAATGAGGAGAGAATGACGTAAATGTTTCTACGAGGTTTAAGACCTGAAATACGTCAATACCTCATTTCTCACAAACTGTGTGTTATATTCAGATGTTGTAAATAGGCCTCAGTTATTGGAGCGCGATAATGAGTTAACCTAACCAAGAGAGAGCAGCCGACAAGTCGATAATACCAGTGGTAGCAGTCATCGAAACGGTGACAACAAACGTAGAGGGAATAAACATACCAGAAATGGTAACCACTTCAGTGGTAATCATGGCCAAGATAATAAAAGTGGAAATTTCAAGAAGAGGAGATTCAATAATGATGGAAAGACGTCAGCACCTGCACCTTTTGTTAAGGAAGGAGACAACCGCCGGTTGTATGTTACAAATGCGGAGGGGAGGGACACATCAGTCCAAACTGTACACAGTAGTCCAAAGCATGTTACAATTGTGGAAGAGAAGGTCACCTAGCCCGATTTTGTCGTGCACTAAAGTCAAGTCCAACTGGGATGGAGGCATCAAAGGTCGTCCCAGACAAGACAAAATCGGTAGTTCAAGGGAGAGCGTTTGTTGTAACCTCCCAAAAAGCGAGGAATCCAAACGAGGTGATCACGGGTAAGCTAATCATAAACTCTAGTGAAGTCTATACCTTATTTGATACCGGTTCTACCCATTCTTTTATTTCTCCTACTTGTGCTCAACGTTTAAATTTGACTCTAGAGAAATTAGACTATGATTTATCTGTTGAAACTCCGTTGGGAGAAACCTTCATTACATCCATGGTTTATAAGTCTTGTTTGATTCAAATCGGTAATCGCACATTACCTGTCGATCTTATCTCTTTAAAAAAACTTGCATTCGATGTGATTTTAGGAATTGATTGGTTGACTACTCATCATGCTAAAATTGATAATTTTCATAAGGTTGTTAGCTTTCATATTCCTAACCAACCTATTATGCAAATTCAAGCAACCAAACCATTAAAGTCAATCACTATCATCTCAAGCCATAAAGCTATTCGTTTATTGAAAAATAGATGTCAAGCTTTCTTAGCTCATGTCACGGATTTAAACCAAAATACGTCAGTCTTGAATGATATTTCTATTGTTAATAAATTTCCTGACGTATTCCCTGAAGAACTTCTTGGCCTACCCCTAGAGTGTGAAATTGAATTTTGTATCGACCTTGAACCTGGTACAAAACCCATTTCCAAAGCCCCATATCGAATGGCTCCTATTGAACTTCAGGAATTAAAAACCCAACTACAGGAATTGTTAGACATCGGTTTCATTCGTCCTAATACGTCTCCTTGGGGTGCTCTTATTCAATACGTGAAGAAGAAAGATGGAAGTATACGACTTTGTATTGATTATCATGAGTTGAATCATGTCACCATCAAAAATAGGTACCCGTTACCTCGTATTGATGACATGTTTGGCCAGTTGCAAGGCGCCAAATTCTTTTCAAAGATCGATCTTCGTTCCGGATATCATCAGTTAAAGATCAAAACCGATGACATCCTAAAGACTGCTTTCAGAACTAGGTACGGGCATTACGAATTCCTAGTCATGTCTTTCAGATTAACTAATGCTCATGCTGCTTTCATGGATATGATGAACCGAGTATTCAAGGAATATTTGGATCACTTTGTGGTTGTCTTTATTGATGACATCCTTATTTACTCCAAAAGCCGGGAAGATCATGAGCAACACTTTAGGCTAATATTCCAAAAGCTTCGTGAGAATAAGTTATATGCCAAGTTGAAGAAATGGGAGTTTTGGCTTGAGGAAGTAGCATTCCTTGGGCACGTAATATCAAATCATGGAATATCTGATGACCCGACAAAGATTGAAGCAATTCAAAGCTAGGAGCAACCTAAGTCAGTGACTGAAGTACGTAGCTTTCTCAGCTTGGCTAGTTATTATCAGAGATTCGTAGAAGGGTTTTCTCAAATTGCTACTCCATTAACTTAGCTGACTTAGAAAGATACAAAATTCGGTTGGAGCAAGGATTGTGAGAAGAGTTTTCAAGAACTCAAGAGGAGACTCATTTCAGCACCTGTTCTGACAATACCATCTGGTTCAGAGGGATTTGTCATCTACAGTGATGCTTCAGGCAAAGGTTTAGGATGTGTTCTCATGCAACATGGAAAAATCATAGCCTATACCTCACGACAACTTAAAGAATATGAGAGGAATTATCCTACTCATGATCTAGAGTTGGCAGCTGTCATTTTTGCGATTAAGATTTAGAGGCATTACCTGTATGGAGAGAAGGTGGAGATCTATACGGATCATAAAAGCCTTAAATATTTCTTCACTCAAAAGGAACTCAACATGCGGCAACGACGATGGCTTGAGCTGTTGAAAGATTATGATCATAACATTCAATACCATCCTAGAAAAACAAACGTTGTAGCTGACGCATTGAGTAGAAGATCATCTGTGGGTATGAGTGTGATATTGTCAATGCAAAGGCCCATTTTATATGACTTACAAAGGATGGAGATAGAGTTAAAGACTCTAGGGACCCATGTGATGATGGCCAATATACGAGTATAACCGACTTTAATCGATAAAGTTAAAGCTGCTCAAGCTAC